>CAUYUJ010018578.1:142579-192579 GCA_963575745.1 Prorocentrum cordatum
AGTATGGAGCTAGAAGATCTGGTGCCAGCGATGCCCGGGGTGTTTCCCATTCTGCGCAGTACGTAGCGCCGCGACGGGATCCTTGACCAGCGCAGGCCGTCGCCGTCGAAGTTCTGACTCAGGAAGAAATCGTGAGAAAGTTCAAGGAATCTAACCTCATGGAGGACCTCGACGGTGTCAGCCAGCTCGACGACGGTGGGCTGGAGGCCCTGGCGCTGGAGCTGGAGACGAACGAGGGCAACGGAGACGACGTGCCAGTCGAAGATGCTTTGGCGGCCGTCGAGGATATGGATCTCGACAGCATCCTCGCGTCCGAGATGGAGGCGCTCGCGGCGTTGCTCGAGGAGGCCGAGCACCGCCAGGAGTTGGCCATGTAGCTCGGGGGCCTCGGGGGCGGCGTCGAGTTCACGATGGAAGGCCCATCGCAGTGCGGGGGGCAAGTAGCGCGTGAAGGAGCGTCGGAAGGACCAGAAGTTCGGCGGCAAGGGCGGTTCCAGGAGCGCGAGTTCCAGCGGTGCCGAGGTCGACGATTTTCGGCGCCGGTCTGGGAAAGGCAATGGCCAGGATGAGGAGACGATGGAATGCTGCGCCTGCGTGCCGACAGGGCACTGAGCCAGCGATCCATGCTGTCCGAAGCTGAAGCAGTGAAAAGCTGAGCAGGTGAAGAAACAGCAGCACAGCAGGGCTGGTCCAAGCCGAAGGGCGCGATTGTGGTGGACCTGCTGAACGCGCACTTGGCCAACGACGCGCTGGCGGCGGCGCGGATCGCCCGTTTCGAGGCCCTCGTGATTACGCAGACGTTGCGAAGAAGGAGGTGCCTTTTGTGCCTGCGGTAAAAGAGGTTCTGCTGCCAACAGTGCCCATCGGCGAAACGGGCGGCGAGGGCGTGCTGGGCTCGGCTTGCAGCGGCGTCGTGGCAGGTGAAGCGTGCGCGGATGGCGCGGCTTCGTGCCTGAGCAGGTGAATGGAGACGAGCATCCGGAAGGGGGGGCAGCATGCAGTTCTCTTGGTTCGGGAACGGTGGGAAGCAGCTGTCGACGGAGAAGTGGGCGGTCCCCAGCGCGGTTTTCGGCGTCGACGCGCACCTCGCGTTCTCGGTGGATATGGGCCTGTGCTGACCGGCAAGGTCGCGCTAGGGCCGTGGGCGCCGCGAACGATTTCGGTTTGGATTCTGTCGCGACCCCCCTGCTCGGCACCCCCATCGGCGCCTCGTTGACCTTGGAGCGGGTCCGATCCGAGGTCCACGAGGCACTGATGACGACCCGAGGTAGTCTTCGGATCCGGTGCGCGTCGGGGCGCATGAGGGCCCCCAGTCCCGAGCAACGATGAGGACTGGGGCGTGCTGGATGACCAGGACGAGGAGATCGACGGGGTCGACGTGGCGGGCCTGGAGGCGCCGGGGCGCCAGGATAGCGACGCCTGGGCCCCCGAGACTTCGAACGGCGATGGGGCCGAACGGGCGCGCCGCGCAGTCGCGCGAGACGCCCTGCGCCGACGCGGGTGGCCCCGTCGAGGAGCTGCGCTGCGTCGAGGGGCTGACGCATGGAGATCTCCATGAGCCACCGGGCCCGCCGGGGGGCAGCGTTGCGAGGCCCTGCTTCTAGCTCCCGAGGCCCGACCCTGGGGGGGGCGCGATGCTTTCTTCTGCGCGATTGGGGGCGGCTGCGAATCGTTTCGAAGGCAGCGTTGAATGGCGTGGCCGAGGTCCTCGGCATCCCGGGGGGGCCGTGTCTGGGGCGAGTATCATTATTTGATCGATTGATGGAGGCTGGCGCCCAGCAGAGGAGGATGGCCCCGCGGGGGGAAGGCGAGGCGCTCGTCAGTGCAGGCGTCTCGTCGTCGAGAGCCTCCGGGTCGTCGCCAGCCCCGCAGATGGTCCCGCGTCAGGCGCTCCAAGTTCGACTGAAACGGGTGTGTCTTCGAGGAGGCGCATGCGGATCCTGCCGCCTATCGGCCGCGAGAGGAAGTGCGAACTGGTGGACTACTTCCGAAATCACCAGGTGCCGACGGAGGCGAATCCAGACGACGCGACGAGGTGCTCTTCGCGGCCTCGAGCGCGGCGAGACGGCGCGGCGCTCCCCGCCTGGCGCCTTCTGATGTGCGAGCGAAAGCGGCGCGCGGACCATTGGCGTTGTCGAAGTGGCAGTTTGGAGGCGTGCCATGCATGGCCCCCCATGAAGATCGGGGAGGACGCGTGCTTCGCGGATCGCACCGAGCCGACTCCGGCGGTGGAAAGGATGCAGAATCACATGGGGGCGGTGGTCAAGGATCAGCTGCAGTCCTGGAGGAAGGATCTTGGGGCGGTGAATGTCGAGCCCCAGGCCTGCCTCGCATAATTTTGGCCGACTCTCGGTGCGCGGGGGGCCGAGTGTGAGGCTATCGCCGCGGAGCAGCCTGGGGGCCCGCCCTGGCTCTGCTAGATCTCTACCGCGAATGGGGCGGTGCGGCGCGCGGCCGTTCGCCAGTTTTTGCAATCGAGCATCTATATTATGAGGAGTTACTCGCTGGAGTTTGGCGATGATTTGAGGTCGCCCAAGCGACGCGAGGAGGTGCTTCAGGAGTTGGAGTTGAGGATGACAGAGCTGACGGTGATGGCGTTTCCCCGCAGTCCCTGGAGTGACCGGGCGTCCTTGCAGAAGGACCAGCGACGAGTTCGAGAACGACGACTTCGAGATCGGAGTCTTCTTTGTTTCGCGACGGCTGCCGCCGAGTTACAATGGCGCCATGAGGGAGCTAGGTAGATCGAGAATCCGAGGTCATCGCGAGTCAGGGGGCGACTTGAGCTCCGAGGGCTTCCGCGACGTGGACAAGTGACGGAGCTGGGCCAGTGCATTTATGGTCTCGCGTCTGCGAGCGGGATGCCCCGTCGGAAGCCTGCGCGGTTCGTGGGGCCGCATCCCGAGTTGTTGATCGAGCTGTGGCGAAGGTGCGACCATTCTTATGTCCATGACAGCGTCATTGGCGGCCCCAGCGCGACGAATCGCACTGGTCACTGCGCAGAAGCTGGCGTGGAGTATCATCAGGAGGCTCACTGCGCAGCATGGGTCGAAGGAGGCGCTGAACGTCGAAGAGTTCTCGGAAATCGACTTGGAGGAGATCGATGATTTCGGTTACGTGGGCCGCCCCGCCGACGACGTGGAGGACTGCGAGGTGGACTCGGGGCATCTCCGTCGCGAAGGAGGTTTGAAACGCGGTGCTGAGGAACCATCGGAACCTTCGGCGTCCGTCGAAGGAGCACGTCGCGAAAGTGGAACACCGCGCCGCGCCGCGCACCTGGGCCGCCCTTGTAAGTCCCCGAATTTCGCAATGGTCAGCCGAACGCATCGCCTGATTTACTGCGTGCTCCGAAGCGACCAGGCACTCCTGCCCCGCTGAACCATGTCATCAAGCGCCCGGGCCACGACTCTGCGACGCTTGCTTCTAATCGGACGCGCCGCTTGGAAACCGGTCTCTATGTCCACGACGTCGAGCATCTCCTGCGCTCTGCCCGAACTCGCGCGGACAGTGAAGAGGTCGATCGCGAATTGGTCCCCGGACACTTTATTAAACTTATTCAGTCTCGCTGGAAAATTCGCGCGCCCCGCGGCCGGTCGGTCCATCTCGTGGCGCGCTGGGCGCTGCAGCTGCTTCGCCTCGCCACTGGCCCCGCAGCCGCGAAATGCTTGCGCGAATGCCGAAGAATCCGATGCGCGCGCTGGGAGAAAGCCCGGAGATCTCGCAAGTCCTACGAGTCGCCAAGGCCAGTCGCAAGAGAGCCAGCACGATCACTGAGCGACCTTCTCGACCTTCGACCGTTCCTCAAGCCACATTGCCAATGCCCGATGGGGCGGATCCACCAGTGCCTGATGATGCTGATCAGCCAGCGCCAGATGCAGGCGATCTCCTACCAGGAACGTCGCCCCCTGGAAGGTCTGGACATGTCGGTCACGCGGTGCTGAGGGCGCCTCCGCCGCGAGAAGTTGAGCGGCCGTCGGCGCCCTTCGGCAAGCGACCTCGAGCCGCGAGGCGAGGTGCTGAGTGAGCTGAACTGTCGGAAGCGCCTTCGGGAGGTGGGCCGGTCGGACCTCCGGAACCTCGGCGCCCCGACTATGTGCTCTGGGTCAAGAGCGCGGCGAGGCGAGCGGCATGTTGGCTCGATGGGGCGCCGGATGTTGACCGGCGGAGGTTCTTGGATCACGCGAGGGCGGTGGGCCGGGCGGGCCCGCGGACCAAGGCGGAATCGGACAAGGCCGCGGCGGTCCAATGGAGCAAGCGGGTCGACGCCGCGGCCGTCGAGGTCTTCGAGGAGGAGTCCCTGAACCTGTGGAGGCCTTTGAAGCGCGAGGGCATGTGCGATTGTATCTCGAGCGCGAAGTTGGCGCTGACCGACGAGAACGACCCGCTGAGGACCGAGGCCCATGATTCGCTTCTGATGGCAAATTCCAGGGTCGCGGTCAAAAGTGGAGCTCCGAGACGATCCGACGAGATGTCCAAAGTGCGCGTGGGGGCGCCTTGTGCGACGACCCGGTCGGAGATGGTCCCGGCGCAGGCGGCAGCTTCGCATCTATATTGTGCATTTGCATCCAAAGACGTGAGTGGCGCATTTTTGAACGGCGAAGTTAATGGGCGAGGCCTTGTGGCACGGAGCCGCGCTATGGTCCAGCACTCGGCGTGTTTCCACGAGGGCGATTGCGAAAGTTCGCGCGGGGATGTTCGGTCTTCCTACCGCGCCGAGGCATTGGTACTTGAATGTGGTGGCAGCTGCTCGCAAGCTCGGTTTGAGGGCCTCGCGATCTGACCCGGCCGTCGCGGTGTCCCACGATCCCATAGTGAAGGAGTGGAATTTGGATAGTTTGTCGGGTTGCGCGTGCGTTCACGTGGGCGATTGCAGCTGGACCAGGAACGGGCAGATGTCCGAGGTGATGGGCGCCCTGGGTCGGGGGTTTGGCGTCGGCTCGGAGGGGCATGGCGATTTCGTGTTCCGCGGCGGGGTATCTCATGGAAATGCTTGGGGCCCCCCCCTTCGACGTGATCGAGTGCGCGGCTGGACTAGAGCCAGTCGCGGTTCCGAAGATCAGGTGGGCTGTCCTACACACGCCGACGAATGCCTTGGAGTGGAAGCAGCGCCGGCTAGTCGAGCGGGACACCAGCTGGCGCGGGACGAAGCCACGCCTGGACCGCGCGGGCGAGCGGGCGGTTTTGCAGCGCGAGAAGGGTTGGAAGAAGGGCCCGAGGATCGCGCCCCTGATCAAGGCGAACCAAGGTTTACGGGCATCTGAAGAGGGGCTCCATTTTCAAGCCTGTGATGCGGTTTATTGACAGGAAGCGGTTCGGTCTAGTGGTGGCGTCTGATAGCTCGCGCGGCAGCGCGATGAGCGAGGGCGCGGCTTTGCAGTCGGACCTGACCTCGGAGACAATGGGGGCGCCGGGCGGCTATCTGATCATGTTTGTGGATGAGGAGCTCGTGGGCGGCGGCGCTGGCAGGTTTTCGCTCCTGGAGGGCGGGGGCCGCGAGCTGAAGCGTGCGCCGAGGAGCTCCCGCGCGGCGGAGGTGATTGCAGTTGGAGACGCAGTGGATGCGTCTCAGGGTATGCGCGACCAGATCGTGAAGATGCTTTACGTCCCAGAGGCGCGAGGTGTTGGGGTGAGATTCTCAGGCTGGAAGATCCCGGTGGCGGTTGTCTCGGAGTCGAAGGATTGTCGCGACAGGCGCATGTCGGACGATGGCGTGGGAAGCTCAGCGCAGACGTCAGTGAACCTCGAGCTCGCCAGCATTCGGGAGATCCTGGATCGGCCGCAGAGTGGCGCGGTTGACCGACGGCACGAACATGTTGAGTGACGTTTTGACCAAGGATATGCCGACCGACCATCTTCGAGAAGCGATGGCTCGAAGGACGCAAGCATCGAATGCAGAGAGTAAATGGTCAAGACAGCGAGGCGCGTTGCGCGTGGGCGTTGGGAGGCGCGGGAGAGGGGGCTGGCTCAGAAGGGTGCGTTTCTCCCTTGCGCTTTGGCGCCTTGAGCTTGTGTGCAGGTCCTCTCTTTCCTACCTCCTGTTTCCTCCCCGGTGCATTGCAGTGCCGAGGCCGCGGCGCATCGCGTACTTCCGAGGTATCATTCACGCGTGCTTGCTCCCCTTTTTCCACGCCCTCGGAAGACGGTGCCCCGATGGGCTGACGAGCCCGCTTTCGGTGGCAATGTTATTTGCGCGACGCTGGCTGCAGACGGCGCATATTTCTTTTCTTCGACTTTCATTCATGCAACTTGCTTTCTGGCGAGACTGCGATTTGCTGCTGTGGTGGGCTCGGACCTGCAAGGATGTGAGGTCCGCGACGAACAACGCGCGTTTCTTGCTCGTGTATGAGGCTTGGCGTCAGATTAGTCCCGTGCCCCTGTTCTGCCCCGCCCTCTCTCTCTCTCTCTTTCCCTCTCTTTCTTTCTCTTTCTCTCTCTCTCTCTCTCTCTCTCTCTCTCTCTTTTTTTTTTTTTTTTTTTTTTTTTTTCTTTCTCTCTCTCTCTCTCTCTCTCTCTCTCTCTCTCTCTCTCTCTCTCTCTCCCCGCTTATGCAGAGTCCTCGTGGTTTCGCCCGCTGCAATTTCGGGTGCGAGCCCGCTTGGGGCAATTTGTTTCTACGTCAGTGGAACCCGATAAACAGTTTCGATCCCCCCTCAGCGCCGGCGCGCTCGCCGCCATGCGGCGCTGCGGGGCTGGGGGGGTGTCGCCCGGGCCCGTCGTTTCCGCGCCGCCGCTCCCCTTCTCGTTGTCGCAGAGCCTGGCGCGCGCGTGGCGCTGGCCCTTCGCGCTCGACTTGGGCGGCGCGGCTGGGGCCGGGCCTGGCGCGAGTTCGACGTGAAAATCGCATTCCGGAGTAGAGAAGACCAATGAGCATTGCATTTCGGAGATGACCATGTCGGACAAGACCCATTCCGGACAAGACCCCTCCCCCTCCCCCCTCCTTTCCTCTTCCCCGTGCCCCCCCTCCTCTTCCGCCTCCTCCTCCGCGGCCATTGTGGCTCGAGCCATTTGGGCTTGGGGCCGACTTGTGGGTTCCGAGGGGCGCTAGAGGGGCCTCGTTCGTTCTCGCGCGTCAGTCGAGAACGCGCGCCGACTAATTCGTGGGATGTCAGTCTCACAGCAGTCTCAGTTCTCTTCGCTTCAGTCTCCGTCTCAGTCGCGGCTGGCGCCCGGAAGCTTTGGGCAAGGTGCGCCGACTGCAACGAGTGGGGCGCCGTCCTTCGTCGTCAGAATTCGATGTGCAGTGGGTGCCGTCGGCGAGGTGAACTCTCCCAGCTTCGCCGCGTTCGGTTCGAGCGGGGGGTGGGCCGCGGCGCTTTCTGCGATGCGGACAGCGACGCCGAGGCGTTGGTCGGGTCAACAGCGGGGCTGGGGCAGCTGCTACCGCCCGGCATGTTGCGTCGGGCTTCGACTCCTGGCCGCGGCGGCGGCAGGGGGAGCAGAGGGCGCGGCGCGGCGCCGCGCCCGCCGGGCCGTGGCCGCCGCGGCGGTCCCAGAGTTGAAGAAGAGCCAGAACCCACCGCGACAAACACGCCGCCCGGGCCACGACGCCCGCCTCATAGGGCAAGGTTTCTGAGGTGCGCCGTCGGGCGGGCGGCGCCGAGCGCGGCGCTGAGCGCGCGCGCGACCGTGCTGACGTGAGCACGTGCGCGACCGCGGTGATGCTGCTGCGCTTCGTCTGCAGGGCAATCAGGCAGCCGCGCAGGCCGAGAAAGAGGCAGCGGCAGTTGCTCCGGCGCAGGTCAACGGCGTGCGGAAGCAGGCGGCCGCGGCAGCTGCCGTCGCTGAGAGCGCTTCGGATGGCAAGAACGACGCCAACATCGCCGAGCAGAAGGTGGTGATCAACGTCCAACGGGGCGATTTTCCAGCAACCTCGAAGTGCTCGATTGTGCGGCCGCGGAGAATGCAGCCTTGGAGGGGCTGCGCTGTCAACTTCAATGGGTCAAGGAGTACCTCGCATCCGCGGAGTCGGAGATTCAGACCTGGTCCGCGGACGCGCAGAAGAATCGCCAGGCCATCGAGCAGAGGGTGGCCAAGAAGGGGAAGTCCTGCACGTCGGGCGCGCCGTCGGGGGGCACCGCGCCGCTGTCGGCAGGGGCCGCAGCCGGCCCGGCGCTGGGTGGAGATGTCGCGCCGCCGGCAGGAGCCGCTGACGGCCCCGCCACCCTTGGCGATGATATCCACAAGGAGGCGCGGCGGCCGCCAGCAGCCAAGTTCGAGTTTGCCAGGTTGCAGTCCAAGTTTGAGGGCGAAGGTCCGCGGATGAAGGTGCATGCGACGCGGCCGCGCCAGAATGATTATCTCCAGCAGGACCTCGGCCCCTGCGAGCTGAGGGCAGGCGGCGGATGATATGATTCGGGTCTTCCATGTCAATGTCTCGAGTCTGTCGGGGAGGGGCAGAGCGTGGAAGCGCTTTGAATCCGAATCCAGAGCTTACTCTGTCATTGCCCTGGCAGAGACTCTGTTCACTTAAAATCGGAGATCAGTGATTTGGATGGGGCGTCGTCGATTGCGTCTTCGACTTCAACGCAATGCTTCGCGCGCTTCAAGCAAAGTAGCTTCGCGTGCTAAGACTGCTCGTCCCAGCGAATGGGGTTGCGTTTTCCCAGGCGCAGGCCTGCCTTCAAGCTCGGAAGCTCGATGGGGGCCTTCGCGTCAGCAAAGTGCCTGCAGGGCCCGCGCCGAAGCGGCTTCGACTGGTTTATCTCAAGGCTGCTCGATCTCGCAAATTTCTTTCGTGTTCATTGTATTTTACGGGCACCCCGCCATCCAGATGCGCGGCTAGGAACATTTAGATGCGCTGGATGTTTCGGGCGAGTCGGAGTTCTACTCGCGGCGCTGACAGTGCCATGGGTGCTGTGCGGGGGCCTCGACACAACCCCGGAGACTCCCACGAAGGCTGGCACTCCGCAGAGGCTGGACGCAGTCATCCGCGCGGCTTGCCCCAGGCCTACCCCTAGGCCTACTATGCGTTTGCCCTAGAGCCTACCCCGTAGGCCTGCCCCGGGGCCGATCCCTAGGGCTACCCTGGGCCTTGCCCGTAGGACTACCTCTGGTCCTCTCCCACGTCCTCATCCTTCTCGCCTCCCACGAGTTCGCCTAGTGAGCGACCAGCTGGCCTGTTGGTCACGTTCCCGCATGCTCTGCCGAGGCTGCGGCGTGCATGCCATGCCCCAACGGGCACGGGTGGGTCCCCCAGCAGACAGCGCGCGAACACGGCGTTCTTCTCGTCTCTCGTCTCCGACCTCCCTCACATACTCCGCATCCTGCACTTCGGCGTAGAGACTCCTCCGCTCGCAGTCCTCCTTCCTGTGATCCTCCCCGCCATCCCCTCTCACTTGCGGTACGGCGCGGATCACCCTCCTCGTCTCGACCTCGCCCTCCCCCTCCGCCGCCTCCAGTGTCTTCTTGTTGCTCACCCTCGTTTTCGTCGCCGTCCTCCTCCTTTCTCCGCCTCGTTCTTTTCACCTTCTCTCCTCCGCACATCCTCTCTTCCTCCGCACCTCCTCCTCCTCCTCCTCCTCCCCCCTCTCCTCTTCCTCTTCCTCTTCCTCTTCCTCTTCCTCTTCCTCTTCCTCCTCTTCATATCCTCTTCCTCTTCGCTCTGTCTTCTCTCCTGCCCAGGGGCGCGCTGCGCCCCCTCTTCCCCCCCGCCGACCGATCCGCTAGTGCAGGTCAGCCCCACTGGCCGGATGGCGGCGGAGCGCTTGGTCAACGAGATGATCCAGGAGGGGGGCGGCCAGCTCCCCCCTTCCTTCCTCTTTCTCTCCCCCTCCGTCCCTCCCATCCCCCCCCTTCCCCCCCCTCCTCCTCCTCCTCCTCCTCCTCCTCCTCCTCCTCCTCCTCCTCCTCCTCCTCCACTCTTTCTCCTTGTAAATAATTGTTTCCTGTCGCACCCTAATCCAATTTTTAGGGCGGGCCGGGCGTTTCGCTTGAGACTTCCTCACCACTTATGACCCTGAAACGTAGACATTGGCAACAGTTTCACACATTGAGGGCGGGTGGTTTTCAAAATGTGGCTCTCGCTCCAGCGCCGCGCGCACTCGCATTAAATATTTGCAAGGGTTTCACGGATTGAAGGCGGGTCGTTTGCAAAATGTGGTTCTCGACTCAGCGCCGCGCGCATTCTTTTACAAAAATCCAAGGGTTTCCCGGATTGAGGGCGGGTCGTTTTCAAAATGTGGCTCTCGCCTTAGCGCCGCGCACATTCGTTTAAACCAAAGTTGTAAGAGCTTCACGGATTGATGGCGGACCGTTTTCAAAATGTGGCTCTCGCCTTCGCGCCGCGCGCATTTTTGTTTTTCTTTCAAAATTCGCAAGGGTTTCCCAGATTGAGGGCGGGCCGTTTTCAAAATGTGGCTCTCGCCTTCGCGCCGCGCACATTTTTTTGTTCTCTCAGAATTCGCAAGGGTTTCACGGATTGAGGGCGGGTCGGTTTCAAAATGTGGCCTTCGCCTCAGCGCCGCGCACATTTGTTTAAACAGAAGATGCAAGAGCTTGACGGATTGAGGGCGGGTCGTTTTCAAAATGTGGCTCTCGCCTTCGCGCCTTGTGCATTTTTGTTTTTCTCCCAGAATTCGCAAGGGCTTCCCGGATTGAGGGCGGGTGGTTTCCAAGATGTGGCTCTCGCCTTCGCGCCTTGCGCATTTTTGTGTTCTCTCAGAATTCGCAAGGGTTTCCCGTATTGAGGGCGGGTCGTTTTCAAAATGTGGCCTTCGCCTCAGCGCCGCGCACATTCGTTTAAACAAAAGTTGCAAGAACTTCACGGATTGAGGGCGGGTCGTTTTCAAAATGTGGCTCTCGCCTTCGCGCCTTGCGCATTTTTTGTTCTCTCAGAATTCGCAAGGGTTTCCCGTATTGAGGGCGGGTCGTTTTCAAAATGTGGCTCTCGCTTTAGCGCCGCGCACATTCGTTTGAACAAAAATTGCAAGAACTTCACGGATTGAGGGCGGGTCGTTTTCAAAATGTGGCTCTCGCCTTCGCGCCTTGCGCATTTTTTTGTTCTCTCAGAATTCGCAAGGGTTTTCCGGATTGAGGGCGGGTCGTTTTCAAAATGTGGCTCTCGCCTTAGCGCCGCGCACATTCGTTTATACAAAAGTTGCAAGAGCTTCACGGATTGAGGGCGGGTCGTTTTCAAAATGTGGCTCTCGCCCTCGCGCCTTGCGCATTTTTTTGTTTGTTCTCTCAGAATTCGCAAGGGTTTCCCGGATTGAGGGCGGGTCGTTTTCAAAATGTGGCGCAGCCGCGCGCATTCTTTGTTTTTGTCCACTCAGAATTCGCAAGGGTTTCACGGATTGAGGGCGGGCCGTCTTCAAAATGTGGTTCTCGTCTTAGCGCCGCGCACATTCGTTTAAACAAAATTGCAAGACATTCACGGATTGAGGGCGGGCCGTTTTCAAAATGTGGCTCTCGCCTTCGCGCCTTGCGCATTTTTTTGTTTGTTCTCTCAGAATTCGCAAGGGTTTCCCGGATTGAGGGCGGGTCGTTTCCAAAATGTGACTCTCGCCTTAGCGCCGTGCACATTCGTTTAAAAAAAAGATGCAAGAGCTTCACGGAGTGAGGGCGGGTCGTTTTCAAAATGTGGCTCTCGCCTTCGCGCCTTGCGCATTTTTTGTTTGTTCTCTCAGAATTCGCAAGGGTTTCCCGGATTGAGGGCGGGTCGTTTTCAAAATGTGGCTTTCGCCTTAGCGCCGCGCGCATTCGTTGAAACAAAGATGCAAGGGTTTCCCGGATTGAGGGCGGGTCGTTTTCAAAATGTGGCTCTCGCCTTCGCGCCTTGCGCATTTTTTTGTTCTCTCAGAGTTTGCAAGGGTGTCACACATGGAGGGCGGGTCGTTTTCAAAATGAGGCCCTCGCCTTAGCGCCGCGCGCATTCGTTCACACAAAAAATGCAAGGGTTTCCCGGATTGATGGCGGGCCGTTTTCAAAATGGGGCTTCTTGTTCTCTCAGAATTCGCAAGGGTTTCCCGGATTGAGGGCGGGTCGTTTTCAAAATGTGGCTCTCGCCTTAGCGCCGCGCGCATTCGTTTAAACAAAAAGTGCAAGGGTTTCCCGGATTGAGGGTGGGTCGCTTTCAAAATGTGGCTCTCGCCTCAGCGCCGCGCGCATTCTTTTTACACCTTTGCAAGAGTTTCACGGATGGAGGGCGGCTCCTTTGCAAAATGTGGCTCTCGCCTTAGCGTTGCGCACGTTCTGGATACAACATTGCAAGAGTTTCGTGGTTTCCCATGATCGACGTACCAGAAATAGCGCTTTGGAAGGAGGGCGCAACAGTTAGGATGATTCGCGGAGTGGAGGTCCCAGGAATGGCGTTCTGGCTCGATTCAGGATCGTCAAGACGCAACAGTCAGGTTCTTCCGTGGCGTTGGAATGCCGAGAATAATGCTTTGGCATGCTTCAGGGTCTTCAAACGGTTGTCTTCCAACGAGGCAGGTCCTCCTGTGAAAATGAACCGTTGTCGGGGCCTATGAAGAGGGAGCTTGGGGGGAGGGTTTATTCCACCATCGTTGGTGGCTCTTGGGTTTACTGGTCCTCCTCCTCCTCCTCCTCCTCCTCCTCCTCCCCTTCCTCCTTCCTCCTTCTTTCCCTCCCTCGTCTCCTCCCCCTCCCTCCTCTCACGCTCGGTGCCAGACAGCGTGGCTCGCCCTACCCCCCCCGAATCCCACTGTCAGGGAGGCCTGTTCACCTACGGCTCGGCCCCCCTCCCTCGCGACCCTCCAATTTTGTTCCCCAGCCTCCCGAGGGCCCTCAGGTATGTTTCGATTGTTTTGTTCATAATTCCCCCGGCTTTGAACCTAAGTCTAGGTCCTGGGAGTCTGGGGATAGCTCGTGTGGGGTAGCCGAGGAGTGAGGGTTGTGCCGCCGAGCTCGGCCGCTGCTCCAACCTTTGGCTCATCTCAGGCGCAGACCCTGGATCCCCAGAGGGTTGGAGACCTGACCCCGGACCCTGATGTAGAAGTCTCTGGAGGAGCCCCGACTTATGCATTTCCTCCGGAGCTGTGGGAGCGGTGTCGGAGAGAGGTCGGGTTCACACCTGGTGCGTACTCGCTTCAGTCCCTTGCTCCTGCTCTGCGTCACTCCGTAGCTGATAGGCTCAAGTCAGATGTCGTTTCTACTACATCAGGTCTTGACGCCTCTTGGGTGTCAGCTGTCGAATCCAGCATCACTGCGCATCATGGAGTTGCGATTCCACCAGGCCCGCGCAGGGCTGAGGGACCGCGTTTCAAGGTCACCACGGTCGAGATGCCTGGCAAGGCTCGCGTGGCAGCCATGCGGGATCAGGTCAGCGGCTGGTGGATTCAGTTGCACACACTACTCTCGGCGCTACATCTGCATCGGGACAAGCGTAACGGCCCACGGCAGGTAGCTTAGTCTACTGCAGCATGTGTTCGTCATCTGGATACTCGGCCAGAAGACATTCAGCTTGCTCTTATTCTTGACAAGGACCCTCCATGGGCAGAACGGCAGCGGGTTGTTCGGGCAGCTGGATACGTCTCGTTGAAGGAGCTTGAGCAATACGTTTTTCTGTTCAAAGAGGGTGATGGGCCGTGCGCAGCGACGTGCGGTAACAGAGTCGATACGTGAACTTCGGGATTTCATGGGTGCGACGGACTCGATCGGGACGCTTCATCGTTCGTTGGAACCGTAGAACCTTCCAGCACAGGAGCTTGAGCATACCGGGGAGGTCCTTTACCACCCCAAAGACAGTATAGATATCAAGGCGGCGTCCTGGCACGACCTTTGGGCCCCTCAGCAGATGGATGAGGAGTTGGTGCAGCGAATTTTTCAGCAAGTCCGAGAGGCTGCCCAAAACGATCTGCTGCCGCCTATCTCAGTCAGTGACATTCGAGGAGCATTGCGGCAGATGCGTCCCCGAGCAGGGCTTGGCATTGATATGCTCTCGCCAGGGGACTTCGAGCGTCTCCCCGACGCGGCGCTGGCCGAGCTGGCGATGTTGTTCGAGGCATGCGAGCATCACCTCGTATGGCCTGCTCAGGTCCTCCTGATCGTGGGGCGCATGCTGCCCAAGAAGAGCACGGGCGACCGCATCATCGGGCAGGTGTCCATGATAGGACGTTTGTGGAGCCTGATCCGCGAACCGCTGGGGCGCCAATGGGCCAGTGACACGGAGGTTTTTTGGGACGTTGCAGTCCGTGGGAACTCCAGTCTGCGCGAGGCCTTCGTGCTGGCCATCCAGCAGGAGGTTCTGCACCACTTGGGCATCGCGTTCGGCGAAGGTCTCGTGGACATTAAGTCCTTCTACGATTCCATCGAGTGGCCTGGACGTGTGTTATGTTCGCTTGTCTTTTCCACCGACAGTATTGTGCCTGGAGCTGCTGCAGTGCGTGGCACCGCGCGCGGTGGGCCAACTGGGCGCCGCGTCGCGGGCTTTTCAGCCGACGCGCAGCGTGGTGCAAGGGCTGCGCTCTGGCGCGCGTTTCGGCGAGGCCATGACGCGCCGCGTGCTGTCTGCAATTGCGGTGGCTCACCCTCGGGCGAGCCGCCGCATCTGGGTTGATGATCGCTCGCAGGGTGCGCGGGGGTCGAGGTCGGCAGTGCGGCGGCAGCTCGCGTCCTACATCATCGACACCTCCACTGAGCTTCGCGCCGAGAAGCTAGCTGTGCCCCCGAAGTCCGTGGTCATTGGCACGCATCGCCAGGATGCTAAGTGGATCGCGGCCAAAGTCAAGAGAGCGGGTTTCACCATCCCTCCGAAGCTCCAGGCGGCGCATCCTGGCGTCGACCTCGCAGGTGGGTGGGGGTGGGGGTGGGGGGCAGGCGCGAGCCGCCAGAGTCGTCCGCGAGGCGAGGCGCATGCGCATGGGCGCAGGTGCGCCGTTTCGCGTGGACGGCCAAGAAGTATCAGACGCGTGGGCGCCTCGAGCGCCAAGGTGCTCGGGCCGCTGGAGTCTACGGCCATCAGGTGCACGGGGCGTTCGGCAGCAAGATGATGGACATTCGGAGGCGCGCGGGCTTCGCGCTGGCAGCTCCCACGGGGGGGCGGTGTTTGACCAGCCTGCTCGCCCTCCGAGCGGGGGGCGCTGACCCTGCCATCCAGATGCCCACGGCTTGCGTTGACCAGTGGCTTACTACGTGGAGAGATTTCCTTGGGCTCAGGCCTGGAGTGCGACAGGCCTGGCGTCAGGTTGTGCAGCGCCTGCGCGTCGTCCCTGGGGCCCGGCGCCCACGGCGCGTTCGCGGGCCTCTCTCAGCGGTGGTGCTATGCCTCATGCGGGCGGGCTGGGGCGTTGACGAGCCCGCGGCATGGGCAGTGCCGCCGCCGCATGAGGCAGCAGGGGGCGACTGGAGATTCGACGATGCCATGTACACGGGTGACAAAGCTATTGGCTCCCATGCTGCCTTTTTGGAAGACTTTCGTGGAATCAAGGCAGTCGCCGTTTCTGCGGGGCCAGCCTTGAACGAGGTGTGGACTGTGCTTCATATCGCGTGCTTCTTCACCAACTCGCTGCAGTGCCAGGCTATGGGCGCCGCTCGTCTGAGAGACCATGTTGACGCGCGCGGTCGGAGGCACTTGGCCCATGCAGAGACGCGAGGATGAGATCGCGAGGTTCGACGGCAATGTGTTGTGCCCGCGATGCGGGAAGGGGCCCGGAACGGCCAAGCATCGCATCTGGTTCTGCGAGTGCAACCAAACCAGGGCAAGACGGCTTTCGACGACTCGCAGGACCTTCTGCCGCGAGCTTCGGCGCAGATGGACATGGGCGACGGCTTCTAGTTGAGGGGCATGATGCCCGCTGCGTGGGCGGCCGCCCCCCCGCCCGCCTCAGTCGAATGCTGGACTGTGGAGGGTTTCAATGAAGTCCCCCCAGGCTGCCGGGGGGCAGGCGCGGCAGAGTGCCCCCTCGTCATCAGTGGCGATGCTAGTGGAGGGGCTGATAGCAGCAGCAATCTCTGTCGACGTGTTGGGGTCGCTGTAGCTCTTTTCGCCTCCTTAGAGCCTGTTGTCGAGCTTGTCAGCGCTGTCAGAGGGCCGCTGCGTGGCCCCCGCCAAGTTGTAGCGGGGGGCGAGCTCCGTGCACTAGTGCTCGCAGTTTGGCTTTCGCGAGGCTTGATTTTATTTGTGTCTGATTGCGAACCAGTCGTAAAGGGTGGTTTGCGCGCAGATATGAGTCGCCGCAGGGAGAAGACAGGGATTTGTGGGCGCAGCTCGGCCAGCTGTATAAGGCAGAGAGCGGGTGGAGCTGCGTCGGTGTCAATTTTTCTCACCAGCTCTCACCTCGCCGCCCGGGGCATTGTTCGCGAAATGGCGCCCGGATGGTTGGCGTCCAGCAGTGCAGTTGTAGACGAGGTTGCAGGCCTTGCAGCGCGGGGGGCGCGGCTCCCGCAGAAGGCTCGGGCCATTGTTCTTTTGCGCGAACAGCGAGCGCGGCTAGTGCACGCGCGGATCTTGCGTGCCACGCTCGACGCTTGCGATGCCGAGCAGGAAAACAGAGTTGAGCCTCGTGGGAAAAAATCCGCCCCCGCCCCGCCTGCCCCCTCTGCTGTGTCTCTCTCCCTCTTCTCTTCGAGCCGCTGCCTTGATGGGGCAGGGCGAAGGTGCCCGCGCTGTGGGGGTTCAGCCGCGAGGGGGAGAGCCGCGGCATGGCGCCAGCCACCTCGTTCCGAACCCCTGAACTATAACGGGGTTATTTCCTACAAGCCCGCCCAGGCCCAGGCCCAGTTGCGCATGGCGGGGGGCTTTGTCGGCTCCTCTCGTCGTATGCAGTGGCATGACGAACTGCAATTGTGGTATTGTGGTAGGTCTGGGTGCTACGGGCATCAGCTGCTGGATGGGCTCGGCCGTCCTTGTCGCGCCCCACCCCCAACAGGCTTAAATATCTTTCCAGAATTTCTAGGGGGCTCTGGCCAAAGGTTCTGAGCAAGACGGATAAGGCCACCCGACGCAAAGGGGCGTCATGGGGGTTGGCCTTGTGCCGCATTGCATGTTGCATCTCTGTCGTCAGCATTGTCGATTGTCATTGCACCTCTGACTTTGTCATATATCCAGTTCCAGTTCCAGTTCCCCTCCTCCGCTGGGTGCTCGGTGGTGACGGTGGACGATGGGCCCGTGGCAGTCGCCAGGGGGGCAAGCCATAGGGGGCCAGGCCTTTGTGGGCCCCGGAAACGGCAGGGCCGTTTTTTTTTACCGTTTCCGAACAAATGTCTTTCGAATGTGGAAGCGGCAAACAAATCGGCGACCAGAAACGGCAACAAAACAACGGCTCCAGGACTGGTACTGGGACGGGAACGAGTCAACCAATGGCAACGGAACTCAATAAAAAACGGCATCGGAACCGACAACAAAAACAACACATCGGAACCGATCAACAAAACTGCCCTGTCGTCTGCAGGGCCCGCCAGGCCCGCTCCTTGATGGAGGGCGTCTTCGAGCGGCTTGTCAGACTGCCCAACTTGGTCGTGGTCCAGGTGCCCCTCGGGGGCGCTGCCAGGCCCAGTCTGTGCTTGGCGAGCGGCTTGCAGAGTTCTGGTTTGAGCGCGGAGGAGGTAAGACGCGTGGGCTCCAAGCTGAGAGCGGAAGACCCGCGCGCGATATCGGGGATGATGGGTGGGCGAATGCTCGCGGTCTGCTTTGGTCCAGCGCCTGGGGAGTCCGCTCCCACGCAGCAGGCCCATGAAAATGAGGATTGTTCCTTTACCATGCTCCTGCCTGTCGCCTACGGCCGTTCGAGGTATGGACGAATTGCTCGGCGATGGTTGGTTGTGCTCGGAGAAAGGGCTGGGCGACGTCGGCTGGGAGCGCTTAAGTTCACCTCTGGGGTCGAGTTTTCGCTGCCTTCGACGAAGGCGCCCTGGTCCAGGCTCACCTTCGAGAAAACACACAAACATAGATTAAGGCGCGTGGATTAGCGACGGGTCTCGTTTCTAAATAGAATCGGCGCACTCCCGCCACTAATTCGGGGGCGTCGGTGGCGCCGTTTCTTGGGGGTACCGTCCCCGATCCATGAATCTGGCGCCCGCGCGCCAGGTGTACGCATCCCTAATCCATGTTAGCGTGTGCCTGGCACGCTGGAGGCTGATTTGCAGGCAGTGCGTACCACGGTGTGGGAGCGCAAAACCACCGCCGTGGCGGACGCCCTTTGCGTGACGCGGGGCTGTCATGTGCATTGTGATGCTTCAAAGGCCTCCAGGTGTTTGGCAGGCCGACCTTATTTCGGTGGAGGAGCTCGGCTGACGGGCGGGGACGTAGCGTGTGCTGATGGCGGAGCGGGAGTGGCGGGAGGCGCAAGGGCTCCCAGAGCATGCCTCGCCGCCCCATCCGAGCCTGTCTGTGCGCGCTCGGTCGCCGCTGCAGCGCTACAGAAGCGGGCGCTCCCGGCTGGCTCCCGCGCTGGGACCGGGTGCGGGGCGCGGGCAGCCAGGGCTGGGGATGCCCACGGCGACCTGGCTGGCGCTGGCCGCCCATGCGCGTGCTCCGGTGCACGCCGGGGCGGGGCCTTGGCCTGGCAGGCGGTCTCTGGGAACTGCTCCTGCAGCTTTGGCCTGGCAGGCGGTCTCTGGGAGCTGCTGCGGCCGTGTATGGGGGCCTCGCGCGGGTTCGGGCCGGGGGCAGCCAGAACGCGCGCGCGCGCGTGGCTCTCGCGGTCTATTCCCCGGCTGCGGCCGCGCTGGTGGGAGGGTCGGACGCCTGCGGCATGGGATGTGCCCGCGCCGTAGATTTGGGCCCGCTGGTCAGCTTCTGAGGAGCCCTCTGGAAGGTGGAGGAGGAGGAGGAGGAGAAGGAGGAGGAGGAGGAGGAGGAGGAGGAGGAGGAGGAGGAGGAGGAGGAGGAGGAGGAGGAGGAGGAGGAGGAGGAGGAGGGAGGAGAAAGCAGTACCCCTCCAGCTGTCGCCGACGATCGCTCCTCGCGTTGATTCTTCCCGGGAGTCGGGCGGCGGAAGGGTGCCGTGCGCTGGGCCCGTGCTCGCTGCGGTCTCTCGCCGCCCAGCCCTGCGCCAGGCCAGGCCTGGGGCCGGAGGAGTCCGACCACGGGGCCCAGACCCCTCGTGTCGTGCAGGTGCTACTGCTTCTGACGACGACAACGACGGCGAAGACGACGACAATGATGACAATGATGATGGTGATGATGATGATGATGATGATGATGATGATGATGATGATGATGATGATGGTGATGGTGATGGTGATGGTGATGGTGATGGTGATGGTGATGATGATGATGATGATGATGATGATGATGATCATGATGATGATGCCGACGACGATGCTGTTGATGCTGCTGCTGCTGATGATGATGATGATGATTGTGATGATGTCGTCGACGACGATGTTAGCGATTAGGATGTCAATTACGATTAAGGTATTCAGATAATGACGATGACGATGACAATGACGATGACGATGATGCTGCTGCTGATGATGATTATGCTGATGATCATTTATTGATTGATGACAATGATGAGAACGATTCTGATGATGATGAGGCTGATGATGGCGATGATGACGATGATGGTGATGAGTGTGACGATTGTGATGATGATGGCGAGGAGGATGATGGGGCACTTGTTGATGCTGCTGATGCTGATACTGCTGCTGCTGATGATGATGCTGCTGATGATGATGATGAGGATGGTCATGATAACGACGACGATGACGATGCTGATGACAATTGCGAGGACGATACTGATCACGATGAGGCTGATGATGACGATGATGACGACGATGATGGTGATGAGTGTGATGGTTGTGATGATGATATCGATGACGATGATGGGGCACTTCTCGATGCTGCTGATGCTGATGCTGATACTGTTTCTGCTGCTTCTGGTGATGCTGATGATGATGATGATGATGCCGACGCCGATGGTGTTGATAAAGATGATGATGGTGGTGATGATGATGAGGATGCTGATGATGATGATGATGATGATGATGATGCTGATGATGATGATGATGCTGATCGTGATGATGTCGTCGACGACGATGTTGCTCATGAGGATGTCAATTACGATGACTATGATTATGATCATTACGATGACAATGACGATGACGATGTTGATGCTGCTGCTGATGATGATGCTGCTGATGATGATGATGATAATGCTGATGATGACGATGACGATGACGATGACGATGACGATGATGATGATGATGATGATGATGATGATGATGATGATGATGATGATGATGATGATGATGATGATGATGATGATGATGATGATGATGATGATGGGTCTATGGCCAGCTTCATGCCTCCCTTGTTTCGCGGCGCGCACGGAGGGTCTGGGCGAGGGGGATAGTGTTCTGAGAAGACCACGGTGCTTCTAAGAAGGCAGAGAGCTTCTCAAAAGCTCTCCTGGCTTCTAATAAGAAGCCTTCTCAGAAGCTCCCCAGGCCCTTCTAAGAGGGCCCCGTCCTTCTAAGAAGGCCCCCGCCTGCTTCGAAGGCCGGTCCCATCGCGCCACCGACTTGTCCTCGTCGCCAACTTCCGAGTGTTCCGACTCGATATGTTTGCACAACGTCGATCCCCGGGTGTTTGGACACTCTCTACGAGACCTGCGATTCTTCCAGAGCCATTTTTGGACGGTTTGGGGTCTGGTAAAGGC
This sequence comes from Prorocentrum cordatum, assembly GCA_963575745.1. NCBI lineage: Eukaryota > Dinophyceae > Prorocentrales > Prorocentraceae > Prorocentrum > Prorocentrum cordatum. Next base: position 163,138 of record CAUYUJ010018578.1, read on the forward strand.
CCCCAGAGCTGTCAAACTATTCTGTCGCGGTTGTGTCTCGACGAGGATTGGTAAGGCCTCGGGTGGGGCACAGCTGGCCTCAACAAGCCCCCCGAGTAGTCCCAGCTGGCGTCAAGAGGCCCCCCGAGTGCACGCCGGTCGTTGAAAGTAGGTATTTTTGGATTCCCAGATCCCAATCTACTTCACGCGCCTTCCTACTTCAAGAATAGACACGCTTTTGCTGTGTTTTGTTATTCTCTGGGGGGGCCTGGACCCAATCAACTTAATCCGCCTTCCTACTTCACGTTTCTACCTACTTCTTCCGACCGACGAGTAGCCCCAGCTGGCGTCAAGAGGCCCCCCGAGTAGCCCAGGGCGGTAGCAAGAGCCCTGCGCCGCTTCCAGCGGCGCCCCTGGGGCGCCTGTTGAGGCCCGCGCGGCTTGCTTCGGGGGCCTGTCGAGGCCGACCGGGACTACCTGTGGGTGCTGCCTGCGCGCACCCCCAAGCCTTACCAGTGACTCGACGAGAGGAGGTTTCTCCTCCTCCTCCTCCGCACTCCTCCTCCACCTCCTCCATCTCCTCCTCTTCCTCCTCCTCCTTCTCCTCCTCCCCCAGACCCCTGCCGGGGCCCAGAAGCACAAGTTTGTCGAGCTGCGTCCAGCAGGGGCGACGCAGAGGGCCCCCGAAGGCCAAGCAGCCTCGAACCTCGATCCTCGAGGTTCGACCCTCGAGGAGGCGAGGAAGGTCACGTCGTGCTCGCCCCCTCCCTCCCGGCCCGGCTCGAGGAGAAGCTGCGCGACGACGGCCCCCGCGGCCGCTCGGACAGCCGAGGCGGCGGCGGGGGGCGCAGCCCCTCCCGCCGGCGCTCGCCGTCGCGCAGACGCCAGGATCGCTCTTGCTCCCCAGCCGACGCCGACGCCGACGCCGACGCCGACGCCGACGCCGACGCCGACGCCGACGACGACGACGACGACGACGACGACGACAACGCCGACGCCGACCCCAACGCCAACGCAGATGCCAAAGCCGACGACCGGAACGACGAACACGACGATGACGACGCCGACCCCGACGACGTCGACGATGAGGCGACGACGACGGCGGCGGCGACGCTCCTGAGTCTTGGTTCGGAAGAAGACATCCAGGCCTCCATACTGGGGTCCGAGCGGTTGGTGTCGGAGGATCGCGCCACATCCCCGACGTATCGGCGATGCTTCTCCATTTGGAGCCCGACTTCCTCCACGCCGACGGCGCCGATGCATGGGCGATGCATCGGCGATGCGGCGCGATCCTCTGACCCTAAGAAACGGTTAGACATAACTGTTCGGAGGTCCTCGCGGAGTTCTTGGGTCGGCGCTGGACCCCACTGGCGGCGCCTCTGGCGCCGCCCCTGGCGCGCTCCGCACGCCAGGGATGAGTTCCAGCGCCGATCCCAGACAGAAATCCGCCAGGACATCCGAGAAGTATGTTTATGTTGTTTGTTCTTCTGTTCTCTGTTTTCGAGTGAAGAAGGATAGTTTTTTGGTTTCGGGGTGGCGGGCATCCAGACGCATCTGGGGCCTCCTGAGGCCTCGGGCTCGTCGCAACCGCGGTCGTCGCCGCCATCGTCAGCGCCACCGCCACTTGCATCTTCACCGGCCACCGCCACCGTCGCCGTGGTTGCCGTTGCTGTCGCTAGCGCCAGCGCCATCGCCATCATGTCTGCTACCGCTCTGCTGTGCCAGCGAGCCCGCCGACGGTCCCGCGGCAGCTGCCTGCGGTCGCGCGGCCTCGCGGGTGCCCAGCGGATGCGTGGCGGCATTTCGGGGGCAGCCGCCTTTTGCGAGGTCCCTCCTCCCGCTATCATACCGCGTCGCCCGCTCCTCGCACCCCCCGCCCCCTGCCCCTCTTTCCCCCGCCCTCCTCCTGCTCCCCTTGCCACGTCCTCCTTCGTTCCGTTCCCCTCTGCCCTTCTCTCAATCTGGCAGCGAGCACTGCAATCATTCCGCATCCCTTTGGGCTCCCGTGATGTTTCCCCAGCGCGGATTCGCGCCGCCGCCGCATGCCGCCCAGCGCCCCCCCCGTGGGGCCGCAGTGGCGGTGGAGGTGGCGTCGGCTGCAGCGGCGCGGGGCCCCGCGCGCGCGCCTTGGTGGCGCGAGCCGCCCTCGGGAGGCGCCTCGATCCTCCCAGGGCCGCGCAAAGCCATCTGGGGCTGTGCCTGCGACGCCGACGGGAACTGGGCCTGCAGGCTGGCGCGCCGCGGATGCGGGCGCTCTGCGCCCACGGCGGTGCTGCGCCAGCGGGCGCTGGAGCAGGCGGCGGGGGCTGAGCCGGCCTCAGGGGGCAAGGCCAAGTCTGGGCCTGCAGGGGGCGGAGGCAGGGCCGGTGCGGAGGCGGCGGGCGCAGAGCTTGCAGTTGGTCGAAGCGGGGCCAAGGTGGCCGAACTGCTCGCCATGCTGGGCGCCAGGGACGTGGTCCTCGGCAGGAACGAGAGGGCGAAGCCGGAGGCGCCACGTGCTTCAGCGAAGGAGGTCGAACCGAAAACGCACTCGCATGTTTTGCAGGGCTGCATCTGGAAGGTCAAGCGCTTCAGCAAGCAGCTGGTAAGCCGCCAGGCCGCGCACGCCGAAACGGCGGAGTCGCAGCAGGCGGTGGCGCAAGCCAAGGAGGAGGTCGAGGCCGCGCGGCAGCGCCATGAACAGACCGAGGAGGCGCAGGTTTAGGCGAAGCAGGCGGACAGGGTCGGGCTCCCGCCTGGTGCCAGCGCCGCGCTTGGGCCCGAGCTCGCCCAGGCTCTCGACGCACTTGCAGCCATCGGTGGGCTCGCATCTGAGGAACCACACCCGAGGCAGTCGCAGTCACCCATGCTGCCCTTCAGCACAAGGTAGGCCGTCAGCAGACGGAGGTCAAGGCCAGCGTCATCGTCATCGACGGGAGCCAGGACGACCCCATGGGGACTGCTGCTGGTCCTTCTGCTGCTCCTGGCTCAGGCGTCGGAGGCGGCGAAGGCCCTGCCGAGGCAGTGACTCGCGAAGCCTTCTTCGACAAACGTGAGAAGCTCGAAGGGACCACCGTCGCAAGCTCGAGGATGCGTGTCAAAGGGCAGGAGTCGAGCTCCCAGCGGCCAAGCGAGCACGAGGTGAAGGTGATGGCAGCGGCGAAGCAGCGACTCCAGAGTCCCAGGGGGCCCGGCACCACCTGGAGACCGGACACGGCCAACACCACGTGCCGCAACAGCATGATGCGCTGGCTGCAGCAGGACGCCACCTCCGACGTGGTTATTCTGCAGGAGGTCGGCGTGGCCCCAGGGTCCAAGTAGAAAGCTGAGCAGGCGTGCCGAAAAAGGAGGGCTGGGAGGTGGCCTGCAGTCAATCGGTGCTGGCGGAGACAGGCGGCCTGTCCTGCGGGGCAGGCATCGGCGCGCGTTCCCGCATCGACGCAGGGGCGGCGCCGCCTGGGCCCGCTCTGCCAGGGGGCCGCATGATGACTCGATTTGTCATTTGCGGCGCCCCTGGCGGGTTCTTTGCCTTCTGCGTCTACCTCGTGGCGGCAGAGACGGGGCTGGACGCGGAGTCCAAGTTTCTGTTGGGCCAGCTCAGCTCGCGCGCCAAGCTACCGCGCGTCATCGGGGGCGACTGGAAGCGCAATCCCTAGGTGCTGGAGGCGCGGGGCTGGCCTCAGGAGGTTGACGGCATGATGGCATCCTCGGGGCGCTCAATATGAGTTCTGGCACGGAGATCGATTTCTTTGCGGTCTCGAGCGGCGTGGCGGGTCGAGTCCATTCCTGCGGCGGGCCGGGCGAGACGCCGGCGCCGCGCTGGCCCCCGAGACTTGAGCTGCGGGATCGTGGGGCTCCTGGGCGCAGGCTGGTTCAAACGGCATTGAGGACGTTCCCGTCGCTGCTGCCCATCGGCCCGCGGCTCAAGCCGCCTGGCTGGCCTCCGTTCATCGGCGAGGTGCGGGAGGTGCTGCGGAGGCTTGGCCGCGCGTGGAGGCGGAGCCTGGCCCTCGCAAGTGCGCCCGCGAAGTGCGAGGTCGCGCGGCTGAGTCAGGCCGTCGGTGCTCGGCGCGTTCGGATGGATCACAATGCCAGAAAATGGCCGGCAACCTTGTGGCGGAGCAGGGGGGCGCGGTCCCTCTGACGCGAGAGTCAACCGGCTTCGGTCCCACTCGTTTGGGGGATGGTTTGCGAAGGGGGGGGCAGCCGCGAGGGCGGGGCTGGGTGCCCGGCGCACCCAGAGGATGAGGTTGGCAGCGTGCGGCGGGAGGTCGACGATGCGCGCGTGGAGTTGGCGCGGCCGATGGAGTCCTACCTCTTGGGCGCCTACCGCGTCAGCCCTGAGAAGGAGGAGGAGGAGGGAGAGGAGGGGGAGGAGGAGGAAGAGGAGGAGTAGGTCGAGCACCGTGGGGTGGCGTTCGAGCCCGAGTGCGAGAAGCAGGATGCCTTCCCGCCCAGCAGCGGGCCCCGCGCCAAGGAGTACCCGACGCCAGCTCGCTGCAGGGGGATCGGCGCGGGCACTTGGGAGGCGTTGGCGGCCGGGCGTCGGCTGCGAGGCCCGTGCGGACGAGTGGATGCGCTGCGCCAGCTGGGCCACCGTCATGCCGGGGCAGGGCGGGTGGCGCCTGGGCGGCCACGGGGAGAAGGGGTCGCGGATCAGCAGGTGGAGACGCGGCGAAGGCGGCTCCACAGGATGGGCAGCTTCAGCTGTGTGGGCCTGGAAGGCTTCGAGAGCGAGGCGCGCGAGCTCGCGGCCAAGCTGGAGGCCGATCGCGGCGAGGCCCGACGTCAGCGCTGGCGCGCGTGGGCGCGGGCGGCGGCGCGCGACGGCAGACGTGCTGCCCGAGGCAACTGCAAGGCCCCGCCGCGGGCTGGGCCCCAGACCTCGAGGGGCCGTCGGGGCCTGCAGGCGTCGCGGGCGCGCTGGGCGCGCCGAGGCAGGGGTGCCGGGGCGTCTGGCAGTTCAGGGGGGGCCCGCCCGTGGCGCTGGAGGAGGCCATGTCGCCTGCGATGCTGGGGGATGTGGCCGAGGCCCCGTCGCCGCGTGCCATCTCCAGGGCAGCCCCCGCGTTCGAGGCAGGCGCGGCCGTTGGCGTCGACGCAGTCGGGCACCTCAGCTCCGACGGCCTGATCGCGTTGGGGCTGCTGCTCGAGGTGGTGGAGGCGGTTTGCCTGCTGCCGAGCCAGATCCACGCGGTTTATATATTTTCCGGGCGAAGGTGGGGGGGGGCTGGAGACCCATTGGACTGCCGCGCAGCCTGCGTCGGCTGCTGGGGAGAACTCTAGACGCTTCGCGTGGCCCCACCAGCCCGCCCAGAAACGATGCCTAGAGGAAGCGCCTCGATCATGGAAGTGGGCAGCGCGCAGAGGAAGGGTCCCCCAGTGGGGGCCTCCTGGAGCGTCTTGGGGGCCTCATTGGCGGTTCCGGACGCCTCTTAGAGCGTCTCGAGTGCCTCGGAGAGCTTCTTGGGTCCTCCTCGGGGTCACTTGGGGGCCTCTTGGACGCATCTGGGGCGCCTGTTGGGGCCTCCTGGGGCCTCCTGGGTGCCTCTTGGGGCCCTCTTGAAGCGCCCTTGGGAGCCTTGGGGGCGCTCTTGGAGCCTTCTTGGGCCCTCTTGGAGTCATCTTGAAGCTTCGGATGGCCGTCGGAAGCGAGAAGGCAAGAAAGCCCAAACTATTGATTTTCCTGAGATTTAAGCTTCTCCGGGGCCTCCTGGGGGAGCTCTTTGGCCACTTGGAGCCGTCGTGAAGCGGTCCTGGGGCCTCTTGGAGCATCGTGGGAGCCATCTTGAGGCGTCTCATCTTGGGATATCTTGAGCTTATTGCAGGTCATCTCGGGCTCTCCCAGGCGCTCTTAGAGTCATCTGAAGCAGTGCCCCCCCCACGAGGCCCACATGTGGCCGAAACTTGCGTAAACTCAGCGATTTTGGCATTCTCGCCGAGGCCTCTTGGAGCGTCTTGGGTGCCTCTGGGGAGTCTCTTGGGGCTTCGTGGGGGTCTCTTGGGGCCTCTGAGGGGCATCCTGGGGGCCTCTTAGGGGCTGCTTGGGACCGCGTGGGGCCATGTTGGGGCCATCTCGGGGCCTTTCGGGGCCCCCAGGGCGCTTCTTGGGGCCATCTCGGAGGGGGTCGATCGCAGGGGTGGGGTGCCTAAATTGCCCCCCCCCCCCCCCCCCCCAGGAGGCCAACATGGGGCCAAAACCTTAGTGCAGTCAGTTGTTTTGTCTTCCTCGCCGAGGCCGTTTTTGGGCGCTCCAGCGCGTCGGGGAACCCCCCGTCCAGGTCCAGGAAAGGGGTTTTGGGGGGGTAGGCACTTTCTCGAAGGGGAAGTAGGAGGGGCAACAGAGGAAACACTCTAGACCACCTACGCCCAAAGGGCGGGTGGGATTCTGCGTGGGCTTGCGAGCAGGCGCACCCGGGCGACTTCTTTTTCTTCTTCTTATTTTTCTTCTATGGCAGGGGGGGGGGTCATGCGAGGGCGCGGCGTTTCTCCCGTCGTTCGATGCCGGCCGCGCCAGAGGGAGTCAGACAGCACTCGATGTCGACGCTGCTCGAGTCGTCGAAGGCCTATGAGCGGATCTCGCACGCGGGGTTGGTGGCAGCAGCGCGTCGCCGCGGCTCTCGGCGCGGGAGGTCGCGACTTCTTCTTTGTTCCCATGGAGGGCCTCGCCGCTTGGGCCTGGGGGGGCGAGGGGCCGAAACTGCGCGGCCTCCCCCGTCGTCGCGGGCTGCTCCTTCGCCGCGACCGTGCTCGGGATGGTGCCCCCGCGGCCGCGGGCCAGCTCGTGCCCGGCGGTCGGCGGCGTCGCCCTTGCCGCGCGCGGCAGGTTGCGAGATGTGGGCGCCGCGATGTGGGGGGCCACGCGCGCCCTCTGCGCGCGGCTTGAGGCCGACGGCTTCGAGGTCACCCTCGCGAAGAGGGGCCCTCCTCAGCGGCGGCGCCGACGCGGGGGGGAGGTCGGGGCATCGGCTTCGGAAGTAGCAGTTCCGTTTCCGCAAGGAGGTCAGTGCTGTGGGGCTGGACCTCAACGTGGGCGCCGAGGCGCCTTGGGTTTTGCTTCGCGGGGGTGTGGGCAGACCCGCGGCCAGGTCGTCGAGGTGCGTGCAGCTGAGGAAGGCTGGCGCCCAGCTCCGCAGCGCGTAGCGGCGCGGAGGGCTCGCGTCCGCCCGGCGCGGGGCCAGGCCCCGCGGTGCCCCGGCGGGCGCGCCCGGCAAGGTCAGGGCCATCGACGGCCGCGTTTTGGCAGGGGCTGCTGGGGCCGAGTGTCGGACGCTGCAGTTCGTCATCCAGCCCGACAACAGTTGGCGGCGGGGCCCGGCGCATCCCGCGCGCCCGCTGCCCCTGCGGGCGCCGCGGGCCAAGGCGGTCTTCCCGAAGACGCGGGGCCCCTTGCGGCGCGGCCGAGGTGTTCGACGCGGCTCGGCCCGACCGCTGGAGAGAGGTCACTGGGCCTGCAGGGGCAGCGCGCCTCAGCCTCGAGCGCGTCGGGCGGCGGGCTGGCGTGGCGCAGCTGGCGCGCCGGCGCGGCGAGGTGCTGGCCCCTCGAGTGCGCGGCCCCGAGCTGATCGGCACAATGCTGGAGCGCGGCGCGCGCCTGTCCTCGGCGCGCCACGTGCCTGGCCGCTTCGATGGCCTACTGTGTCGGTGCCGCCTGCCTCGGCGCCAGTCGGGGGGGCGCTTGGGCGTCTGCGGGGCAAATCGCCCGCGTGGAGTCGCTGGTGCGCGGTGGCTTGGTCGCGCGGTCTGAAGTGCACGACGAGAGGGCAGCCCCCCCCCTGACTGTGCCTGGCGCGTTGGGGGGGGGAGATGCGCGGCCCGCCGCGGGTTCTTCTGGCGCGAGGGCGCGGGCGCGGTGGCCAGGGGAGTGGGCTTCAGACAGGTCCGTAGAGCTGGGGCCGCAGCGCCAGTCGACGACCTCGGGATGACGCGGGCCCTCGCGCTGCTTGGGCTCGAGAGGGCGCCGCGGCCAGCGGCGGGCGGGAAGTGCGTGCGGGCTGGGCCCTTGCAGGCAGGGCTCTAACTCGTTGGCGGTCTGCATCGGCGGCTCGGCTTCCTTCGCTTGGTGGCCTGAGCTGCGTCGCGCGGACTGGGCTGCTATCGCGAGCGCGGGCGACGGCGCCATGCTGGGAGGGGCCTTTGGGAATGTGCCAGGGCCTGTCCGTCCAGGAGATCGGTTGCGCGGAGTTCTGCGCCCTGTTTGCGGTCTTGTGTGGGGCCGACTACGGCGACGTCCACGTAGCCACGGATTGCCAGAACATCATTGAGAATCCTGAGAGGGGCAAGATATGGCGTCCTTCGCATGAGTCCGAGCACGCTGAGCTGCGGGAGAAGGTCTGGTTCCACGTCGAAGACATGGGGCCGCAGCTCCGCTTCAGCTGGGTCATAGCCCGCGCCGGTGCCGCTGCCGCTGAGCACGCCGGCGTGCCGCGCCACCAGTTCTGCTGCAACGTGGAGGCGGACAGGCGCTCCAAGGATGGCGCCGATCTGCACCCGTGGACAAAGGCCGAGAGGCTCGCCCGCGTCGTGGAGGCCTGTTCGGAGGCGGCAGGCCTTTTAAATTTGCTGCGCCACGGCGCGGTCCTTCAAGCGGTCGCGCGTGCGGGCTAATCTGATTGGAGCCCCTTTCCCTGGTCTCGGGCCCTATCGGCATGCCGTGGTGCGCCTGAGGAGGGCCTGGGAGTGCACAGTCTGTGGGGTCCGCAGGGGGCTCCGATCTCGTATAGTATGCAATCCTGCCTTGGAGTACCGAGGCCTGCGGAGACCGCCACTCCCTCCCACAAATGCTGATGAGGAGGAGGATGAGGATGATGATGACTATGATGGAGACGATGATGGTGATTGTAGTTGTAGTGATGATGATGCTGATGATGATGCTGATGATGATGCTGATGATGATGCTGCTGCTGCTGATGATGATTCTATTGATGATCCTGATGATGCTGATGATGAGGAGGATGAGGATGATGATGATGCTGATGATGATGATTCTGATGATGCTGATGATGCTGATGATGCTGATGTGGATGATGATGCTGATGATGATGCTGATGATGATTATGATGATGCTGATGATGCTAATGCGGATGATGCTGATGATGCGAATGCTGACGATGGTGACGATGATTCTGATGATGCTGATGATGATGATGACGATATCGATGACGATAACGATGACGATGATGATGCTGATGATGATGCTCATGATTGTGACGATGACGATGACGATGGTGATGGTGGTGATACTGGTGATGGCGATGACGGTGATACTGGCGACGATATTGACGACGATGATAATGCTGATGATGAGGCTGATAATGGTGGTGATGATGATGATGATGATGATGATGATGACGACGACGATGATGATGATGATGATGATGATGATGATGATGATGATGATGATGATGATGATGATGGTGGTGATGATGATGATGATGATGATGATGATGATGATGATGATGATGATGATGATGATGATGGTGGTGGTGGTGGTGGTGGTGGTGGTGATGGTGATGATGATGATGATGATGATGATGATGATGATGATGATGATGATGCTGCTGCTGCTGATGCTGCTGATAATGATGCTGACGATGATGATTATGATCATGGTAATGATGTGTGAGAAGGTTGGGAATGCCGAGGGTAGAATGAGGACAATCACTTACACACCGTTGCTGTTGCAAGATGTCCTGTCCCATGCGCCTTTATCAACTGCTCCTCATTAGCCAGAGCAGGCATGCTTGTTCGCTGCCATGCCGTGCAGCTTGCATGCGTCCGAAAAACTCTTGCAAGGGGGCCCAGTGTATGACCGCCAGCAAGGAGAAGGTCCCATCGGCTTGCCGTAGGCTGAGGAACTGGGAGAGTTGGAACGGTGATAACTCACGTCCACCGGGTGCTGGTGATCTTGAGACTATGGAAGGGTAGAGAGTCTGATTGCCCTGCCACAGGAGGTGGCAGATTTTGGCATGCTGAGAGCCCTACTTGCTTTAACATTGCGAGTTCCAGAGTTCATCAAGATTCGCCCGCGTAGCGCGCCAAAGAGCAGTGATCACGATATTTGCGCGCTGCCAGCTACGCTATCCCCGCCTCAGCCTGGCTCGGGCTCGGGTTCTAGCCCGAGCTCTGGCCCGAGCTCCGGTTCTCAGCCTCGCCGCCGCAACGTCTCGGGGTTCCCAAAACCGTGTGGTGGCGGACCGCGTACTGACTCCGGAACCCCTTGATATCTCACCGCGCGGTCCATCACTGCAGGGTCTTGGGACCTCGGAGGCCCCAGTCGCCCGAGACGTCCTCCGAGACCGACCCGAGTCCCAGAACCGCGACCACATCGGCCCTCGTCCGAATGTTGGGTTTCCTGGCCATAACTCGGGTTTCCGGCGGCCGTTCGCAGGCCCAGAGGTTGAGACCAACACCAAGATCGGCGGTGTGCTTCCACCGAGGGAAGACGATCCCGATCTCGGTGATGGTGGTAATATTATGGCTTCCAAGGTGACCGAAATATTACCACCAACACCGAAATCTAGGATCATTGTCCCGATGTGGAGGCAACCCCCTGTGCTGGTGTTGGTGCCAATTTCCAGGCCTCCAACGTTAGGAACGATCCGGGCACCCGCCGCAACGCATCCCGAGGCAGGAAAGCCCATGGGAGCTGTCGAGAACCCCCGAAAGCCTCGGGTCCCAACTGACTCGCCACGCGGTGTGGCCCCCGAAGCTTCGGCCCAGGCTCCGGCTCGGGCTCCGGCGCTCAGGAGGGAAAACTCGTTCGGGAGCCTTGAGAAGGGGGTCAATGCAAACGGGGGTCAGCCAGAGCGCCCGATCTTGCAGGATCCTGCAGGGCCAGGGTTGCATGGACCCGGGCTTGGGTGCAGGATCCTGCAGGATCCTGCAGGACCCTTCGCACTTGCCTGGGTTTGAGTGCAGGCTCTTGCAGGCTGATTACCCGGGTCAGAAGATCCGCGACTCGTTACAGGCACAAATTAAAGTTGATTTCCAGGGAACTGCAGGGAAATGTGTGGGAAGTGGAGGGAAGGCCAATCTCCAGAAAACACTGGAAATATGAGGGTGTTTGGCTTGCGGGCCACAGGCCTTCAAGATGCTCGTTGGGATGTCGCGGGAGGCCTCCCGCCTCTTAGGGGCGTCTTGGGGGCCTCTCGGGGGCCCCTTTGGGCCCGCTTCGGGGCCTCTCTTCAGGACCTCGGGGGACCTCCCTGGGGGGCCCCTTCGTGGCAACAGATGATCGGCGTCGCCCCAACATACTGATACTATGTTTAGGTCGGGCACGTCCCCCTGCAGGCGGATTTTGGAAGGAAAATGATTTTGGAAGGAAAATGATAAATTGTCAAACATATTCAAAAAATAAGCAAACATGGCAGAAACATCGTCCCAGACTATGTTTTCCTATTTTTGAAGATCCCTCCTGTAGAGGGACACGCCCGACTTGATATTATGTGTGCGTCGCCCCCCCTGGGGCGACGTGCGCACCGAGAAATCTTCTAGTATATGCGTCGTGGTGGGCGCTTTCTGGCCACACCGCTCGGGAAACGATCTGTTGCAAGATGGGTATACTGTATATTCGGGTCGGACGCGCGCCTCCAAGGAGGACGTATGGTACTAGTATGTCTCTGTGGGTCCCAGATGAGGAATCCTGGAAGTCGCGTGCTTCTACAGCAGGTTTGCGTCGTGCCGACCGGCGGCGACCCCAGCACGTGCGTTTAAGGTTGAACGCCGCCCGTGGCCCAGAATCGGCATGTTGTGGAACGATCCTGCGTTCACGGCACGTCTGATCGTTCAAGTTTGAACGATCCCCGCGGTGTCAGGAACCAACGCCGGGGTCGACACGACGCGAACCTGCCGTATTTGTGTTAAGTCGGGCGTGTCCCTCTTCAGGAGGATTATTCAAAAATAGCAAACAAATGCTCAGGGGATGATGTTTCGACCATTCTTGATTATTGTTGGGAGTATTTTTGGGCCATTTTTGATTTTTCGTCCACACTCCGCCTGCAGGGGGACGTGCCCGACCTGCGCGTAGCTGTGCCCCCCCCCTGGTGCCCCTCGGGGCGCACGAGCGCGCGGAGCGGCGGCCCCATGGTGCCGCTGGCCCGCGGCGGGCTCCCCGCGCCGCCGCCCGGGGCTGCCCGCGCCGCGCCGCCCCGCGGGCGGCCCGCGGCGGGGCGGCGGCCGCGGCGGGCGCCGCGCGGCGGAGGGCTCCGCGCCCGCGGCGGCGGGCGGGAGGCCCAGGCCCGGGGGCCAGGAAGCCGTCGGCTGTACATCGGGGGCGGCGAAGATCACCACCCACCAAGTGGCGAAGCGTCCTGGCTCCCCTACAGGCCCACCAAAGAATGTTCTAAGAACCTTTTGTGGTTCCCACGACATGTTCTTAGAACATTTCTGGCGGAGTCTGCTTTGTTTTAACACATCGGGCTTATGTTCTAAGAACATTGTTTTTGTTCGTAGAACATGTTTGGGTTCTAAGAACATTTCGTGGTAGGACTAGGAATGCCAGGACGGTCGGTCTCTGCTCAAGTTTCCAGTGGGGGGTCGGGGAACACTGACAAAACACGTGCAGAACCCGCACCCGCATCCAACCCCGAAATTCGGGTCTTCGGGTCAGGTTGGGGTGGTCTGGTAAGCCGTCATGGGAGGGGGGTGATGACTACGGGGGGGTGGATATCATGGCGGGGGCCATGCTATCTCCCCAGATTTCACGGCGCCTCTTCTCATTTCATTGCGCCCCTGCCCCCCCCTGGGCCGCGCACATGCCGCCGGCCATGATTTGCGCCCCTCCTCTCTTGGACGCTCCTCTCTTGGCCGCCCCCGAATCCAGTCACCCCGCATGGGAAGGATCGACAACCTTCCAAGGGGGGTACCCTCGCAGCCTTGCCTCCTCGGTCCATCCTTGGCCACGTTGGTTGGCCGCACCCCGCTCGAGAAGCTTCGAGACGGCCCTCCGAGGCCCTTGAATCCTTATCGCGCATCCCTATGATACGGGCCGACTGCACAGTGGAAGCCCATGCCAAGAAACACCCTGCTATCCTCTTTTTGGGGCTTTGATGGTCTTGCCATGGGGAGCGTGACGTCCCCACGCTAAAACTCCGATGGACGTCCTGGGGTCTCAGGGTTGGGCTTCTTGTGGAAGGTCTCCTGTGGTCGAGCTCCTACTGCACCCATACCGCTACCCTTGCCTCGTGTTTCTTGGGCCTCCTGGGAGGCCCTCGCCGCCACGGCTGCATTCACCTCGAGATCCTGGTCAGGAGGCGCCCTGGGAGAGGTCCGGGAAGCAGCGGTATCAGTATCTCTTGGTTTTCCCACCTATGCTGTGCTTGTCCACCATTGGGTGGCAAATTGCGGCCGAAATACAGTGACATCTCTTTCTTCTATGTATGCATGCATGTACGTAAGTAAGGATGTATATATGTATGTATGTATGCATGCATGCATGTATGCATGATTGTATGTATATATGTATGTATGTATGTATGTATGCATGCATATGTGTATGTTTATGTATGTATGTATGCATGCATGCATGCATGTATATGTGTGTATGTATGTATGTATGTATGTATGCATGTATGTATGTATGTATGTATGTATGTATGTATGTATGTATGTATGTATGTATGTATGTATGTATGTATGTATGCGTGTCTTTATGCATGCATGTATGTACTTGCATGTATATGCATGTATGTACATGTATGCATAGGCATGTATGTAGATGTATGCATATATGCATGTATGCATGTATGTATGCACGCATGTATGGTTGTATGTACGTATGGATGTATATGTATGTTTATGTATGTATATGTATGTATTTGTATACGTATATGTATATGTACGTATGTATGTATGTATGCATGTATGTAATAACTCATATATATATATATATGTTCCCCCATTCGGCTTGCCTGAGGGGTTCTGACTTGGTTAAGAAGAATGGTGCCTTGGGGGGTCACGTTGCCCGTTGCTCGGAGGTTCCCCTGGTTCCTCGGGTTCCCTGGGCTCCTCGCTCTCGGAGCCTCGGGGGCTGCTCTGCCCGTTCCTCGGCAGTCTAAGCAGTGTTAAGCATTGCCAAGCAATACCAAACAATGCCAAGCAATGCCAAGCAACGCCACGCAACGCCAAGCAACACCAAGCAACGCCAAGCAATGCGAAGAAAAGCCAAGAAACGCCAAGCAATGCCAAGCAATGCCAAGCTCTGTGCCCATGCAACAGGAAGCTTTCCCCTCGCCGGGGTCGCGCGAGGTTCACACACACACACGCACATATACACATATATGTATATTTACACACACACACACATATATATATATATATCTATGTATATGTAATTGTTTATATACATAGAGATGTTTTCGTTCTCGGCATCTGTCGCCTCTAGGACTTGTCGGGAACTGCACTACACATTTTTTTCAGAGGCGTTTCTGCGAAACCCCATGGGTCAGGGCCTGGATGCCTTCGTGTGTGTGTATACGCGCGGCTCCCACAGGAGGGCCAGACCGTCGTGATCCTCGGTGGTGGCGTCGTCGGCGTGGCCACGGCGTACTACCTGGCGAAGCTCGCCAGCCTGGAACTTGTCCCTGTCCCTGCGGTTGGCATCATCCGATCTCGATGCCGATCTTCAGGGTTCCTTCAGTTACTGGGTTACGATGTTCAAACCTACTTTAGCCTTGGCCACCAGGAAGATTTCCGAGCACCAAGAAAATACTGGAGCTTGAGAATTTTCACACATGTCGGGCCCTGGGAGGCGATACTCGTTCGACACTGTTTGGACAATTTTCTGGGTGCTCGGAATTATTTCTGGGATATGGTCCTTAAGTGCGATGGAAGCAACATTATACTGGGGGCGCGTCCTTAGGACTGTCGTCGACTTGGGCCTGCCAAGCTTAGGGGCAGGGGCACGATCGAGGCTGGTCAGAAGCTCGCGGGTCTTGCGCGGCGCCGCGTGCGGCCGGTGGTGGTGGACCGCTGCGGGGTGGGCAGGGCGGCCTCTGGCATGGCCGCGGGGTTCCTGCCCCGCAGCGGCTGGGCGCGGGGGCCGCAGGCCAAGCTGCACGAGCAGAGCTTCGACCTGCTGCGGGACCTGGCGGGGGAGCTGCAGCTCGAGTCTTACTCGCCGCTGCCCACCTGGCTCGGGGTCGCCGGTGACCGGGCGGAGCCCCCCCCGGAGGGCTTCCCTCGGTGGCTCAACGGCCGCGTCGCCTCGGCGGAGAGGGTGCCGGACGAGGTGGCCCAGGTCGACTGCCGCGAGCTCGTGGGCAAGCTCGCCCGCGCGGCCGAGGAGCGGGGCGCGGAGTTCCGCGTCGGGCGCGCGGAGGGCGTGCGCTCGGTGGGCGAGCGCGGGCAGCGGCAGGTGCGGGGCGTCGTGGTGGACGGGGAGGTGGTGCCGTGCGAGGCCGTCGTGGTGGCGCTGGGGCCCTGGTGCGTGCTGGCCGAGGACTGGTTCGAGGGCCTCTCGCTGCGGCTGCGGGGGACGCTCGGCTCCACGGCCACCTTCCGCCGCGCCGGGGACGCGGCCTCGACGGACCAGGTCTTCTGGGCGCCGGACGAGCACGGCCGGAGCCTGACCACGCTCACGCGCCGCAACGGGGACGTGTACTGCCTCGGGTTCCGGGGCCGCTCGAAGGTGCTGGGCAAGGGCGAGCTGCGGGAGCTGGCCCCCGAGAAGGTCGGCGCAGACGCAGGCGACCTGGCGGCCCTGTCGGGCGCCCTCCAGGAGGTGTCGGGGGTGGGCCAAGGCTGGGAGCCGCACACGATCCAGGCAGGCGTCCGGGGCGTCATGGAGGACCACGTCCCGCTGATCGGGAAGATCCCGGGCTACGGGGGCGCTGCGATGCTGGCGTGCGGCCACAACTGCTTCGGGATCCTGTGCGGCCCCTCCTCTGGGCTGGGGCTGGCCGAGCTTCTGCTTCACGGGGAGTCCACCAGCATAGACCTCACGGCATTCGACCCTCTGCGCACGCAGATTGTGAGGTGATGTCAGGTCCGTCTGCGAATCGCCGAGGTGATCTGGTCGCCCGTTGCGCGAACCAGGAGCCCGCGGCGCTGAACGCGGGGTTTTGAGCAGTTTTTCGTTTTTGTGTTGTTTCTGTTTTTTTGTCCGACAGATGGGCTTGTAGCCAAAGCGTGCCGCGTGCCTCAACCGCCGCGAGTCACGACGATATTTGCCTGGAGTTGTACAGCCTGGAAGCGTTGGACGCGTGGCGGAAGTGGCCCGTAGTCTGCGGATGCCACGTGAGGGAGTGACAACGGAGTGGCCTCCATCATGCAGCTAGTAGACATTGAGCAATGTCGAAGTAGAACCCAACCCTGAACGCGCCACCCATCATCCGTGCAAATGTTCGGAGTTCCGAGTTTACAGCGAAAGCATCGTGTGGAATATCATCCTCGAGCGAGAATCATAAATCAAGCCGTCCAGCTTCCCATCTGCGAAGCTATGAGCGATACTATTATGCAAACCATCCGCTCTGCCATCCGCGTGACTGTTGGAAGCTCCAAGCCTCAGTTGCCTGCATGGTGGGCAGTATCTGCGCCTTGAGGAAGGCGTTGACAAAGGGCCCTGCCCGAGCCACCCACGCGCCTGGCGATACGACGACAGAGGGAGAGAAGAGTGACAGTGTATATACATGCCCATACATTCGTATACGTGTGTAAAGTGTGTGCCAACATCTCACACGCACGCACACAGACACATGTATACATTTATATGGTCGCCTCCCCCCCCGCACCCCCAAACCACCAATAACCAGAAACAACAACAACAAAACCAAACACACCATACCAACACAAACAACAGACATATACTCTTCCTATAAGTTTTCCCGAAGTCATAGTTGTTGTTGGCGGTGGTTGTGTTGTTGTTGTTGTGACTGTTATTGTTCTAGTAGTAGTAGGAGTCGTAGTCGTAGCCGTAGCTGTAGTAGTAGTAGCAGTAGTAGTAGTAGTAGTAGTAGTAGTAGTAGTAGTAGTCGTCGTAGTCGTATTAGTAGTCGTCGTAGTCGTAGTCGTAGTCGTAGTCGTAGTCGTAGTCGTAGTCGTAGTCGTAGTCGTAGTAGTAGTCGTCGTAGTGGTCGTCGTAGTAGTAGTAGTAGTAGTAGTAGTAGTAGTAGTGGTGGTGGTAGTAGTAATAGTAGTAGTAGTCGTAGTCGTGGTCGCAGTAGTAGTAGTAGTAGTAGTAGTAGTAGTAGTAGTAGAAGTAGTAGTAGTAGTAGAAACTGTAGTTGTAGTAGTAGTAGTAGTAGTAGTAGTAGCAGCAGCAGTAGTAGAGTAGTAGTAGTAGTAGTCGTAGTAAGTAGTAGTAAGTAGTAGTTGTTGTTGCAGTAGTAGTAGTAGTAGTAGTAGTAGTAGTAGTAGTAGTAGTAGTAGTAGTAGCAGCAGTAGTAGTAGTAGTAGTAGTAGTAGTAGTAGTAGTAATAGTAGTAGTAGTAGTAGTAGCAGTAGCAGTAGCAGCAGCAGTAGTGGTAGTAGTAGTAGTAGTAGTAGTTGTTGTTGTTGTTGCTGCTGCTGCTGCTGCTGTTGTTGTTGTTGTTGTTGTTGTTGTTGTTGTTGTTGTTGTTGTTGTTTTTGTTCTAGTTGTTGTTGTTATTGTTATTGTTGCTGCTGTTTACGTTGTTGTTGGTTTGTTCGGCTTCCTTGGCTGCCTCAAGCGTGTTTGTTGTCATTCGCGATTTCGCTCGGCCTTCCTTCCTCCCTCCTGCGCTCTCCTCTCTCCTCCCTCCTTCCCCCCCGTGAGTGGGGAGGGAGGGGGGACTTCGATGAGTCACTCCTCCTCCTTCTCCTCCTCCTCCCTCTCCTCCTCCTCCTCCTTCTCCTCCTCCTCGCCTTCCTTCATTCCTCCTGCGCTCTCATCTCTCCTCCTCCCTCCCCGACGAGGAGGAGGGAGGGTCTTTGATGAGTCACTCTTCCTCCTTCTCCCCCTCCTCCCCTCCATCCCTCCTCCCCTTCCGATGGTGGCATTTATCCATGTCCACCGTCCGCGAAACCTTTTTTCCTGGACCTCGGGAGGCGGTGCAGCTCGCTAAATTCGGCCCACCTGGGGCCCAAATCTATCCACATGTGCCGCCCCCCTGGGGTCCTGGGACACCAGTTCCCAAGGCGGCCTCGTACCTTCATCACCATTATCACCAGCCTCACCACCCTCATCATACTCGCCAGCGACAATATCGACATTATTATTCGATCTTGCGCCGTTATCATCCTCGTCGCCGTCGTCGTCGTCGTCGTTGTCGACGTCATCATCATCAGCAGCATCATCATCATGATCACCATCGTCTCACCATCGTCGTCATCATTTACACCATCGGCTTCATCGTAATCATCACCATCATTAGCATCATCATCATTACCAACATCATGATCACCATCACAATCACAATCACATCCACGTCATCATCCACCACCATCACCACCGTCATCACCACTATCATCAACAGCTACAGCAGCAGTGTCGTCGTCGGCATCATCATCATCATCACCAACGTCATCATCATCCCAATCATCATCATCACCATCATCACCATCACCATCACCATCACCATCACCATCACCATCACCATCACCATCACCATCACCATCACCATCACCATCACCATCACCATCACCATCACCATCACTACCACCATGACTACCTCTATCACCATCATCATCAGTATCATTACCATCATCATCATCATCATCATCAATCATCATCATTCTTATCATTATCATCATCATCATTATCATTATTACCATCATCACCATCACCATCACCATCATCATCGTTATCTTCATATCACCCTCGTATCATCATCACCATCACCATTAGCATCATCAAAGTCGCAGTCGTCGTCGTGGTGGTCGTCGTCGTTGTGGCCCATCTGTCTCTCTCTCTCCTCCGCCGAGGATTCCCGGCGCCGATCGCCGCCTCGCCGGTCGCCGTCCAGAGGCAAAGGAGGCACCGGCCTTCGCCGTCGTCGCGTCGTCGGGGTCGTTGTCGTTTTGGTCGTCTTGGTCATCTTGGTCGGCGTCGTCGTCTCGTCGTCGTCGTCGTCGCCGTCGTCATGGACGTCGTTGTCCTGCTCGTCGTCGTGGTCGCGGGCGTGGGTGTAGGCGTCGGCGTCGTTGGCGTCGTCGTCGTAGGTGTCCAAATGGTCCTCGCTTCCATACTATTTGTTGTCGATGACGTCGTCGTAGGATGAGGTGGAGGAGGAAGGAGGATGAGGAGGAGGAGAATGAAGGAGGAAGGAAGAACGGAAATAGGAGGGGGTAACAAAGGTAGGAGGAGAATGCGGATGGGAGAATGGGTTAGCGAAGATGATTGGTGTTGTTGATTATGTTGATTGTGATGACGCCGATGATGACGGTGACGATTATGATGACGATGTTGGTTTTGAGGATGATTGTGATGATGAGTGCGAAGATTATGACACTGTTTCTGGTGATGACGGAACATATTCACACGATTACGACGAGGATGCAACGACAATCATGATGATGGTAGCGATGATGACGATGATGACTAGGGCTAATATCGTTCCTATGATGGTGATGGTTACGGCTACGATGATGCACATGGTGTCGATGATGTTATTGATGATAACAATGATGAAGAAGCTAATGGTGATGATGATGATGATGATGATGACGGTGACGATGATGCTGACGATGGGGAGGATGAAGACGAGGATGAGGATGATGATGCTGATGGTGCTGCCGATGATGATGATGCTGATGATGATGATGCTGACGATGATGATGCCGCTGAGGATGACGATCGCTGTTATCCTGATTCGGAATATTGACGATGATGCTGGCACGATGATGGCGATGCGGATGATGGTGATAATGATGATGATGATGATGAGGAGGAGGGGGATAACGATGATGATGACGATGATGTTGATGATGTTGTGGTTGATTATGATGATGATGCTGCTGATGATAATGATGTTTTTTTTGCTGATGATGGCGGTGGTGTGGTTGTTGTCGTGGTAGTTGTGGTGGTGATGTGATGATGCAGTTGTGATCGTCGCGGCATGCGCCAAGTATAATCCAGGGAAGGCCAGGAGCAGCTTAGAAGTCGAATGCTTAGCTTTGCGTTCACTTTCGGATGTTGCTTGTGACTTTCTGACTGGTGGGGTGCCGGCCGGCATCCCCAATATGCCCCACGCAACGCGCAAACGACGGAGATGTTTGGCAATCCGCCATTTTTCCATGTAGCTGATTCTATCCTTGGGTATCATCGGCGAGACGTGTGAGATCGCCGCGGCGAAATGAACGAATGAAATGATGCTTATGATGAGGAAGATGTGGATGATGGTGATGATGATGATGATGATGATGATAATGATGATGATACTGCTGATGATGCTCACAATGATGATGATGATGATGATGATGATGATGATGATCGATGGCGCTGATTATGATGCTGCTGTTGACGACGACGATGATGATGATGACGATGATGATGATGCTGCTGATGCTGATGATGATGATGACGCTGCTGCTGATGGTGATGCTGATTACGGTAATGATGATGATGGTGATCATGATGATGATGATGATGATGATGATGATGATGATGATGATGATGATGATGAGATGATGGTTATGGTGCTGGTGATGGTCGTGATGATGATGCTGATGATGATGATGGTGGTCGTGGTGGTGGTGGTGGTGGTGATGACGATGATGACGGTGATGATGGTGGTGGTGATGATGATGATGAGGGTGATGATTCTGATGACGATGATGAGGATGATGATGACGATACTGATGATGATGATGATGATGCTGATGCTGATGATGCTGATGATTGCGATGATGCCGATGATGACGATGATGATGCTGATGCTGATGATGCTGACGATGACGATGACGATGGCGATGACGATGATGAATATGATGACGCTGGTGATGAAAGTGACGGTGATGATGCTCATGATGTTGATGCTGATGATGCTGATGCTGATGATGATGATGGTGATGGTGGTGATAATGGTGATGGTGTTGATGATGTTGCTGACGATGATGCTGCTGAGGATGATGATAATTTTTATATATCCTGCTTCGGAATCTTGACGATGATACTGGTACGATAATGGCGATGTGGATGATGATTAGGAGGATGATGATGAGGCTGATGATGATGTTGTTGTGGATGATGATGATGATGATGATGATGATGATGATGATGATGATGCTGATGCTGCTGCTGATACTTTTTGTGATGTCGGTGGTGTTGTGGCTGTTGTGTTGGTAGTTGTGGTGGTGATGATGATCACGACGATGATGCTGATAAAGAGGTGGATGATGATGATGATGATGATGATGATGATGATGATGATGATGATGATGATGATGATGATGATGATGATGATGATGATGATGATATCTGATGATGGTGCTGATGCTGCTGATGATGATACTGACGATGATGACGATGACGATGACGATGACGATGTCGATGCTGATGCTGATGATGCTCGTGATGATGCTGATGCTGATGATGATGGTGATGATGAGGACGATGGTGCTGGTGATGGTGATGGTGATGGTGGTGATGATGCTGATGATGCTGGTGCTGATGACGATGGTGGTGATGGTGATGATGATGCTGATGCTGATGCTGCTGCTGATGATGATGATGATGATGATGATTATGAAATTTATGATGATGCTGATCACCATGATGATGCTGATGAATTGATGATGAAGATGACGATGATGATGATGCTGATTAGGATGATGCTCATGATGATGAGGATGCTGATGATGATGATTATGATGATGATTATGATGATGGTGCTGATGATAATTTTGCTGATGCTGATGATGATGGTTATGGTGATGGTGATGCTTGTGGTGATGGTCGTGGTGGTGATGATGCTGCTGAGATGATGATGGTGATGATGATGATGATGATGATGATGATGATGATGATGATGATGATGATGATGAGGGTACTGTGCTGGTGTTGGTCGGTGGTGGCCTCGACGACGACGGGTTGTGATGGTGGCGGTGGTGGTGGTGGTGATGATGATGATGATGATGATGATGATTGCTGCTGCTGCTGCTGCTGCTGCTGCTGCTTGGCCGAGTGAGTGACATGTCTTTCCGAACGAGCGGAACGATGTCAGGCGGCTGATTCTGGAACCAGCAGTGGCCAGTCACGCCATCCCTGCTCGCCTGGGCCGAGCAGCTATATATCTTCGTCGTCGTCCTCTTCGAACGGGCAAATTATAATGACGAGGCCACTCGCTGCACATATTCGTATGGTCCAGGGGCAACTGCACAGGCCTATCGTGAGGATCCTTCCTAGGGCTGCAAGGAGTGTACGGCTAGAAGTCGTATATGCTACAAAACTCACTGCTATGCAATATATCGCACTGCACACTGAAAGGTTCAACTGTGTAGACAGGGACAGGAAAGGAGAGGACACGGGGTGGTCAATCTCAGACAACACTGGCGAATATGCTGCTGCTGGTGTTGCTGCTGCACCCTCTGGACGGAAAAGAGCAACAGCAAGCATAATAGTACCAGATTACCAAACCAGAGCGAGACGCAGTTATTTAGCCTCCCCCTCATCGGGGTCGTGGCCTCGAGCAGTACCTGCACCATGTCGGAGGAGCTGGCGCAAGGGACACAGCTCACGAGAGCCAACACAGAGGTGGCAGCCTGGACCATGGACATCACACGTAGAAGCACCATCACTTATCGTCGGCCGTCAAATGTTTGAGTAGTTGCTCTGCCTTCTCCTTCTTGTGAACCCCTGTTGTTTGCGAAACGCCATTGGCCTTAAGGAGCTCGTTCCATGCACTCTGCTTTACTTTCGTGAGGCTGCCAACTGCAACACAGAACTCCTTCGCGTTCGTGGTGTACGAGCTGATGTCTTTCTGCGGGGCCACTGCTTTGAGGATCTCCTTTCTGTCATTGAGCTCGTTCTTCTTCATCTCCTGCGGGGAGCTCCTCTCGGGCATCTTGGGCTGCTTCGTACTCTTCGGTGTGGATGGTGGAGTGTCGAGCGAGCTCTTGGCGGTGGCGATTCCAAGCATAGTCTGCTGCATCTCGGCGAGCTGCTTTCTCACTGCGTCCATGTCTGGCTTGGACGAGCTGTTATGCTTATTTGATTCTCTCTTAGCCTTGGCACCCTTCTTGAACTTGAGCTAGCTTTGGGAACTGCTGGAGCACTACAGGATCCTTTGCTCGAGGAATTGCTTGCCAATGATGTGCCACTTGGGTGGGCCTTGAGCTTGCGGTTGGCAAACTTCAGAAACTTGAAACGCTTGGACTTGGGTGCACTGCTTACACCGAATATGGATGTGACTGCTTGCATGACAGTCTTCTTCACCTTTTTCATGAAAGTCTTGTTCTTGGTGGCCGCCTGCTTCGCATGTTGACGGTGTAAGAAAGCCTCATTGACGGCAGTGGAGGACTCGACCGCACTCATCACATACGCGGGAGGGCGATTGTCATTCCCTTCGCAGTAGCCTTTTCCTCCTTCATTGGACTGCTGCGCGCCCGAACCTGCAGGGCCACCTTTCCAAGGGCGGCTCCACTTTGACGTGGCGTCGAGGTCGCGGCGTCGGATACTCAGTCGGCACGAACCAATGGATATGTATTCCCGCCGGGTGCGGAAACAGAAGAAGGGCCATGAACTCGGGCGTGTCCGTTTCCTTAAGAAGCCTATCGTATTGTGAAGCCAATCGCTGAAACAGGAATTCACCAACACCAGCGGAGCCTCTGGGAGCCCTTGGAGCACGATATCGTCGATAGCCACTCATTTCTCAAAAGCCGTACAAGAGCCATGCATCTTTATCTATGTCGTCGTGGTATGTTTTGGAGGGCTCGGCTAAGTAGGCGAGCAGGTTAGTCGCACTTAAGTATCTCGCTAGCCAGGCATAGGTATGCCATGCGGGCATAGTGTGCATTTCCCTTAGACATCGTATTGTATATCAGTATACGCTCCAGGAGGACCAGGGTACGTAGGATGTGGTATGATAACTCTTCTGGGGCTGAGCTCCATACGGGGAACTTGGCGTATTGGGGATTGGGTTCTAGGCCTTGGGCAAACATTTCATTCTGTGAGACCGGGTGCACCTCAGTATTTCCAGCACTTGCCAGGCAGGATCCGAACCTGCAAGAAGGCCATGGGGAGTGACCTAACTTCTCCCGTGACTCCAATTTCCTGCGGCCTAAGTTTTTCTATGCATGCGAAGCAACAGGATGATCAGAACACACGTGAGCAAAGGAGTGATTCATCGACATAGCGCAAACCCTGACGGAGTTGGTGGGGTTGGAGGTCGTGACATCTGAGGCCAATCTTACTTGCTCTGGAGGTTGAGGAATAGAGGGCATGAATATCCTCGCCCAAGACGTACAGGGTAGCTGGCCCTGACATGGCCCCATCCACCGGCCACCCGTTGACGTGAGAAGATCCCTTTTCCCAGGGGGAAGCTTGCGTCCTGGGCAGCGCATCGTATGGCTCGTCCAAGGTCTTGGAATCGAAAGTGCATCATACTCTGGGGGTAGCCGTTGGCCTGCACAGTAAAGGTGGCCATGGGCCCTGGGTGAGCGTCGAACGGCAAGAGAATTCTGGCCAATTCTTTTGCGGATACGGGCGAGCAAAGCATCGCACCGCAATTTTCCACGTCTAACACTTGCATCTTTGACAAATTGGTTGGCGTCCGCTTTTGTCCACGATATTGGGGGTTTGGGAGCTCCACGTGGGCAACTACATCTATATGCAGGAACGTCTTCCAGAGCTCGTATCTTAGCATGCATGATATATGCCAGGCTAGCCATTTTCCATGGCGTCCACATTTCAGCCCCGCTAAACTTCTTGGCCACTCGTAAGCCTCCGGCAGCTGTGCGTACGTATGCGCGCTGGTATGCATTGGGCGCAGCACACATTTCGCGATTATGAGCATGCGGTTTAGCACGGCATAGTTACCCAGCACGTTTACCAACACATTTCGCGTTCACCGTGTGTTAGGCTCGAGCAGAATTCGCAACTTCGCATCGTCGGGGGTCGCGCCAGCGTTCAGGTATGCATTTACGTGCCCATCTCTCAATGTTCCTACACCACATTCGCACTCCACTTCTCGAGATGTCTGTAGTGAATTGAATCATCCACGAAGCATTGGCCCAGATTCCAAACGTAGTAGCGCCACGGTATCGCAGCTGGACGGCGTGGGTCGTTGTCGACGGGCACCCAACATTTGTTTGTAAGCTGAGCAGTACACCTTTCTCGGAGCTGTTGTAATGGCGAGCAGGTAGGTGTTGGAGACTCCATGGGAAAACAAGCTTCAGCAACTATCTGGATCTCCACGTTCTTTTGCAGTTTGGTTCGAACGAGTCGTTCCAGGCAGGGAATTGCTCTTGCATCTGGCACTTCGCCAAGTGAGCTCGCAACCATTCCGCAAGTTGTGTTGCCAAACTCGTAATAGATAGTTGTAGCGGAGCATCCCAATACTGGTATGTCCATGCCACATCGTGTGAAAGTTGTTCATCGTGAGCAGCACGTAGCCGTCGATATAGGGCAATTGAAAACAAACACCCGTCGCATCATGTTGTCGCGAAAAACCTTCAGACACCAGCGAAAGCTTTGGTCTACGCACTTGCAGTCTATGTCAGAAACATCTGTAGGTGGGGGCCAGGGGCGTCTTGAGTAACTTCATTATGATAACGTCGTATAAGATCCCGGCATCGCATGAATACGGAACCAGGGGGACAGGCCAATGGAAACTGACGGACCTTTGTTGGCAAGATGTCCCAGTCTACAAACAATATTTCAATTTTCGGCGTGCTCGAACTTTAGCTTCGCACACAAGGTGCTTACATTCACCCCATACTTCGAGGGTGTAAGAGTCAACACTGCCATGCCACCATTGTTTTGGGACGTCCAAGCGCGTTGATGGCCCTTCGAGAAATCTATTTCTCAGCCGCTGTTCCGCTAAAGTCAAACTTCTTGTTTGCAGTATTGCAGCCGTATCTGAGGGAACAAACAATGACATGAACATAGCAACTCGGAGTTCCACGCGGATTTCTCGGATCGGCGCTGGACCCCCCCTTTGCCCGCGGAGCGCGCCAGGGGCGGCGCCGCCCGGGATGTCCAGCGCGGATCAGAGAACTCTGCGCGGACCTCCCAGTTTGTATGTTTTTGTCATTGTTCGTTCCCCTAGTATCGCGAAACTCGCGGTGGAGGCGTGGAGGCGCCGCCGCGTCGACTCGCCTTCTCGCACCCGGCGGACGCGGTGGGGCGCGAGCTCTGCCTGCCGTGCGGGCAGCTGTCGATGGTGTCGGGACGGTCGAGGGTCGTCCGGTCTGTCCGATCTGCCACGGTCCCAGGCTTTTTTTTTGGTGGGAGGTCGTACGACGTTGATCGTCAGAGATTCGTAGGCTGCAAGTTTTTTTTTTTGTTTTTGTTCTTTTTGTTGTTGTTGTTGTTGTTGTTGTTGTTGTTGTTGTTGTTCTTTTATATTACCACTCCACGCTATCGGGTATGATGGGAACTTTCCATTTGGCACAACTCTTCGCCATACTCGAGATCGCGGTGGATCTTTCTGGCTGCCGCTTTCTTGGCAGGTCGATCGAACGTGTTGACGAAATCGTTGCGCTTGTCAAAATAATCGCTGTCGGTTGATTCTGCGAGCTCCTGTGGTGCGGCCAATCTACCAGACTTGTGATTCTGAAAGAAAGGCTGCATATAGGAAACCGCTCTCCTGCTGTAAATCCGTGGCATGCCAGTGCTGCCGAAGTAGGAAACTGAGAACATATGCCATCTTTCATTGTTTGTTGGCTCGCAGTAGGACTCGAACCCCATAATTCTTATGATAGAATCGTCGAGCAACATTGAATCCATGCATCGCTGAGATGTGGGAGTAGAGCGTCCATGCTGTAGACGATGGTTTCCCTGCCAACGATGGTTTCCCTGCCATGCTCCAGTGTGCCAGAGCGCATCGTACTGAAGCCCATTTTTGCAACTGCTGTCGGGATTCATCTCGCTGAAACATGCATTCGGTAGCATATGCTGCAATCGGTCGTCCATTCCGTCTTGCGGTATCGTCCTTTGGAAGCTCCAGAAACCGAGCGATGTGGTCCAAAAGCTGTTTTTCAGCAGAGGCATACAGAGCATGTCGAAGGTGTGCGAGAGGAACACGAGGTGGTACAGCTTGGATGCGCAAGGTGGTGACATCCATTGCCAACGAGAGTGGACGGTTCTGATATATGCTCGTTGCACCCGCTGTACAACGGGTTTATACGCTAATACCAGAAGAGGGAAACATCAGCGGACTGCTATGTCGAGTGAGTGACACATCCTTCCGAACGAGCGGATCGATGTCAGGCGGCTGCTATTTGGAATCAGCAATGGCATGTTACGCCATCCCTGCTCGCCTGGGCTGAACAGCTATATATGTCTCCGTTGCCGTCCTCTTCGAATGCACAAATTATGATGACGAGGCTACTAGCTGCACGGTCTCTTTCCTATGGTTCAGGGGCAACTGCACGGGCCTATCGTGAGGATCCTTCCGAGGGTTGCAAGGAGTGTAAGGCTAGACATCGCACATGCTGCAAAACTTTCTTGTCATGCAATAGATCGCACTACACACTGCAGGATTCAACTGGATAGAAAGGGACAGGAAAGGAGAGGGCAAGGGGTTGTTCATTTCCACTAACACTGACGAAACTGCTGCTGCTGGTGCTGCTGGTGCTGCTGCTGCTTATGCTGCTGCTTGTGAGAACCATGCTGCTGCTGCTGTTGAGGAGGAGGAGGAGGAGGAGGAGGAGGAGGAGGAGGAGGAGGAGAGGAGGAGGAGGACGAGCCGAGGAGCAGGAAGGGGATGGCGACGAGGAGGAGGCAGGCGCCGACGACGACCCCGACGCCGACGCCGACTGGCGGCGAATGCGCGAATGCGCAGGCGGGCGGCGCAACGACTCGCGCGGCCGCTGAGGGCGGCCGGCTTGGGTGCCGGTCGCGCCGCCCGCGCAGAGACCCCCTCCAGGGGTGTGTCCCAACGGCGGCCTCCGGGCTCGGGCGGGAGGGGGGGACGGGGGAGGAGGGGAGGAGGAGGCGAGGGCGGGGGAGGGCCAGGATGGGGGAGAACGAGGGAGGGGTGGAGGCGGGGATGAGGGCGAGGGAGGAGGGGAGGAGGGGAAGGGAGGAGGACGAGGGAGGAGGCTTGCGGGGAGGAGGAGGGAGGAGAGGGAGGGGGGGCAGGAGGAAGGGGGAATGAGAGGGAGGGAGGAAAGCCAGGTGCGATCGCGCCGCATCCGACATCCTACCCCTCCCGTCCATCCCTTCCCAGTGCGCTGGCGGTCTCTCTCTATCCGCGGACGCGTGTCATAGCGGGCCTGAAGCTCCAATTTAGCGTGGCGAAGCACGCAACCATATGCATTGTGAGTACCGCAGTTGTGGGTATCGTCTTTGGTGGAGCTCCCTCTGGGCCACGACACGCTGCACTGGGTTGGGGAGACGCATGCGGACTTTGCTACTGGGGCTTCCCATGGGCCACGAAACGCCGTACTGGTTTGGGGAAACGCATGTGGACTTTGCCAATGGGGCCTTCGGTGGAGCTCCCTATAGGGCCACGAAGCGGTGTACTGGGTGGGGGGGACGCATTTGGACGGTGCCCTTGAGGCCTTCGGTGGAGCTCTTTATAGGGTCACGACAACGCTGTGCTGGCTGGGGGAGACGCATGTGAACGGTGCCACTGGAACCTTCGGTGGAGCCCCCTATCGGGCCAAGAATCGTTGTCCTGGGTGGGGGAGGCATGCGGACGGTGCCACTGGAGCCTTCGGTGGAGCCCCCTATGGGGCCACGAAGCGCTGTATTGGGCGGGGGAGACGCATGCGGGAAGTTCCATTCGGGCTTTCGGTAGAGCTCCTTGGGACCACGAAGCGCTGTACTGGGCGGGGTAGATGCATGCGGACAGTGCCACTGAGGCCGTCAGTGGAGCTCTCCATGAGGCCACGGAGCGCTGTTCTGGGTGGGAGGGACGCATGCGGGCGGTAGCGCTGGGGCTTTCGGTGGAGCTCCCCATGGGCCACGAAACGCCGTACTGGTTTGGGGAAACGCATGTGGACTTTGCCAATGGGGCCTTCAGTGGAGCTCCCTATAGGGCCACGAAGCGGTGTACTGGGAGGGGGGGACGCATTTGGACGGTGCCATTTTGAGGCCTTCCTCGTGGAGCTCTTTATAGGGTCACGACAACGCTGTGCTGGCTGGGGGAGACGCATGTGAACGGTGCCATTGGAACCTTCGGTGGAGCCCCCTATCGGGCGTGCCACTGCGTGGAATGCGTGTAGCGTGGAGCCCCCCTTCACGAAACATTGTACTGCGTGGTGGGAATGCATGCGGGCGGTGTCACTGGAGCCTTCGGTGGAGCTCCCTATGGGGCCACGAAGCGTTGTAATTGGTGATAGGGGACGCCTGCGGGCGGCAGCACTGGGACCTTCGGTGGATCTCCGTATCGGGCCCTCGAAACGTTGCACTGGGTGGGA
>CAUYUJ010018578.1:195079-200654 GCA_963575745.1 Prorocentrum cordatum
CTCTTCGACGCCTCGTGGGCGTTCTTGGAGGCCTTTTGGGCCGTCTGGGGCCCTCTTGAGGCTATCTTAGGCCGTCTTGGATGAATCTTGACTCGTCTGGGAGGCATCTTGGAGCCATCCTCGCCGTTTTGGAGGCCATCTTGGCCGTCTTGGATGGATGCATCTCGGAGACCATCTTGGGCCGTCTTGGAGCCGTCTGGAGCAGGGAAAACCTTTGCAGCCAGGTTTTGCGATCTTTCCCCGGACCCCGGCGGGACGCGCCGGAGCCCCAGAAAGAGGGCCTTTTGGCGCCTCTTGAGGGCCTCTCGGGGGCCTCTTCGGGCCTCCTGGGGGCCCTCTCGGGCCCGAGGGCTCGACCTGTCCGTTTGAGTTCCCCATCTGGGCCCCCTCTTGGGGCTGTCTTTGGACCCTCTTGGACCGTCCTGGGCGCCTCCTGGCCAGCCGTCCTGGGGCCCTCTTGGGCCGTCTTGGGGCCTTTTTCGAGGCCTCCTGGGCCGTCGTGGGGCGATCGTGGGGCCTCGTGGGCCGTATAGGAGCGTCGGGAAGCCGAAAAGGCGAGAACGTCAACATCATTCCAACGGAAGATCAATGATTTTGGCCTCTTGGGCCTTCTTCTGCGGCTTCCTGGAGGTCTCTTGAGGCGTCTTGGAGGCCTCTTGGGCCGTCTGGGGGCTATCTTGAGCATTTTGTAGCGATCGTTCGGCGACTCGGGGCCCTCGTGGATCGTTTTGGGGCCTCTTGGGTCCTATTGGCCCGTCTTGGGGTCCTCTGGGCTCCGAAAAACTGACAGCGACACGACGCGACAAGCCCCGCCAAATTTGGGGCCCAGGACCCGTAAAGACTCCTCAGGAGTGAGGATTAGGCTTAGAGGACTGGGCAAAGGATTTGAGAACACGCCCGCTCCGTGCCCAGCGGCACGGTGGCGGATTTTTTTTCGAAGGGAATCGGATTCGGTTGTCGGGCCCGCCGCCGTGTGGCCGCCTTCGCCGCCCCGTCGCCGCCTCGTCGCCCGCCGCCGCCTGTCTGAGGGCTTGTTTGTCGGGGCCGCCGCCCCGTCGCCGTCGTCGCCGTCGGGGCTCGTCTGTCGGGTCCACCGCTTTGTTGCCCCCGTCGCCGCCGCGTCGCCGCCGCGTCGCCGCCTCGTCGCCGCCCGTCGTCGCCGCCTCGTCGTCTGGGTTCGTTGGTCGGGTCCCCGCGCCTTGTTCCCGCCGTCGGCGTCCCGTCGCCGCGTTGCCGCCCATCGTCTGGGCCCGTTTGTAGATTACACAACGTTTATTCTCCGTGCTAAAAGAGAAGTAGGATCTCCCCCCCTCCCCCCCTGGACTTATCCGTCTCCCTGGGGATGTCCAATGCACATATGATTCTGCCCCATCGTCCATCCCAAATTCGAGTTCGTATCATTCCAGGCAGGCCGGTATCGACACACCCCCGTCATCCTCTGCAGCAGACACTCTGCGCGCACATTCGTTTATCTAACATCATCCGGTTTGGAGAATCTCTTGCAACAAACATGACAAAGTGCACACGCGCGCGCGACGTCGCGCGCGCATGCGGAAATCTTTGAAAAACTTGTGGCTTCGTAAGGATCTCAAAATTGAGTGTCCATTTTTTTTTGTTTTTTGTAAAAAACACGGTTTCGCAACAAAGCTTGCGCGCGCGCTCTTGCGAATTCTTAAGATCACCATCGTTTTTTTCAATATCTTCACAACCTGTTATTATATGGACTTCGCGCGCGCACGTCGAAATCGTTCGAACGCCCTTGCGCGCGTGCTGTCGGATAATCCTTTGCAAACAATGGGACGCAGTGCGCACGCGCGCGTCGTCGCGCGCGCATGCGGCAATCCTTCAAACACTTCAGTCTTCGCAAGGGTTTCAATCCCGAAGCCATGTAACAGCATATAGTTTCGTAACTTCAATGTTCAAAAAGCTTGCGCGCGCGCCCTTGCGAATCCTTGATCGAACCATGCGTTTTTTGCAGTATCATGGAATTCTGCCAAACGCGCCTCTCGCGCCGCATGCCGGAATCATTCGAACGCACTTGCGCGCGTGCTGGGGGGGCACGATCCGTGTCAAGTAGTACCATGCGGCCACTCACGCGCTTCGGCCGCGCGCGCATGTCGAACTCCTGTCAAAACCTTTATCACCGACGCGAGGACACCGTCATCGTCGTCGACGTGATCAGCATCGGCGCCGTCACTAGCCGTGCCGTTCTTGCTATCAGCATCGTCGCCAGCATCGCTACTATCATCATCGTGTCTATCTTTGTCGACGTTGCCATGATACCGCGCCGGCCCAAGACGCCGACTCGCATTGAAGTGCCCGCTGGGATGTGCCCAGCGGTCGGCGCCGCCGCGGCTGCGTCGGTTGCGCCAAACTAGCTGGCCGCTGCGCGCGCGTGCATGCGCGGGCTGGCGCGGCCGCAGCGATGCACCAGCCAACGCCAAGCACTCATCGCAATCGCCGCCGCATGGGTTTTGCAAACCAAGTTGCGGGTGGGTGGGTGGAATGCTTGCAAGGGCATGGGCTGTGTCAATTCGTTTGTAAAAACCTATTGCGCACGTCGTATTCCACAGCATATGGTGCATATTATATAGCGCGCTGCAACTATATGCCCACATTAGTTACGCAACAAAGGTGGCACCACATATATGGCACTACCAGGTTACACCACATATATTGTGCAGCACAGATTGTACAACATAGAGTGCACAACATATCTAGCACCACGTATATCGCACAACCAAAAATGCACCACATGGATTGCGCTATATCTTGTACCAACTTTTGCACAACGCAGGTTGCGCAACACAGTTTGCCAGAAACGCATTGTTTGGGGGCCGCACTGGCTAAGACCTCCAGATCGGGCAACCATCGAGGGGGAAAACACGGAAGGAGGGTGGAGGGGAAAAGGGGACGGGGAGAGGGAGGAAACGAGGGGGAGGGGATGTCGGTTTCATTGGGGGGAAAGGGAAACGGGGAGAGGGAGGGGGGGGGAATAGTTTGGATTGGCGGGCCGTATTTTGTGTTGGTGTGACGGACTATGATTATGTTCGAGACGGGGGGGAAACAAAGGGAGGATGGATGGAGGTAGGAAGGGACGGAGGGAGGTAACGGAAAATGAGGAAGGGAGGGGGAGACGGCGGAGGAGGAGGAGGAGGACCAGTGCAAACCCCAAGTCCATCAACGATGATGGAATATACCCTCCCATCGAGCTCTCTTTATTTCGCAGGCCACTACAAGGGTTCATTGCCACTGAGGGAAGTGCCCCGTTGGGGGGCAGCCTGTGAACCTCCGGAAGCGTGCCAAAACACCACGTGCAGGATTTCAGCGCCACGGGTGAACCAGAGTGTTGCGTCCTGCCGACATTGAATCGTGCCAGAACTCATTTCTTGGGACGTCAACACTGCGAATCTACTTTCTTGTTGCGCCCTGACGCTCCCGAATCGTGTCGAAGCGACGTTTCTGGTGCGTCAGCCATGGGAACCAATGAAGCCGTTGCGGAATTGTCAAGCGAATGCGCGCGGCGCTAAGGCGGGAGCCACATATTGAAAATGACCAACCTTTGATATGTGAAACTGTTGCATTTTTTAAACGATCATGCGCACCCGCTCTGAATCCGTGAAGCTACCCCGTGAAGCTCTTGCAATTTTTACGACGAATTTGCGTGGCGCTAAATCGAGGACCACATGTTGAACACGACCCGCCATCAATCCGTTTAACGGTTGCAGATGTTTAAGGCGAGTGTGTTTGGGCGCTGAAGAGAAACCATCTTTTGAAAACGACCGCCTTTCCATGTACGAAGAGGTTGCCAGTTGTTCAAGCTTCAGGCTCATACGTGGTAAGGAAGTCTCAGGCGAACTGCCCAGCCTGCCCTTCCGACTGGCCTCGGGGTGCGACAGGGAGGAGTTATGCATCAGGGCCAGGAGTGGAGGAGGAGGGGGAGGAGGAGAAGGAGGAGGAGGAGGAGGAGGAGGAAGAGGAGGAGGAGGAGGAGGAGTAGGAGGAGGGGGAGGGGAATGGAGGAGGATCAGCAGCAGCAGCAACAGCATCAACATCAGTAGCAACAGCAACAGGCGGCCGCGGCGAACCCTCCGTGGGCGCCCTGAGGTAGCTCCCCGCGCGCCAGACCCGCGCCAGACCAGGGCCGATGGTATTATGTTGCCAAAATGGCGCGCCGCAGACGCCGCGCCTTTACCCTCCCCCCCTTCCCCCTCCTCTCCCTCCTTTCCTCCCTCCCTTCGTCCCCTCCCTCGTTCCTTCCTTTCCCCTTCCTCCTCCGTTCCCCTTTCCCTCCCCCTCTGTCCCTCCCTCCCTGCATTGGGGAGGGTGGGCCACGGCCGAAGGTCGCTCCATCCAGCAGTGCGCAGGAGTCGGTGCGAGAGACTGCGTCCCCTGTCGTTCTGAGTCTCGTCCTCCCGCACATACTCCTCCTCCTCCTCCTCCTCCTCCTCCTCCTCCTCCGCCTCTACGCAGCTCCCCTCTTCCGATTGCGCATGACATGGGTTGATTTTTGGCATTCCAGGTCGGCTATGACGCGCGTGCGCGGATAGAGAGAAAGAGGCAGCGCAATGAGAAGGGATGGGTGGGAGGGGCAAGACGTCGGATATGGCGCGAGTGCACTTAGCTTGTCCCTTCACCTGTTCTCTCTTCTCCTCCCTCCTGCCGTTCCCCCTCGAAGACAGACAACGGCAGAAACATCAATTTTCGACGGTCCGCGTGCATTGCTTGGATTTGTGCGGGAGTTTTCTAGCAGCGCTTCCGGAGCCGCCCCTGGCGCGCTCCGCTCGCCAGGGACGTCCGCGCGGACACCTGTAACATCATGTTCGTGCCGTTTTTTGTTTCCCTATTGCTTCCTTTTTCTCAGTGGCCACATGTGAACCCTACCCCCACGGGCCCCCTCCCCCAAGTCCCGCCTCCCTTTCTCCCTCCTCCCTCCTCCCCCCTCCCGTTCTCCCTCCTTCCTCCCCCCTCCTCCCTCCTCCCTTTCTCCCTCCTCCTCCCTCCTCCCTCCTCCCTTTCTCCCTTTCTCATTCCTCACTCCTCCCTCCTCCCTTTCTCCCTTTCTCATTCCTGACTCCTCCCTCCTCCCTCCTCCCTCCTCCGCGTGCTGGTCCTACCCTCCTCCCTCCTCCCTCCTCTCTTTCTCCCTCCCGCCCTTGCTCCCTCCCGTCCGCCCCCGCTTCCTCCTCCCTCCCTCCCTCCCTCCCTCCCTCCCATCCCTCCATCCCTCCCCCTCCCTCCCTACCTCCTTCCCATCCACCCGTCCCAGCAATCGCTGGCTTTCACCCACTCCTCCCTCCCTCCCTCTTCCCCTTCTCTCTTTTCTCCCTCCCTCTCATTCTCCCTCTCATCCTTTCCCCCTCCCCCTCTCCTCCCTCCCCCTCTCCCCCTCCCTCTCTCATCTACGCATCTCTTCTTCCTTCCCTTCCTAATCCCTCCCTTTCCTCCTCCCCACCCCTCGCTCCCATCCTGTTCGTCCTTCCCCCTCCTCGTCGCAGTTGGGGGAGCGGGGCAGGGGTGGAGGTCGGGGCAGGGGAGGGCGCCGCCGGCGCCGCGCCCGCGCCGCGGAGGCGAG
>CAUYUJ010018579.1:0-22500 GCA_963575745.1 Prorocentrum cordatum
GGAGGAGGAGGAGGAGGAGGAGGAGGGAGGAGG
This sequence comes from Prorocentrum cordatum, assembly GCA_963575745.1. NCBI lineage: Eukaryota > Dinophyceae > Prorocentrales > Prorocentraceae > Prorocentrum > Prorocentrum cordatum. The sequence continues at coordinate 34 of CAUYUJ010018579.1, forward strand.
AAACCCCCCTCCGATCACCGCGTCTGCGAGCGCGGAGGCGCCAGCGTCGCCGATCTGGTTGCTGTTGCAGTCGAGGAACGTCAGGTTCGGCAGGCGGTGCGCGCCGATGGCCGCGCACAGGTCGCCCATGCCGGGGTCGCCGAATCGGTTGTTGTTGATGTACAGCCTCTCCAGGTGTGGCAGCGCGCCGAGGGCAGTCGCGTCTGCGAGTGCAGCAAGTCCCGCGTCCCCCACGGCATTGGTGCCGGTGGAGAGCCGCAGAGGGAGCGACTGCGCATCGGCCCCCGTGCCTCGGGAGGCGGCAGCTGACCGCCCCAGGCCGATCCCAGCCAGGCCCGCCCCGGGCCCAGGGTCGGCGCAGACGCCCGCAGAGCATGGCCAGGCAGGCGCAGGGCTTGGCCGGGGAGCAGACACCGATGCTGGGCCCACGAGCAGGATGGGCCCGACCAGGATCGACGAGGTGGTCAGTTGACGCCCCCGGGCAAGCTCCTGTCCCCCAGACTCCTGGACGCTTTCGACGCCCTTCGGAGCCCTGGGGCCCCCAGAAACGGCCAATCGGGGTCTCCACAGGCGACAGATCGAGCGAGATCGGGTGACTCATGGCGACGTCGTAGGCTTGGGGGGGTGGGGCTGTTCCTGGGCCACCCTTGGCACGTCAGACGGTTGACGGTCACGAGACCAGGCCCCTCCCCCCGCATCCTCCTCCCCTCTTCCTCCCCTCCTCCCCAATTTCTTCGAAGGGGCAGCAGGGCAGAGACTCGCTTTGAGGCTCCCCACAGCTGAGGAATAGGGTCCGGAGGTTGGGCGGGCCCGACAGGGAGCGGAAGATCGCGCTCATGACGTCGCAGTCGGTGTCCGTGAGCCCCTTGCACGCCCAGTTCACCGGGGCCGCCCCGCATTCCGAGCACAGCCGCTCGCTGGACCAGCCCGTCTTGGCCCAGAACCCGCCCCCCTCTTCGGCCAGGAGGGCGCGGTCCCTCGCCCGCAGCTTCTCGCCGGCGAGCGCGACGTGCGCCTCCCACGCCCCCCCCGCCGCCCTCGCGCGGTACTCCTCCTCGGCGAGCCTCTCGGCGAGGAGGGAGAGCGGGCCCAGAGGGACACGGGCTCTGGGCCCCGGGGCCCTGGGACCAGCTTCTTGTTGTTTTGTGGTGTTCTTCTTCCCCCGCCGTGTGCACTACGACGGCCTCCTGTCTTTTTGCTGCCTTCCTGGAGGGCGACGAGGGAACGAGGGAGAGGAGGAAGACGAGGCCGAGGGGGAAGCAACGACCACCCGAAAAGCGCAGAAAAGACTCCCCCCGGGACCGGCTTCTGCATCGCGAAGCACCCTTGTCACCGCCTGCACGGACAGGGGCGACCCCTGGGCAGAAGGGACCTCCTTGGTGCGCGGCTCCTGGCGGCCGCGCTCTGGGGCCCAACCTCCGCGCGGAAGACACGGCGGGGAGGACCCCCGAACTGCTGACCCGCACCATAAGTGCGCTCCAGCGAAGGGCCACTTTTGCGCGCCGCCCACAGTGGGAGAGGAGGAGGAGGAGGAGGAGGAGGAGGAGGAGGAGGAGGAGGAGGAGAGCAGGAGCAGGAGCAGGAGCAGGAGCAGGAGCAGGAGCAGGAGCAGGAGGAGGAGAGGAGGAGCAGGAGGAGGAGGAGGAGGAGGAGGAGGAGGAGGAGACAGAGGGGCGACCCCGGGGCCCGTGGAGGGCCCTGGGAGCCCGAAGGAGTTGCCAAAAATACCTCCATGACCCGCCTCCCTCCGAGACCCCACCGCTTCGCGGCGAAGCCTCGCCGCATGCCGCTCGGCTGCGGCCTCGGCGTCGTACGGCGTCCCTGCCTGATGGGCCCGTTTTCCACCACCACCACCACCACCACCACAAATTGGAGGGGGGAATGAGGAGGAGGAGGAGGAGGAGGAGGAGGAGGAGGAGGAGGAGGAGCAGGAAGAGGAGGTGGAAAACAGCCCCCTCACTGCCCGTTCCTGCTCCGCCGGTGCTCCCCGCCGCAGCCCAGCGAGGTCTCGCTCCAGCTGCGCCCGCATGGCCTCCGCCGCCCGAGGCAGCTCCAGCACCTCCCGCACGGCGTTGCCCTGAAGCGCGCGCAGCGCCTCCCGCAGCGACGCCTCCACCTGCCGGGCCGGGCGGGAGAAGAGGACGAGGACCCAGTCCTCCTCGAGCTCCGAAAATCTCACGACGGGAAGTTTTTGGCTATTTTCGACCTCCGGAAGCCCTTCCCGGGCCTCGGGACCGTCAGAAAACGACTTAGGATGAAAAACCGGTCCCGGGAAGGGTTCCAGATCTCTGGGGGTCCAAGGTGTGACAATACTCACTGTGTGGAGCTCCCCATATGCGCATCCTTTTTAAGAAGGTAATATTGTATGGGGGATATTTAAATCAGCGTCTAGCCATGTGAGCCATATGCGCATTTCATACTGTAGGGACACAAGCTCTGCGCCAGCAACACCTGGTCACTCCTCCTTGACCGCCGTACGCTACGGGGAGAGCAACTCAGGACACAACGCAAAAGCAGAAAACAGGCAAACCGCTAGAGACATCCCCACAGAACGGCGACGAACGGAGCCGTGAAAGCACCCTTGGCAGCTCTCGTTAGGTAGCTGAAACCAGCGCACCGCCTGAGACATCCTCACCATCTGCTCTCAAAGCGAAGGATGTTGAGACTGAATATAGGCAAACCGCTTGAGACATCCCCACAGAACGGCGACGAACGGAGCCGTGAAAGCACTCTTGGCGGCTCCCCTTAGGGGTGCTGAAACCAGCGCCCCGCCTGAGACATCCTCACAGTCTGCTCTCCAAGCGAAGGATGTTGAGACAGAAAACAAGAAAACCGCTTGAGGCATCCCCGCAAAACGGCCGCGAACGGGACCGTGCAATACCCCTCGGCGGCTCCCCTTAGGGATGCTGAAACCAGCGCCCCGCCCAAGACATCCTCACCATCTGCTCTCAAAACGAAGGGTGTTGAGACTGAGCATAAGCAAACCGCTTGAGACATCCCCACAGAACGGCAACGAACGGAGCCGTGAAAGCACCCTTGGCGGCTCCCCTTAGGGGTGCTGAAACCAGCGCCCCGCCTGAGACATCCTCACCATCTGCTCTCCAAGCGAAGGATGTTGAGACAAAAAACAAGAAAACCGCTTGGGACATCCCCACAAAACGGCCGCGAACGGGACCGTGCAATACCCCTCGGCGGCTCCCCTTAGGGGTGCTGAAACCAGCGCCCCGACTGAGACATCCTCGTAATCTGCTCTCCAAGCGAAGGATGCTGGTACGGAAAACAAGCAAACCGCTTGAGACATCCCCACAGAACGGACGCCAACGGGACCGTGCAATACCCCTCGGCGGCTCCCCTTAGGGGTGCTGAAAACAACGCCCCGCCTGAGACATCCTCACAATCTGCTGTGTGTGTTGAGTAAGTCAGACAATGAGAAGGTCTGAGTATGAGTAAGTCTGGGTATGAGTGAGTCTCAGCATGAGTAAGTCTGAGTATGAGTAGGTCTGAGTATTATGAGTAGGTCCGAGTATGAGCAAGTTAATATCATCAGGTCTGGGTATGAGTAAGTCTGTGTATGAGTAAGTCTGTGTATGAGTAAGTCTAGGTATGAGGAGGAGGATGAGGAGGAGAAGAAGAGGGAGGAGTAGGAGGCGTCCAAGTAATAACAATAACCCCATCTTAGGATATGGGGAAAAATCACGACGTCGGGGGTCTGGGGAGGGGGAGTCTCGAGGGCGAGCTTCGAGGGGAAGTGCCGAGGGGGAGCATTGAGGGGGACAAGAGGACGAGAGGGAGGAGGGAGACGAGAGGAGGGCGAGAGGGGGAGGAGAGGGGGAGGAGGACAGGGAGGACGATAAGACGAGAGGGAGGAGGGAAGAGAGCGGGACGAGAAGGGGGGTAAGCAAACTGGGGGGTCTGGCGAATAAGCTCACGATGCTGGCCTCCAGGCCGCCGAAACCGGCTGCATGCAGAGCAGCTTCCGCCATACTATGATCTTGGTGGGATCCCGCACTGAGGGGTCTGGAGGTGGTATATGGGCGGGAAGCGATCTAATTTCGCCGAAAGGTGGGGTCGATAATTGAAGTCCACGGTTACACCCTCCCTTTCCCAATCCCCCCCTTCTGCCAGCCCGCATCCCGGCTTGGCCGGGAACGCTTTATGCACCGACCCTTGGCCCTGGACTGGCCCTCCCCAGGCTGCCGAAGGTGCCCAGCCCGAGGTGTCGGGGGTTGCTAGCTGCCCCTGGCCAATCCCCCCCTTCTGCCAGCCCACATCCGGGCTGCGCGGCTTTCGGGGGGTGCGGGGAGGCCAAACCCGAGCGCGCCAGCCGCTGCTATCGCATCACATTCAGCCAACGGGGCCCCACTGGGCCCGCACCAAAGGCCGCTCTGGTGAAGGGCCACTCCTACCCCAGACCCCCCCCAAGTTATGATCATGTCATAACGTCGACCCCGAAGGTCTCGACCCCTTCCCCAGGACCAGCTCTCCCTTCCCGAGTCGTCTGATGACGCTCCCGGGGCCCGCCGAGGGCCCCCCGAGGCCGAAAACAGCGAAAAAACCTTCCTTCGTATCTCCTTTGCTCACTCCTCCGACGAGCGGCCCCTCCCGCGTGCAGCCGAGCGGGGGTCGCTTGGCGCCCCCCGAGCCTGCTCCCTCCCCGCGAGCTCTGCCGCGGCCCTCACGGCGCTCTCGAGCTGGCAGGCGGCCTCGACCAGCATCCCCTCCAGCGGGCCCCGGGCCTCCGCGACGTCCGCCAGGGCCGCCAGGAGCGCGCCGGCCTCGCGGAGCTCCTGGCGCGCCTCCTCGAACTGCTGCGCGTCGGCAGGCGGCTCCGTGCGAGGCGAAGATCTGCCCCCGGAGATCCGAGGCTCCAAGAGGCCCCCCAAGAGGCCCCCCCAAAAGAGGGCCCAAAAGAGGACCCCAAAGGGCCCCACGAGGGGCCTCCAAGCTGCCTCCAAGAGGCCCTCGATGAGGCCCCCCACGAGACCCCAACAAACATCCAATTAGGCTGTGTACCCACAACCCAAGCACGGTGGCGGGGTGGGCCGAAGGCCATTAGCTCTACCCACAGAGCTCCGAGGCCCCGAAGAAATCGGAGCGGGCCAGTTTGGAACTATTTTCATTCTCGGGGGCCCTCCACCACGGGCCCCGGGGCCGGCAAAAAGCGACACGGGACGACAACCTGGCCCTGGAAGGAAGTCGTCCAGACCTCCAGGGGCCGACGCACCGACACCCTTGGAGCGCCGGATGCCTGGGTCCACACCCGCCGCCTGGGGAACCGACGTGCCGGGACCCCAGCGAGCGGCGGCTCTGGGATGTCTGCTCTGGCCCCGGAGGGCCCGACCCTGTAGACATCCACAGGCTCGCCGCCTGCTGGGGGGGTATCCCCAAGGCCGAGGCCCTGGGCGGCGGTGCCGGGCAGAAGTCCCCGCCTCGGCTTCTGCCGCGCCCCCGGCATCGGCCCCAGTGCCCTGCCGACCGGCGAGGACTGCCCTCAGGGCCAGCATCCGGGCGTCAACGGCCGACCGGACCGCCTCGTCGACGATCCCCGCGACGAAGCCGTGCTCGACCACCTTCAGCTCCAGCAGGTCCGCCACGGCGTCGGCGGCCGCCTGGCACTCGGCGGCTCCGATGGTGGCCTCCACGCCTCTGGCCAGGCTCGCCACCAGGCACCGCAGGCTCTCCCTGTCCTCCTGGCAGATCGCCGACTGGAACAGGGTGGCCGGTGTCGACAGGGCCTCCAGCGACTGGACGCGAGCAATGATCTCCTCGCGCCCCGGCCACGAGGCGTCGCCGCGACCCAGCAGGTGGTAGGCCAGAACGTTGGCACCGCCGATCGCACCCAACAGCTCCCTGGCCACCGCGTCCAGCCCGGTCGGGTCCATCAGCCTGTCGCGCAGCCGCTCCAGGCTCATGGCGCTGCCGGTCTCCGGGTTTGCCTTGGGCGCCTTGCTGATTGCCAGCAGGACGGATCTGGAGTGCTTCCTCACGTTCTCGGCGCTGCCGAACAGTCCGCTCAAGATGTGAAACAAGTCCCTCACGCCCTTACCACGGTCTGACAGGAGGGAGTGGTAATTGATGATCACAACGACGACTGCACTGGCCGCGGAGACAAGAGTCCGCTTCACGTTCACGGCGTTGGCGACGTTTATCTCAAAACCGCGGTTGTCGAGGAATCCAGGGCAGTCGGCAAATGCATAGTCGGGGCCAAAGCTCTCGGCGGCCAGCTCCACCTGAGGCTCGAAGGTCTCCGACTTGTTCGAGTGGCCGATCTTCATCAGCTCCTTCGCTGCCGAGTCTGCCCGCACCACCACCCTCTCCTGGGGGAGCACCAACACCAGTACCAACACTGCCACTCCACGGACCTCTCCTGGGGTGCGTCCTGACGAGAATCCAGCTGTGGCGACGAGAGCTCTCCCCAGGATGAGCAGCGGTATCGGCATCGGTATATCTCTCCCTCTTCTGATCTCCGCGGAGTCGAGCTCGAACGCGCAGCCGTGCAAGAAGTTTACGAAGGCGGATTTGCCGGCGCCCGTGTTGCCGACGACCACCACGACCCTCTTGCCGGCCGCGCGCCTCGCCTGCGCGCGGCCGTGCTCCACGCAGCTCACCAGGCACGACCGCGACTCCTCTCGTGGCCGACCGTCAGTTCAGCGGCGGCCCAGCTCCTCCTCCTCCTCCTCCTCCTCCTCCTCCTCCTCCTCCTCCTCCTCCTCCTCCTCCTCTTCCTCCTCCTCCTCCTCCTCCTCCTCCTCTTCCTCCCTCCCCCCCCAAAAAAATGCGACGCCCCGATGTTTGTTCCAACACGCGGCCCCTGGAGGAGGTCCCGGCCCCTTCTCCGAGGCCTCTTCTCTTCCTCGCGAACAGTTGTTTGTTTGTTGACGGTGCCCTTTGGCCCGGAGCGTGACGGCCTTAGGGCGCACAGTCGGCCAACAAGACCCGCGGGGTCCAGATGTGGTTCCGGCGCGAGCACCGCTGAGATCCGACCGCGTTAAAACAAAACCTCGAACAAACAATCATGGTCGACGCCAAAAAAAAGATCAAGCAATGAACGAAAATGACGACATCCGCGGCAAAAAATGAAGCATCGAAAAAGGACATGTCGGATCGATCTATGAGGGCCCTGGGGCCCGAAAAGCTGGGCGAAGGCGCCCGATGTGCATAAAAGGTGCACCGCCAGGATCTCGGAGAGATTATTGTTTTTCAGGCGCGGGCGTGTCTGGGCCTGGTCCCAGACCTCACTCGGCCAGTCCTCCAGCGTCAGCGCCGCGCCAGGGTCCGCCAGCTTCCTTCGGCCACGCGCAAGAGCGACCCCAGGCAAGAGCGACCTTTGGTGGGCGGTTTTCTGGGGGCGCGAGGGGGCCAAACCCGAGCGCCCAGGCAACTGCTCTCGCATCGCCTTCAGCCACGCTTATCTAGACATCTGGCGTCTCGATTTTCTCAAGGCACGGGCCCCCGACCTCTCAACCACTTCCCAGGGACTAGTTCGTTCTCCCGAGTCGTTTTTTGACGGTCCCGAGGCCCCGGAGGCTGAAAAAACGACGTGGCGAATTATGACTCGAGGGGGTCTCTCTTGGAGGGGGAGAACAATGGAACCATGACCAAGATCGAGTGCGGAAACGTCGTGTCGCTCTTGTTCATCGCCGATCTTGGTCAGGGTCGAATCGTGGATCGCCGCCGCGAATCGGCGACGGCCGACATAAACCATGACTGAGGTCGGCATCGATAAGATCCCGCGACATCTTGGCCATGGTCCCCGCCCAAACATGCAATGTCCTGAATTCTTCAATACAGGGTCCCTGGAAGTCCCGACCCTTTCCCAAGGGCCGCTATTTCATCGCGAATTGTTCTCTGACGGTCCCGGGGCCCAGCGAGGGCCCCCAGGAACCGAAAATAGCGATGAATCTTCCGTCGAAACTTTTGTCATGACTCCAGGGGGTCCCGCCGACGTTGCAGTTGTCGTCGTCGAAGACGTCGTCATCGTCGTCGTCGTCGTCACCGTCGTCGTCGTCGTCCTCGACGTCGCCGTCGTCGTCGTCGTCGTCGTGATCATCGTCAACCTCGTCGTCTTCGTTCCAGCCGTCGTCGTCGTCGCCCGTCGTCCCCACGGTCGTCGTAGTAGTCGTCGTCGTCGTCGTCACCGACACTGTCGTCGATGTCGTCACCGTCGCCGTCGTCGTCGTTGCCGTCGTCCCCGCCATCGCCGGCGTGGTCGTCGTCGTCGTCGTCGCCAGCGCCGCCGCCGTCGGCGGGGCCACCGTCGTGGTCGTCACCGTCGTTGTCGTCGTCGTTGTCGTCGTCGTCGCCGTCGTCCATGGCGCCGTCGTCATCGTCGTCGTCATCGCCGTGGTCGTCGTCGTCGCCGTCATCGCCATCGTCGTCGCCGTCGTCGTCGTCGTCGTTACCGTCGTCCTCGCCGTCCTCGTCGCCGTCGTCGTCGTTTTTGTCGTCGTCATCGCCGCCTTCGTCGTTGTGCCCGTGGTCGTCGTCATCATCACCGCCGTCGTCGTCAACGTCGTCGTCGTCGTCGTCATCGTCGTCGCCGTCGTCGTCGCCGCCATCGTCGTCGCCGTCGCCGTCGTCGTGGTCGCCGTCGTCGTCGTCCTCGTCGTCGTCAGCGAAAAAATCGTCGTGATCCTCGACGTCGTGGACGTCGTCGTCGTCGATGTCGTCGTCCTCGCCGTCGTCGTCGCCGTCGTCGCCGCCATCGCCGCCGTCACCAACGTCGTCGTCGTCGCCATCGTGGTCGTCGTCGTCGTTGCCGTCGTCGCCGTCGTCGTCGTCGTCGCCGTCGTCGCCGTCGTCATAAAGGTCGTCGCCGTCCCCGCCGTCGTCGTTGTCACCATCTTCGTCGTCGCTGGCGCCACCTTTGTCGCCATCGTCGTCACAGTCGTCGTCGTCGTCGCCGTCGTCGCCGTCGTCGTAGTCGTTGGCGTCACCGTCGTCACAGTCGTCGTCGTTGCCGTCGTCGCCCTCGTCGTGGTCGTCGGCGTCACGGTCGTCGTCGTCGTCGTCGTTGCCGTCGTCGCCGTCATCGTAGCCGCAGTCGCCGTCCCCGCCGTCGTCGTGGTTCCCGTCTTCGTCGTCGCCGGCGCCGCCGTCGTCGGCGTCGTAGTCACCGTCGTCGTCGTCGTCGCCGTCGTCACCGTCGTCGTCGGCGTCATTGTCGTCGCCGTCCTCGTCGTTGCCAACATCGTCGTCGTCGTCATCGTTGTCCGCATCGTCGTTGCCGTCGTCGTCGCTGGCGCCGCTGTCGTCGGCATCGGCTTCGCGTTCATGGTTGTCGCCGTCGTTATCGCCGTCGTCGCCGTCGTCGTCGACAGCGTCGTCGCCGCCGTCGTCGTGGTCCCCGTCGTCGGTCGGCGTCGTCGTCGTCGCCGCCGACGTCGTCGTCGCCACCTTCGACGCCATCGTCGCTGACGTCGCCGTCGCCGTTCTCATCGTTGTCGTCGTCGTCGTTGCCGTCGTCGTCGGCGCAGCCACCGTCGTCGTCGCCGTCGTCGTCGTCGTCGCCGTCGTCGCCGGCGTCGCCGTCGTCGCCGCCGTCGCCGTCGTCGTCATCGTCGTCGCCGTCGTCGTCGCCGTCGTCGTCGCCACCGACATCGCCGTCGACCTTGCCGCTATGGTCCTCGTCGTCGCCGCCGCCGTCGTCGGCGCCACCGCCGTCGCCGCCGTCGTCATCGTCACCGTCGCCCCCACCGCCGCCATCGTCATCGTCGCCGCCGTCGCCGTCGTCATCGCCGTCACCGTCGTCGCCTCCAACGTCGTCGTCGTCGCCGTCACCACCGTTGTCGTCGTCGTCGTCGTCGATGTCACCGTCCTCCTCATCGTGGTCGTCGTCGTCGTCGCCGTCCTCGTCGTCGTCATCATCGTCGTCGCCGTCGTCGCTGCAGCCGTCGCCGACTTCGTCGCAATTGTCGTCGTCGTCGTGGCCGCCGTCGTGGTCGATGTGGCCGTCCTTCTCGTCGTCGTCGTCACCGTCGACGTCGTCGTCGTCAGCGTCGTCGCCGTCGCCGTCGTCGTGGTCGCCGTCGTCGTCGCCGCCTTAGCCATCGTCGTTATCGTCGTTGTCGTCGCGGCCGCCACCACCGTCGGCGTCGGCGTCGAATTGCCATCGTCGTCGTCTCGTCGTCGTCGTCGTCGGAGCCGCCATCGGCATCGGCATTGCCGTCACCGTCGCGGTCGGCGCCGCCGCCGCCGTCGTCGTCGGCGTCGTCGTCGTCGCCGCCGCCATCGTCGTCGTCGTCGCGGCCGTCGTCGTCGATGTCGTCGTCGTCGTCGTCGTCGCTGTCGTCGACGACGTGGCCGTCGCCGTGATCGTCGCCGCCGCCGTCCTCGTCGTCGTCGTCGTCGACATCGTCGTCGCCGATGTCACCATCGTCTTGACCCTCGCCGCCATCGTCGTCGTAATCGTTGTCGTCATCACCGCCACCGCCGCCGTCCGCGTCGTCGTCGCCGTTGCGCTCGTTGTCGTCATCGCCATCGTCAACGTCGCCGTCCTCGTCGCCACCGTCGCCGTCGTCGTCACCGCCACCACCACCGTCGTCGTTGTTGTCGGCGTCGTCGTCGCCCTCGTCGTCGCAGTCGCCGCCGCCGTCGTCGTCGGCGTCGTCGCCATCGCCGTCGCCGTCGCCGTCATCGTTGTCGTCGTCGTCGTCGCCGCCGTCGATGTCGTGTTCGTCGTAGCTGTTGTCGTCGTCGTCGCCGTCGTCATCGCCGTCATCGTCGTCGTTGTCGCTAAAGTCGCTATCGTCGTCGTCGCTGTCGCCGTCGTGCCACCGTCGGCGTCGGCGTCGGCGCCGTCACCGTCAGTCGTCGCCGTCACCGCCATCGTCGTCGTCGTCGTCGCCGTTGTCGTCGACGTCGCCGCCGTCGTCATCGCCGCCGCCTTTATCATCGTCATCGTCGTCGTTGCCAGCGTCGTCGCCATCGTCGTCGTCGTCGTCGTCAAAGTCGTCGAAGTGATCGTCGGCGCCGTCGTCGTCGTCGCCATCGTTGTCGTCGTCGTCGTCGCCGCCGTCGTCGTCGTCGTCGTCGTCGTCGCCAAGGTCGTCGTCGTCGTCGTCACCGCCGTCGCCGTCGTCGTCGCCATCGTCATCGTCGTCGTCGTCGCCGTCGGCGCCGCCGCCGTCGTCGTCGCCGTCGCCGTTGTCGTCATTGCCGTCGCCGCCATCGGAATCGGCGTCGCCACCGTATTCACCGCTGCCGCCAACACCATCGTCGTCGTCATCGTCGTCGTCATCGTCGTGGTCGCCGTCACCCCCGTGATCGACATCGTCGTCGTCGCCGGCGTCGCCGCGGTACTTGTCGCCGCCGCTGCCAACGTCGTCGTCGCCGTCATCGGCGTCGTCGTCATCATCGTTGTCGTCATCGTCGTCGCCGCCGTCGCCGTCGTTTTCGACGTCCTCGTCGTCGCCGTCGTCGTCATCATCGTCGCCGCCGTCGTCGTCGCCGTCGCCGCCGTCATCGTGGTCGTCGCCGTCGTCGTCGCCGCCGTGCTCGTCACTGTGGCCGCCGTCATCGTCGCCGCCGCCACCGTCGGCGTCGACGTCGGCGCCGGCGCCGTCAGTCGTCGCCATCGTCGTCATCGTCGTCGTCGCCGTCGCGATCGTCGGCGCCGTCGTCGTCGTCGTCGTCGTCGCCGTCGTCGTCGTCGCCGCCGTCGTCATCGTCGTCATCGTCGTCGCCAAGGTCGTCGTCGTCGTCGCCGCCGTCGTCATCGTCGTTATCGTCGTCGCCAAGGTCGTCGCCGTCGTCGTCGACGTCGCCGCCACCGCCGTCGGCATCGCCGCCGCCGCCGTCGTCGTCGTCGTCGCCGCCGTCGTCATCGTCGTTATCGTCGTCGCCAAGGTCGTCGTCGTCGTCGCCGCCGTCGTCATCGTCGATATCGTCGTCGCCAAGGTCGTCGTCGTCGACGTCGCCGCCGCCGCCGTCGGCATCGCCGCCGTCGTCGTCCTCGCCGCCGTCGCCGTCGTCGCCGTGGTCGTCGGCGCCGTCGTCGTCGTCGTCGCTTCCTGCGCACGGCAGGGTGCAGCTCCCCACCCGGCAGCGCCAGGCCCCGCGCCCGGCGCGCGCTCTGCCGGGCCGCCGCTCGCACCGCGGCGGCGTCGAGCGCGCGGCGCAGCCCGGCCCGCGCGCCTTCGGCCTGCATCGGGTTCCCCGAGGTCGTCCAAAAGAAGGCCGCCCGAAGGAGCGCCCCTGGCCCAAAGGCTCCCCGAGGATGTCCGAGGAGGCCCCCACGGCCTCCAAAGCCTGGGGGGTTCGAAGCTTCCATCCGAAAGCTTCCCTGGAGCCCTGGGACGCCCGCCGCCACCTGCGAGGATCCAGACCTGCTCGCGTCGCGGATGAACAGCGACCGGAGGCCTTTGGCAACGTTCGGCCTCTGGGGGCTCTCGCTGGGCCCCGAGACCAATCAAAAAAACATCCTGGGATAGAGAGCCCGTCCCAGGGAAGGAGTCCCGACTTCTGGAGGTCCACGTCGTAACAAAAAGCCCAGACCTGCAGCGATACGATTTTTTCGATCACGGCGGGCTCCCCTCGCTTGTCGCGCCCGATTCGCTTCCGCAGTGTCCCTCCCGCCGCTCGACTGGCTTCTCAGCTTCGGGCGCCCGCGGACCCACCAAGAGCCCCTTGCTTCGGCCTCTTGGGGGGCGATCGGGGGCCCGCGGGCCAGCAGAGCTTCTCTGGGAGGCGAATCTGCCCCCCGGGGCAAAAGGCGGGTCGGCAGCGCTGGGGCCGCGGAGGATCGCAAAAAAGCCACGTCGGAGGACGACGGGGCGCGCGGCCCGTCGGCCGCCTCTTTGGGGGCCTCTGGAGGCCCGGTCTCGGGCCTCGGGGCCGTCGGGCAACGGCCCTCCTCCTCCTCCTCCTCCTCCTCCTCCTCCTCCTCCTCCTCCTCCTCCTCCTCCCCCTCCTCCTCCTCCTCCTCCCCCTCCTCCTCCTCTCCTCCTCCCTCCTCCTCCTCTTCCTCCTCCTCCTCCTCCTCCTCCTCCTTCTCCCCCCCCCTCCTCATCCTCCTCCTCCTCCCCTCCTCCCCTCCCTCTCTCCTCTCCTCCTCTCCTCTCCTCCTCTCCTCCTCCTCCTCCTCCTCCTCCTCCTCGGAATGCACGGCCCCGGGGACGTTGTTGGCCGCCCTGCGCAGCACAGCGCGCGACAGAGCGAGGGGGTGGCGGAGGGGACAGAAAGGCCCGCCTCCCCGAGGCTCCCGTCGGGGAGCCCCTGCCCAGCCGCCGCGGCCTTCCAAGGGGCAGAGGAGGGCGCCACCAAAGGCGGGGAGGGTGGCGGGCGAGACGGCCCTGGGTTTGGACGCCCGGAATGGGAACGGAAAGAATGGGTGCAATGCCCAACAACAAATGTTCCCCCAAACCAACAGCGGCCGCTGTTGGGCAGGCGGCCTCCTGTCTCGAATGGACACAGGCCGTGGCGGCGTGGACAGCGAGTCCTGTTCAAAATGAACAGGAACTGCTGTTGGGCATTGTACCCATTCATTCCGTACCCATTTCGTTCGTGCAGACTGGGGAAGTGGTCGAGCGCTCTGGAGCCGGCTCATCGGAAAAGTCGATGCGCCAGACAGTTGGGGACGAGGAGGACACGGGCGGATTGCGCAGCCTCAAGGAGGGCGGTTGGCCCCCCGTCATGAGAGCTGCAAGGTGCACGTCGCTGCGGGTGGGCGGCACCTCCGCTCCAAAATCGAGAAGGTGGCATTCGGCCCCAGGCCCACGGTCGGCAAAAGCGGAAATATCCGCTTTCGCGCGAAGGCCTCTAATGGGTAGGAGGAGGAGGAGGAGGAGGAGGAGGAGGAGGAGGAGGAGGAGGGGGAGGAGGAGGAGGAGAACGCGGACGAAGAGGAGGCCGAGCAGGAGGAGGAGGGTAGAAAGGAAGGGGAGGGATGAGGAGGAAGAGTGAGGAGACCCAGACCTGCGACGTCCGGGGTTCTTTCGATGCGCGAGGCTCTGCGCACTTCGGACCCTGGCCTTCGCACGGATCTCGAGTCCGCTGCGCCGCGATTGCTGGGCCCCGAAGGCCTGAGCCCAAGAGAGACTGCACGCCCTGTCTGTTGAGACGCCCAAGGTCTCGGGTGGGAAGTGTGAACGATCGCCCCTCAGATCGACTGGTCGGGCGGAACCTCGGACCGCCCGATGAGGCAAGACACAGCTCGCCCTAATTATGCCACCACGTCGCCGTGTTTCCTCCCAGGCGCGCTCCAGAAAGGACCTCGCCTTCGAGGACCGAGGGAGTTGGCATCTCTTCTTCGGCGGAAGGTGGCGGAAGCCAGCGGACGTAAAACGAGGCCGCCTCCGCCGGCGGAAGCCAGCGGGAGGCCAGCTGAAGCCGGATTCTTGCGCTTGCTGTCTCAACCCGACCTTCTTGTGGGCGGGTGCCGTTCCGGCTTGCCAAAGGCGGTGCCCAGGAGGCCTCGCCGCCCCTCCCGCGGAGAGCGACGCCCCCAGGACCCGCGGAGCCCGCCCGCGCGCCTCCCGAGACGCGGAAGCTCGTCCAAGAGAGTCTCCTCGCCCCTCGGCCGTCGAACCTCCATCCTCGGGAGGAGCTGGCCACCCAGCGGAAGCAGCGTTACGATGAAGGTGACGAGGAGGAGGATGAGGAGCAGCGGCAGCAGCGCGGTACGAGGATCGCGGCCCGCGGCCGCGGCCGCGGTGGCGCGTCGACCTGCGTGTGGACTCCGCGGGGCTCGCCGCCCCTCTCGGGAGTGGGAGAGAGAGAGAGGGGAGGAGGAGGAGGAGGAGGAGGAGGAGGAGGAGGAGGAGGGAGGAGGAGGAGGAGGAGGAGGAGGACGAGGAGGAGGGGGAGGAGGGGGAGGAGAGGGAGGAGGAGGAGCAGGAGCAGGAGGAGGAGGAGGCTCCACGCCTCGGCCCCGCTGCCGCATGGGTGCTGCGCGAGCCGGGCCACGGCGCAGAGGCACCGCCAGACCTCGAGGCCCCCGCCCGCGGCGCCCTCCGCGCGGGGCCCGCCGGGCCCACGGCGCTCCGCGCCCGCGGCCGCGGCCGCTCCGCCGGGGGCCGCGCGGCCAGTCGCAGGGACGCCTGGCGGGGCGTCCGTCGTCGTCGTCGTCGTCGTCGTCGTCGGTCGTCGTCGTCGTCGTCGTCGTCGTCGTCGTCGTCGTCGTCGTCGTCGTCGTCGTCGTCGTCGTCGTCGTCGTCGTCGTCGTCGTCGTCGTCGTCGTCGTCGTCGTCGTCGTCGTCGTCGTCGTCGTCGTCGTCGTCGTCGTCGTCGTCGTCGTCGTCGTCGTCGTCGTCGTCGTCGTCGTCGTCGTCGTCGTCGTCGTCGTCGTCGTCGTCGGTCGTCGGTCGTCGGTCGTCGGTCGTCGTCGTCGTCGTCGTCGTCGTCGTCGTCGTCGTCGTCGTCGTCGTCGTCGTCGTCGTCGTCGTCGTCGCCGTCGTCGTCGTCGTCGTCGTCGTCGTCGTCGTCGTCGTCGTCGTCGTCGTCGTCGTCGTCGTCGTCGTCGTCGTCGTCGTCGTCGTCGTCGTCGTCCCATCTCCTTTCGACGGACTGGCCCCGGGACCAGCAAAAAAAGGCTCGAGTCGATATGCCTGCCGATGCGGACGAAGAGCCAGTCCCAGGGAAGGGTCCAGACCTGTGAGGGTCCACGCGGTGGCCTCATGGTGTCCACCTCTGCGGATCCACTTGTGGGGGTGCACCTCTGGGGGTCCGCTTGTGGGGGTCCACCTCTGGGGTCCGCCTCAGGGGGCTCACCTCTGGGGGTCCGCGCTGTGACCTCAGGGGGCCCACCTCTCGGGGTACAGACCTCTGGGTGTCCAGACCTCTCGTGGTCCAGAGCTCTGGCAAGGGGTCCGAATTCTGCGCCGAGGCGGTGCCGCCGCCGCCGCCAGCCCCAGCGGCGCCGCCAACCGCCGCGCCTGAGGCCAGACCGAGGAGCGCAGCCCTCGGGTCGGCGCTGCTCAGCGCCTCTCGGGCGGTTGGTAATGGAGGTGACCTCAAGGGGAGGTGAAGAAAAGGGCCCTATAGGCCCCTTTGGGCCACCGCTGGCTCCCCAAAAATGGGCCCTACAGGGCCCCGGCGGCGAGCGAGGGGGGGAAGTGAGAAGGCGAAGACCTTCTCAGAAGGCGGCGGGACTTCTCCGAAGCCCCCACGCCTTCTGAGGAGTGTCCTGGGTCTTCAGGGGAGGCTCAGAAACCTTCTCGGAATGCCTAAGGCCTTTCGAGCCGTCTGAGAAGGCCCGCCCTTTCTCGCTTCACCCCCGGGGCTCGCCGCCGAATTTAGGCCATCCCCTGGGAAAACCACAAAAGGCACCGATACCCCTACTCCCCGGACCTCTCCTGGGGTGCGTCCTGACCAGAATTTCGAGGCGAAGCGAGCGGTGGCGACGAGATCCTCCCAGGTGGCGACGAGAGCCTCCCAGGAGGCCTCCGAAGAACCACCCGCCCGAGCGCCTCTGCCAGCCGGGGCTCTGGGGTGCACCGCAGCGCCCGGCAGGCCCGCTCGTTAGGGGAACGAAACATGGCACAAACATGGGGAGGAGGAGGAGGAGGAGGAGGAGGAGGAGGAGGAGGAGGAGGAGGAGGAGGAGGAGGAGGAGAGGAGGAGGAGGAGGAGGAGGAGGAGGAGGAGGAAGCAGCAGGGGGAGGAGGAGGAGGAGGAGGAGGAGGAGGAGGAGGAGGAGGAGGAGGGTGGAGGAGGATAATAGCTCGGAGGTTCGCGCGGATTTTTTGGATCCGCGCTGGACCCCCCTCCCTGGCGCGTGGAGCGCGCCAGGCGCGGCGCCTGAGGCGCCGCCAGAGGGCTCCAGCGCCGATCCGAGAAATCCGCGCGGACCTCCGAGTTATTATCCTCCTCCTCCTCCTCCTCCTCCTCCTCCTCCTCCGCCTCCTCCTCCTCCTCCTCCTCCTCCTCCTCCGAGTTATTGTGTTTGTGTCATGGTTCGTTCCCCTGCTCGTAGAGCTCCCCCAGCGGCGGCTCCGCGGCCCCCTGGCCGCGCGCGGGGCCCATCGGCGCACGGCGGCCCGGGGGCTCGCCCTTCCGCGGGCGTGCCCGCGCCAGGCCGAGCCAGCAGCGCCTGGCCGAGGCAGCAGCGCGAGCGGAGAAGAGGAGGACGAAGCCAGGACGAGGACCCAGACCTGATCGCGTCGTTGAAAGAATCAGGATTAGCCGATTTAGGCCTCGGGAGAACCTCGCCGGGCCTCGGGACCGTCAAAAAACGACCCAGGATGGAAAACTGGTCCTGGGGAACGGGTCGGGACTTCCAAGGACCCCGTATTGAAAAGATCAGGACGTCGCATGTCTGCGGATGCAAGATCGGGTGGGGGTGAATCGGGAAGCTCGGAGATCCAGCGGTTCTGGAGGCTGTCTCGGGCGCCGCGGCCTTCTCAGAGCGTTCTGGAACGCTCCGAGTGCGTGCCGGAACGCTCTGGAACGCATGTGTCCTCGTCCTGGCCCCGTCCGGAAGAGTGGTGAAGAAGGCAGTACAAGTGGCAAGTGGCAAGTGGCAAGCGGGCGCGTCTCCGAAGAGGCCCGGAGCACGGGCGCGCGGCAGGCAGCAAACTGAGCTCGGCTCGGTCGAGGAATCGGGGGAAAGAATGGCAACGCAAGCACGCAAGCACGCCAACGCACGAACGCGACAACACCAGGACACCCGAGCGAAAACACAACGCACCTTTGGGGGCCCAAAGGTGCTCCGGTGCTTCTGTGGGTCACCGGGGCCGTCGGGGGCCAAAAAACATTGTGGCAGGCTGGTTTCTTATGTGATGCACCTTCTGTAAGAGTTCCACACAGCATCCATCAATGCGCTCACGTCCTGTTCGCTTCACACCTCCAGGCTCGGACTGCCATTCCAAGCGCTGTGCAGGCCCTTGTCGGGCTTCCCCTGCTGGCCGTTCGCGCCACTGGCTGCCTCTCTACGACGCTTTCTTCGAGCTCGGTTGTTCCACATGAGCAGTTATCGCGCTCCCGATCGGCTTCGCATCGAAAACCCGTCGGGCTTGGTGCAGGCTTCTGAAGAGGATCCCCCTTCCTTGAATCTCTCTTTCTCCATCTCTCTCTCTCTCTCTCTCTTTCTCGTCCCTCCTGCAGCAACCTATGACATGAAAAACTCACCGTCTTAAGGATGATACCAACGCTGCTGTTGTTTTCCCTTCCGTGTGTCTGAGTCAACGTGTCCTTCCGACAATCATTGGCGTGGTGGTCTACATGGAAGACGAATGGGAATTTACCTTGGCACCGCACTTACAGTTTCACAAATGACCCCTGCTCGTACCCCAAGTTGCCCCACACACCCTGCACGTAGATGCCGCCCTTACACTGGCCGCACGTGCATCCCCTGAGCACCTCATCTCAAGAAGAACACTTAATGCGACAATTAACCTTGGGAACCCATTATCGACCGCCCCCCGTTACCCGCAGCACCAAAAATCATGCATTAATTTTCGGGGGGGGACCGCCGAGCGATATCGTTAGCACGCCAATGAATTACTTCGGTCCTGCAGAAAGGGGGGGGCGGTGGGAGCAACAAGTTCGCAGGAATCAACAAGTCTCATCAGGGATCCTTCAGGAATCCTGCTGGAATATCGAAGAATCCTTCAGGGACCCGCAAGAATCCCAGGAAATCTTTCAGGAACTCTTCTGGAGTCCTCAAAACAATTTACAGATTTGGGGAAATCGGAAACAACCCACACGAATCCTGCAGGAATCCTGGAGGAATCCTGGGGACCCCACAACAAGCCCCAACGGATCCTCCAAGAGTCGGCAGACCACATGCATGAATCCTCGGGAGTCCTTCAGGAATCCTACAGGAGTCCTCAAGAAACCTGAAAAACCAGACGGGCCCCACAGGAATCCTCAGGATTTGTTCAAGAATATTGAGGAAACCTTCAGGAACTGACAGGCAGGAATCCTTGCGAATCTCCGAAGGATCTTTAGGACTCCGCAGGAATCCGCACAGCTGCGATAACCGACAAAAAAATGCGCAGCAGCGCCAGGCGATGCTAAGCAACGCCGAGCAACGCAGCTCAGTGCAAAGCAAGGCGAAGCAACGCAAAAAACGCAAGGCAGTGTGAATCCAGGCAGCGCAACGCCAATGACTCCAGTTCAGCGCCGAATCCCTGATCACATTCCAACGCAACGCCCAACTTCCATCCATGCGACTTTTGTGCTCTACCCCTTGACCTCGCATGGATTCCTGGCGGTCCTGACGGACACTCGTCCCAGGAACAACGCCCCCCGCCCCGCCTGCGTTATTTTGCGCTTGTATTCCAATATCGGCACGCCCCCTCCCCTCTGGGCAGAAAAGGAAAACAGTTCGTCCTAGCAACAGTATATGATTAAACTGACTAACTTGTATATAATATTCAACAAGAGATTTCCCATGTGCGACCCCAGCGCCCCACCGAGCAGGTTATGTTTGCATCACTCTTAATCTAGCATGTTTTTGTGGCGGTCTTGAGGGGCCCTCCGATCTCTGGAAGAACGCCCCCGCCCACACCGCATGCGTTATATAGCACCCGTCTTCCATAATGTGCCTCCTGCCCCATCCTTTTCTGAGCAGTAGAGAATGGGTAGCGTGAGCAACAATACCAAGAGTTGTTTCGAATACGTCATAAGACAAGAGAGGAGGTCGCTTCCCTTTCAAAACGTGGTGTCCGCTTTATACAATTCGTCATTAGAACCATATAGCGCGAGCTGAAGCTCATCTTCTGTACAGGACACGCGGACGGACGGCCACCCATTTTGCATAAGAGGGGGGCAGGGCTTGGACGGGAGGGTGCGACGTCTTCAAAGCATCCTGGGTTCACTTTGGTCCTCCTCCTCGCCCTCGGCCTCGTCCGTTGTTTCCGCCTACTCCTGGTTGGCGCCCGCGCCGCAACTTCAGCCCGCGACGCCGCACCTAATTAGGGGGCCATACTTGAAGGGGACCCGACAGGAATCCCCGTGGAATCTTCAAGAACCTTCAAAAATCTTCAATAACCCTGAAGGAATCGGTGAGCAACCTTCAGGAATCTTCAGGAAGTCCTCAAGCATCCTCAGGAATCCCCAGGAATCGCCCAGAAACGTCAAGAACCAAATCTCGGGAATCCTTCAAAGGATCTACAATATTTGTGAACCCTGAAGGGACCCTCAAGAATCCTTCAAGAAACAATTTGACATAATCAGACATCCTCCGGCCTCCTTGAGGACTCGTGCAAGAATCAAATTGGAATCCAAGCGGGGTTTTGTCTGATTGTTTAATGGTTTTCATGGGATACCCGCATTCAGGGTTCTGGGGGCGGAATGCCACTTTTGGGGGGCGGACAAGGATATATATAGTTGCCGACAAAGGAAATCGATAATTGGTTGCCAGAACTACATACGTTGACAGCAGAAGCATCACATATTGAATGTCATGATGTGTGGGTTCCTAAGCCACACGATGCATGCACCATTGGTTATGTTGCATAGTGCCGAGGTCATCACGTCGGATAGCGTGATATACGAATAGTTCCTTCGCTGGTGCTTCTTTTCTGCGTTGTTAATCGGCTCCCTGCGGTACGTGCTCTCTGCCGAACTGCACGCTAGATGACTGAAAGTTGTGACACATGTCGTGTGACATTCGTTTTGCCAGCCGTGCGACGCGTTTACGCGATATGCGCGCGTGCACCCGCGACGGTTGCGTAAGTGCGCGCATAATATACGAACGCGTGTTGATATGGCGTGACACTTCAATGACCTGGTGTACCAGGAACGCTGCTAGATATGCAGCCTTGAGACACGACAGAACCGGAGGCTTCGCATTTTAGCCTACCGCCGAACGTCCTACTCAACTACTGGATGCATCAACGACGCAGGAGGGTTGAGGCTTGAGTCTGATGTTGTTGATATGCGATCGCGTGCTCTTAAAACGCACTTCGAATCAAAGAACCAGCAAATGTGGAGCCCACCAGAAGCACGGCGAGGTAGCGTTGCCCAAGAGACGCATCAAACCAGACCAGTATGACACGAGCGAGCGTAAACGTACCATTCCACTGCAAGCACCGCGGGTACCAAAAATGTCAACCACGCACGGTCAACACAAAATCACACACTTTCTCCTCCGCGGCGAGGTGGCGATACCGTCGCGAGCACTAAGCCTGGGCACGCTTAGTAGAATTCCACCCGGCGTGGCAGGTGGATGGACTGTATGAGGCAGTCGCGTGCAGAAAATGGTGCAAAAACGCCTCGTGCACGTGGAAGATACCGGCGAGCGGCCATGCAGCGTGCAGATGAAAGAGGCCATACACTCACAGATCAAGAAACCTGGCAGTCGCGGAAAGCACACCAGTGGCACCGCCGAGACGACGAAACTAGGCGCTAGATTAGAATGCGTTGGGTAGTTCACGCGTTCGCGCCCACCCCAACCAGCCCCCTCATGTCTCCCTTCTGCAGCTCCATGTGCTCCCCCCTCGAGCCTCTCTGCGCGGAACCCCGCAAGTGCAGTCGCGCGCGAGCAGAGCGTGGCCCGCAGTCCTGGGCCCGCTCTTTCCCACTTCTGGGATCGTGGCCGATGACAAAGTGAACTTCCACACCCAGAGCAGGCTCCTGGTCGAGGGCCACAGCGGTGAGGACATGGAATTCTCATGCATACTTCACCGACCTCAAACTGCAATGTATGGTAGCAGCCCTGCGGCTGAGAAGAGCAAAGGTAGCTATGCATGGCCCTCCGCAGGTGCCGGATCCGATCATCATTAACCTTATCAGACAATTCTGCCACCGTGTCGAACGCATTGATCGTAGGCATTGAATGGAGAGTCTTCGGGTCGTTTCGAGTTTTCTGCCTTGGTCCTTTTTTCAAGCCCCGAACCCCAACTACCGGATATTTCCGGGGATCGCCGCGCGACGCCCAGGGCGCCCCTCATGATCTTACACAGACCAGAGAACCCCAAGACGGGGCAAGAGGCTCCCAACGGGGTCCTGGGACGATCCAGGAGGCCCAAATGCGGACCAGGAGGGCTCCAAGAAGACCCAAGATGGCCTCCAGACGGCACCAGAGGCCTCCAAGACGCCCCAAGGGGCACGAGGGCTGCAGGCTGACCCCAAGGAGGGCCCCAAGAGGCCAAAATCATCGATGTTCCTACAGCTGTTCAATGGTTTTCGCGTTCTCGCCTCCTCCGGGCTTCCGAAAGCCCAAGGCGACCCAAGAGGCCCCCGAGGTGGCCCCAAGACGGCCCAAAAGGTCCCCTCGAGGGCCCCGAGACAGCCCAAGATGGCCCAACACGGCCTCGAGACGGCCTCGAGACAGCCCTCCTGGACCGGGCCCAGGAGGGTCCCAAGACGGCCCCACAAAGCTCCGCCGACGGCGGGGATCCCGAGAGGGTCCAGACAGCCCAAGATGGCCCCCCCGAGACGGCCTTCCGAGGGCACCCGACGGCCCGCGAGCAGCACCGGAGAGGGAGCCCCGAGGCGGCCAGAGGGAGCCCCGAGAGGCCCCCCCTCCGCCCCCTCCGAGGGACCCGAGTGCCTCAGAGAGCCCTCCGAGAGAGCCCCAGG
>CAUYUJ010018579.1:30000-45000 GCA_963575745.1 Prorocentrum cordatum
ATATCGGCTCACTGTGCCCTCAGCGCCGTGCTCACAACCTCCCCGATGGTAGCGATGTCCGCGTCGCTGAGCCGCGTGGACGCACAGAAGCGAAGGCTCGCGGCCGCCGTCGCCGGCGCCCCGACGCGGGCGCCGAAGGCGCCCTCCGCGTGCAGTCGGCCAGGCGAGCAGACCTGTGCGCGCACACCAGCAGCCGCACAGCGGGAAGCAATGCCGAGCAAGTGCTCCTTTGGAACGATGCAAACCATGTATCAGACCGGCTCGATGCACGCTTCTGCGCGTGCTGGCACACGCGGCGGCGCGTATCGGGCTGGTCTGGCACGCAGTTGGCGTCGTCAAGTCCTCGGCGAGGTCGGCCGCCCCGGTCCAGCGGAGGTGCTGGACGTACGACTCGGGGCTGCTGGTGAGCTCCACAGCCGCGCTGTTGGCGGCCGCGGCGGTGAGCAAGGTCTCGTGGAGCGCCGCCGACTTGGCCCTGAGCTGCGCCACCTGGGCCGCGCCGTCGTCGCTGGCGAGGTCCGCCATCATCGCGGTTGCCGCGGAGCAAGCTGACGGCGGGCACGCCGCCGAGAAGCAGTAGCCAGCGCCGGCCAGGCGCTGGTGCTCCACCAGGCCTCGCCGGCCCGCGCAGAAGCCCCCCACACCTGCGACGGCGTGCTCGAGGGAGCCCACGATGGCGTCGACGCTGCCCACGTCCACGCCGACGTGCTCGCACAAGCCGCGCCCGTGCGCGCCCAGGGTGCCGAAGGA
Source organism: Prorocentrum cordatum (assembly GCA_963575745.1). Classification (NCBI taxonomy): domain Eukaryota; class Dinophyceae; order Prorocentrales; family Prorocentraceae; genus Prorocentrum; species Prorocentrum cordatum. Next base: position 30,751 of record CAUYUJ010018579.1, read on the forward strand.
GAGCGACTCGTCGAGCACGAGCACCGCGCCGTGCTCCTCCTTGAGCTTGACCAGGTCCGCCAGGGGCGCCACGGCGCCCGTCCGCGGGCACAGAGCCTCCACTACGATGAAGGTGCGCCTCAGCACAGCCGCTGCTTTGGACCCTTTGCCCGCCACTGGCAGCGGCTTGGCCAGCGCCGCCCTGACGCCCGCCAGGCTGCCGTGCTCAACCCAGTGGACCTCCGCCCTGCAGAGGCGCAGCCCAGTCCGGATGCCGAGGCTGGCCTCCGTGTCCACCACGACCCGGTCCCCGGGCTGCACGAGCGCGGGCAGCACAGAGGACATGGTGGCGCAGCCGGCGGAGTAGGAGATGGCGGCCTCCGTGCGCAGGAAGCTGACGAGCGCCCTCTCGACCTCGATGTGCGGCATGGTGGAGCCGTAGAAGCCCCGCGGGCCGCACGACCCGAAGCCGTAGACCTGCATGGTGCTGCTGATGGCCTGACGGGCCGACTCCGGCGGCTGCGCCGACCAGCCCAAGGGGTCGAATAGCCGCACGTCCAGCCTGCTGCCCCTGGGCTCCACGGTCACCGCGGCCTCCAGCGCCAGCGCCGAGATGCCCTTCATGGCCGGCGCCGCAGGCGCCACTGCCTCGAAGGCAGCAAAAACATGATCGACCCACCAAGGAAAATAGAAATGTGAGGCATGGCAACGCTTCAAAGACACCTGATTGGGCGACGGGCAAATACAATGCTGAATGTATCGATATTGATGTACCGTGCCGAAGGCTGTGCTGTGCTGGGCCGTGCTGAGTTGCGATGTGCCATGCCACGATTGTGCTCTATACCGTTGTGGATCGAGTCCTCCTTTGCATCCGAGTCCTTACCGAACTGATCTGGATCTTAAGCTCGAGCTGCCTGAGCACATAGTAGCTGCCCCAGAGCTAACTGACAGGGGGACATGCCAGGAGGACGCGCCGCGGAACGTCCCAAGAGACGCGCCAGGCGACGTGCCAGGGGACTTGCCATGGGGACACACCGCGGGACGTGCCAAGGGGGCACGCTACGGAACGATAAAACACGTGGTCCTTGCTCGGGACAACCATGTTAGATATCCCCTTGGATGGCCTGGACACGATAAAACACATGGTGCCAGCTCGGGAAACCATGTTAGATACACCCCGGAATAGCCTGGACACGTTACATGAATGGCAACGTTTCAAAGACACCTGATTCGGCGACGGGCTAATGAAATACTGCATGTATCGATTTTGATGTACCGTGCCGAAGGCTGTGCTGTGCTGCGCCGTGCTGGATTGCGATGTGCCATGCCGCGGTTGTGCTCTATACCGTTGTGGATCGAGTCCTCCTTCGCATCCGAGTCCTGACCGAACTGATCTGGATCTTAAGCTCGAGCTGCCTGAGCACGTAGTAGCTGCCCCGGAGCTAATTGTCAGGGGGACATGCCAGGAGGACGCGCCGCGGAACGTCCCAAGGAATGCGCCAGGCGACGTGCCAGGGGACGTGCCATAGGGGACGCACCGCGAGACGTGCCAAGGGGACGCGCTACGGAACGTGCCAATGGACGTGCCACAGGACGTCCCAGGGGACTCGCCGCGCGACGTGCCAGGGGGGCTCGCCACGGGACGCCCCACAGAACGCGCCAGGGAACGTGCCAGATTGCAGTGCTGAGGTTATCGATCTTGATGTACCGTGCCGAGGGCTGTGCTATGCTGCGCCGTGCTGGATTGCGATGTGCCATGCCACGATTGTGCTCTATACCGTTGTGGATCGAGTCCTCCTTTGCATCCGAGTCCTCACTGAACTGATCTGGATCTTAAGCTCGAGCTGCCTGAGCACATAGTAGCTGCCCCAGAGCTAACTGACAGGGGGACATGCCAGGAGGACTCGCCGCGGAACGTCCCAAGGGACGCGCCAGGCGACGAGCCAAGGGACGTGCCATGGGGACGCACAGCGGGACGTGCCAAGGGGACGCGCTACGGAACGTGCCAATGGACGTGCCAGGGGACGTCCCAGGGGACCCGTGTGTTTTCAGGCTGGCCCCGCCCTGGGGCGTTGGGAACCCATGTGTTTTCATGCTTCTCCCGCCCCGGGGCGTTAGCAACCCATGTGTTTTCGCGCTTGCTCCGCCCTGGGGCGTTAGAAACCCATGTGATTTCACACTTGTCTTGTCCCGCCCTGGGGCGTTAGGAACCGATGTGTTTTCACGCTTCTCGAGCCTTCTGGGGCCTCCTGGGGGGCGGGGGGGGAAGCGAAAAGCGCTCCCCGAGCACATACCCAATACAGAAAAGGGCATCCTGGGGCCTCCTGGGGCGAAAAGCGCACTCCGAACAAGATGTCCCAATTCAGAACAGTGCCTCCTGGGGCCTCTCTCGTGAAGCCTCCTGGGGCCTCCTGGGGCCTCCTGGGGACTCCTGGGGCGTCGGAAACCCATATGCGTTTGCGCTCTTCCCGCCCTGGGGCGTTAGGAACCATATATTTTCACGTTTCTCCCCCGCCCTGGGGCGTTAGGAACCATGTGTTTTCACATTTGTCCCGCCCTGGGGCGTTAGGAACCATGTGTTTTCACGCTTCTCCCCCGCCCTGGGGCATTAGGAACCCATTTGTTTTCAGGCGTGTCCCGCCCTGGGGCGTTAGGAATCGATGTGTGTTTCACGCTTCTCGAGCCGCCTGAGGCCTCCAGGGGGGCGGGGGGAAGCGAAAAGCGCTTCCCGAATACATATTCCACTCCAGAACATATGTAAAATAACATGTTCACCTGAGACATCCTCTGAATCCAGGTCCCCATCAGAGAAACAATATATAAGACAAAACGAACGTTTCGCTCGAGACATCCTCAACAAATTCTGAAAAACAAGCGTTTCGTTCGGGACGTTCTGAAACATGATCGACCCACGAACCCAGAAAGGAATATAGAAATGTAAAGCATGGCGGCGTTTCAAAGACACCTGATTGGAAGACGGGCACATGCAATGCTGAATGTATCGATCTTGCTGATGTACCGTGCCGACGGCTGTGCTATGCTGCGCCGTGCTGAATTGCAATGCGCCATGCCACGATTGTGCTCTATATAATGTTGTGGATCGAGTCCTCCTTTGCATCCGAGTCCTGACCGAACTGATCTGGATCTTAAGCTCGAGCTGCCTGAACACATAGTAGCTGCCCCGGAGCTAATTGACAGGGGGACATGCCAGGAGGACCCGCCACGAAACGTCCCAAGGGACGCGCCAAGCGACGTGCCAGGGGACGTGCCATGGGGACGCACCGCGGGACGTGCCAAGGGGACGCGCTACGGAACGTGCCAATGGACGTGCCGCGGGACGTGCCAGGGGACGCGCCGCGCGATGTGCCAGGGGGACTCACCACGGAACGCGCCAAGGAACGTGCCAAATTGCAATGTTGAGGGTATCGATCTTGATGTACCGTGCCGACGGCTGTGCTGTGCGGGGCCGTGCTGAATTGCGATGTGCCATGCCGCGATTGTGCTCGATATAGCATTGTGGATCGAGTCCTCTTTGCATCCGAGTCCTGACCGAACTGATCTGGATCTTAAGCTCGAGCTGCCTGAGCAGATGGTAGCTGCCCCAGAACTAATCGACAGGGGGACATGCCAGGAGGACGCGCCGCGGAACGTCCCAATGGACGCGCCAGGCGACGTGCCAGGGGACATGCCATGGGCACGCACCGCGGGACGTGCCAAGGAGACGCGCTACGGAACGTGCCAATGGACGTGCACCGCGCGACGTGCCAGGGGGACTCGCCACGGGACGCTCCGCGGAACGTGCCAGGCAACATGCCAGGCTGCAATGCTAAGGGTATCGATATTGTGGACCGTGCCGAGGGTTGTGCTGTGCCTGGGCGACCTGGACACGTGAAAACACGCGTTCCGCTCAAGACGTTCTCAGCAAATCCTCTTGCTAGACATCCGCCTGGGCAACCTGGACACGTGCAAACAAGCGTCTCGATCGAGACTTCCTCGACACATCCTCATGCTAGACATCCGCCTGGGCGACCTGGACACGTGAAAACAAGCCTCTGGTTCGAGACATCCTCAACAAATCCTCACGCTAGTGCTAGACATCTGTCTGGGCAACCTGGAGCGTGAAACCAAGCGTCTCGCTCGAGACATCCTCAAGACATTGGCACGTGAAAACAAGCATTTCACTTGAGAGATCCTCTGGATTCAGGTCCATAGGAGAGGACAATATGTAACATAAAAGAAGCGTTTCGCTCGAGACGTCCTCAATGTTTAATTCGCCGGCCCACCTCGACCCCGATATTCATCGCAAAAGAAATTCGCCTGCCCACCTCAAGTCAAACCCGGAGGTAAACCAACTAAAAGAGAACCCTGGGCTTATTCCCTTTCCGGGAAAAAAAACATCTATAACACAAAACAGACGTTTCGCTCGAGACATCCTCAACAAATTCTGAGAAATAAGCGTTTCGCTCGGGACATCCTCAAACGTAATTCCGCCGGCCCTCTTCCCGTAGGGTCTGGGGGGAAACGCATAGCTCTTTCCGGGAACATGATCGACCCACGAACCTGGAAAGGAATATAGAAATGTAAAGCATGGCGGCGTTTTCAAAGACACCTGATTGGGTGACGGGTAAATGCAATGCTGAGCGTATCGATCTTGATGTACCGTGCCAAGGGCTGTGCTGTGCAGCGCCGTGCTGAATTGCGATGTGCCATGCCGCGACTGTGCTCCATAGCCTTGTGGATCGAGTCCTCCTTTGCATCCGAGTCCTGACCGAACTGATCTGGATCTTAAGCTCGAGCTGCCTGAACACATAGTAGCTGCCCCAGAGCTGATTGACAGGGGGACATGCCAGGAGGACCCGCCACGAAACGTCCCAAGGGACGCGCCAGGCGACGTGCCAGGGGACGTGCCATGGGAACACACCGCGGGACGTGCCAAGGAGACGCGCTACGGAACGTGCCAATGGATGTGCCACGGGATGTGCCAGGGGACGCGCCACGCGATGTGCCAGGGGGACTCGCCAAGGGACGCCCCACGGAACGTGCCAAGGAACGTGCTCCAAAATCACGCTGCGCCCCCGCTCCAGCTGTCACGACCTCTCATAAATTACGCTGCGTCCGCATTCCTAGGGCCACGAACCTTAACAATTCACACTGCGCCCGCGCTCCAAGGGCCCCGATCCCTCGTAGATTACACTGGGGTCGCGCTCCCAGGACCCCAACCCCTCGTAAATTACGTTGCGCCCGGACTCCAAGGGCCACGATCCCAAGTAATTTACGCTGCGTCCGCGCTCACAGGGCCACGATCCTTTGCAAATACGCAGGATCCGCGCTCCCACTGCCGCGATCCCTCGTAAATTACACTGGGGTCGCGCTCCCAGGGCCACGATCCCTTGTAAATTACGCAGGGTCCGCGCTCCCAGGGCCACGATCCCTTGTAAATTACAATGGGGCCGCGCTCCCAGGGCCCCGACCCCTCGTAAATTACGCTGCGTCCGCGCTCCCAGGGCCACGATCCCTCGTTAATTACGCTGCGTCCGAGCTCCCAAGGCCCCGACCCCTCATAAATAACGCGGCGCCCGCGCTCCGAAGAATCCCTTGCAAATTACGCGTGGTCCGCGCTCCAAACGCCACGATCCCTCGTAGATTCCGCGTCCGCGATCCCAGGGCCTCCTGGGGTATGCTGGGGCGCCCAGGTCCCTCAAATTAATAAGCGTTTCGCTCGAGACATCCTCGATTTTTTGGCGCGGGGGGCGCACCATCCTCGAGCGGGCACGCAAAAATTCCTGTGTGGCCAAGGAAGTCATGGAAAAACAAGCGAATTAGTCGAGACATCCTCGAAATTCCTGCGCGCGGGACGCGGCACGCGCGAGACATCCTCGGAATTTCTGCGCGCGGGGCGCTTTTCCGCGTCGCGGTCGAGGCTCCGGACCTTGGTTTGTTTCGATGATTCTGCTGAAAGTGCCCCGCACCTTCTTTCACTAAGGAAAACGCATTTGTTTCACGCCGAATTGGACTTTACCTCGTTTTTTATCGAGCGGAAATCTGCCGGCCCTCTTCCGGGGGGGATAAACCAGCTAAAAGAGAACCCTGGGCCTGCACCCTTTCCGGGAAGCACTGCATGACCGGAAATCTTCGGAGGTCCGCGCGGATTTCCTGGATCGGCGCTGAGCCCTCCTCCCTGGCGCGCGGGACGCGCCCGGGGCAGCGCCGGAGGCGCCGCAAGGAGGCCCCAGCGCAGATCCGAGAAGTCCACGCGGAGCTCCGAAGGCTTACGTTTTGCGCAGCTTTGCCTTCTCTTCGGGCCTCGGGGGCCCACTCTGAGGCCGCCGGGGCCAGCGCCGCGCGGCCTCGGAGCTCCAGGGGGGCGTCGCGGAGCCAGGCGGCGTAGGCGGCGTCGAGCGCTGCGCGGGCCGTGAGCTCGGCGCGGCCGAGGGACTTCTCGAAGAGGACGCCGATGCTCCTGCCAATCTCGGTGACCGCGCCGATGACCTCGGCCAGTTGCTGCCGCGTGTGCGAGGCGGAGATGCAGAAGCGGACCCTATCCGGGAGGACGCCAACTAGAAATCCTCCTCCTCCTCCTCCTCCTCCTCCTCTCTCCTCCTCCTCCTCCTCCTCCTCCTCTCCTCCCCTCCTCCTCCTCCTCCTCCTCCTCCTCCTCCTCCTCCTCCTCCTCCTCCTCCTTCCTCCTCCTCCTCCTCCTCCTCCTCCTCCCTCCTCCCTCTCCCTCCTCCTCCTCCCTCCTCCCTCCTCCTCCTCCTCCTCCTCCTCCTCCTCCTCCTCCTCCTCCTCCTCCTCCTCCTCCTCCTCCTCCTCCTACACTGATCCTGGCCGGAGCCATCCTGGGCCCACGATCGGTGGTACACGCCTTCGTGGCTTGGCCCAGGAAGGCCGATGCACCGATCCTGGGCCCAAGGTCGGCCTGTCCGGCATCGGTATACCATCAGGAACTTTTGCGTAGCGTGTCGCGGCGGCGGCCCCGGCGACACGCTATGCTCTGCGAGCGGACTTCGCGTCACGCCGCTCCTCGGGGCGGGAGGCGGGGGAAGGCTCGGGACGTTGACGCTGAGAAATGGGGACGTGGACAGCGAGTCACGCCGAGGCTTGGTGGGCCAGGACTGGCGGAGCGACGCGCTAAGCCAAAGTTCCTGACCGTAGGTGTGTTGTTGGCGTCCTCCGACCTTTCGTACAGCACGGGCACGGCAGGGTAGCCAACGATGACGACGGCGATCCCCCGCTCGAGGCACGCGCGGGAGAACTTGGCCATCTTGTTCGGGTGGTGGAGCATCACTGGCACGATGGGCGAGTCCACGTCGCCCAGCACCTTGAAGCCCTCCTCCTCCAGCCGGGACCTGAAGAAGTTGGCGTTGTCCCGGATCTGCGCCAGCTTCTGGGCGCCAACGCTGCCTCCGATCTCCCCCGTGATGAGCCGCAGCGCCGCCAGGGCCTGGGCGGCGCACGGCGGCGCCATGGCGGAGGCGGCGGCGCTGCCGGGCGCGTTCCGCCGCAGCGCGCTGATGACCTCCTTCGATGCGGCGACGTAGCCGCCGGCGCTCCCAAAGGACTTGGTGAACGTGCCCATCATCACGTCGACCTCGTCCGTGGGCACGCCCAGCAGCTCGGTGACGCCTCGACCAGTGGCGCCCACCGCTCCGATCGAATGGGCCTCGTCCAGGTACAAGTACGCCTTGTCCGCCACCGCGCCCCCTGGGCACGCTGAGGCGAAGTAGAATGCCAAGCGCTGTCTGGCAAGGGCTCTGTAGCCTCTCTGTGGGCGCATCCTCTCATCACCCTTCCTTGCGAGCACGTGCACTGGCTCTCCCTCCTGAGGCTCCCCGGGCACCTCAAAGTCTCCCTGAGCGCTCAGCAGCGCTTCCCAGGGAGGTCGGCGAGGCCGCCAGGATGGCCCAGCATCGCCTCAAGACGCACTCAAGAGCACCAAAGAAGCGCCCAATCCGCCGACCCTGTCGGCGTGTGAGAGGGGTCTGTCTGTTCGAGTCGTCGTCTGTCCGAGTCGTCGTTTCCGTCGTCCCCGTTCCCTGCACCTTCATCCTCAAGCCTGTCAGCGAGAGAAAAACATGATCGACCCACGAACCTGGAAAGGAATATAGACATGTAAGGCATGGCAACGTTTCAAAGACACCTGATTGGGCGACGGGCAAACGCAAGGCTGAGTGTATCGATCTTGATGTAGCGTGCCGAATGCTGTGCTGTGCAGCGCCGTGCTGAATTGCGATGTGCCATGCCGCGATTGTGCTCTATAGCGTTGTGGATCGAGTCCTCCTTTGCATCCGAGTCCTGACCGAACTGATCTGGATCTTAAGCTCGAGCTGCCTCAGCACATAGTAGCTGCCCCAAAGCTAATTGACAGGGGGACATGCCAGGAGGACGCGCCGCGGAACGTCCCAAGGGGCGCGCCAGGCGACGTGCCAAGGGACGTGCCACAAAGACGCACCGCGGGACGTGCCGAGGGGACGCGCTACGGAGCGTGCCAATGGACGTGCCACGGGACGTGCCAGGGGACGCACCGAGCGACGTGCCAGGGGGACTCGCCACGGGCCGCGCCACGGAAAGTGCCAGGTTGCAATGCTAAGTGTATCGATCTTGATGTACCGTGCCGAGGGCTGTGCTGTGCTGCGGCGCTGTGCTGAACTGCGATGTGCCATACCGCGATTGTGCTCTATAGCGTTGTGGATCGAGTCCTCCTTTGCATCCGAGTCCTGACCGAACTGATCTGGATCTCAAGCTCGAGCTGCCTCAGCACATAGTAGCTGCCCCTGAGCTAATTGACAGGGGAACATGCCAGGAGGACGCGCCGAGGAACGTCCCAAGGGACGCGCCGGCGACGTGCCAGGGGCCGTGCCACGGGGACGCACCGCGGGACGTGCCGAGGGGACGCGCTACGGAACATTAAAATGCGTGGTCCTCGCTCGGGGCAACCATGTTGGATATCCCCCTGGATGGCCTGGACACCTAAAAACACATGGTGCCAGCTCGGGAAATCATGCTAAAAAACACCCCTGAATAGCTTGGACTCGTTACAACACGTGGTCCTTGCTCAGCACAATCATATTACATACCCCCTGGGTGGCCTGGATACGTAAAAACACGTGGTTCAAGATCGGGACAACCATGTTGCATATCCCCCTGGGCGGCCTGGACACGTAAAAACATATGGCTCCAGCTCGGGACCACCATGTTAGATACCCCCCTGGGTGGCCTGCACACGTAAAAACACGTCCAGCCCACCCAGGGGGGATATCTAACATGGCGTCGTCTGGAGCGCAGGAGGGCCCAGGAACGCCCCGCCTGGAGGTCCAAAAGTAAACGAATCGATACCAAATACAAATAAACTCTCGACGTCCGTTCCGAGTCCCAGGAAGGATCCAGGAGGCCCATGTTAGATACCCCCTGAGTGGCGTGGACACGTGAAAACACGTGGTTCCAGCTCGGGACCACCATGGTAGACGCCCCCCTGGATGGCGTGGACACGTGAAAACACGTGGTTCACCAGCGTTTCGCTCGAGATATTCTCAACAAATTCTGAAAAACAAGCGTTTCGCCTGAGACGTCCTCAAAAATAATTCCGCAGGCCTCCTTCAAACGCGTCATTTATCGCAAAATAATTCCGCCGGCCTCCTTTAAGTCAAAGCCGGGGGTACCAATACTAAAAGAGAACCCTGGGCCTCTGCCCTTTCGGGGAATTAGCAATGTGGCTATCGAATGGAAGGAAAGCCCCTTCCCTTTGATCCCTCCCCCGTCGAGGGAGGGGGCCCGGGGAGGGTCCCGGGTGAGATACGCATCTCCCGGGGGGGGTCCCGGATCAGATACGCTTCCCCCCGGGGGGTCCTGGGCCCGCAAAAAATACCAAGACGGGCCAAGAGTGGCCCAAGAGGTCCCCGAGACGGTCCATGAGGGCCCAAATCGCCAAACGATCGGTCCTAAACTCTTTCTCGCCGCCCAGGCTGCCCAGGAGACATCCAAGACGCTCCAACAGGCCTCCAAGAGCACTCCCAAGAGGACCCCAACAAGCAAAATGCAGTGATGTTCCTTCAGTTTTTGCAAGGTTTGGGTGCTCTCGCCTTCTCCGCGTCCCGCCGCACCAAGACGGTCGAAGAGGGCTCCCAGATCGCCCCAAGACGGCCCAAGAGGCCTCCAAGAGGGCCCCGAAACAGCCCGCCCAAAACGCCTCCAAGGCGGCCCCGGAGGCCTCCAAGACGGCTTTAAGAGCATGCCCAGACGGGGGCCCGAACGAACATTTCGAGCCCACGGCCCCGAGAGGCTCCCATAAGGCCCCAAGAGGTCCCCAAGAGGCCCCAAAAGGCCCACAAGAGATCCCCAGGAAGCCCGAAGAGTATCCCAAGAGGCTCCCAACAGGCTCCCCAGAGGATCCTGAGAGGCCCCAACAACTGCTCCCCAAAGGCCCCCGAGAGCCTTCCGAAGAGACCCCAAGGAGCATCCCTGAGGACTATGGCTCACGCCAGCGTCGTCGTCGTCGTCGTCGTCGTCGTCGTCGTCGCCGCCGCCGCCGCCGCCGCCGCCGCCGCCGTCGTCGTCGTCGTCGTCGTCGTCGTCGTCGTCGTCGTCGTCGTCGTCGTCGTCGTCGTCCTCGTCCTCGTCCTCGTCTTCGTCCTCGTCGTCGTCGTCGTCGTCGCCGTCGTCGTTGTCGTCGTCATCGTCTCCCTTCAGGGTCGGCGGCACCGGCCGTAAGGCCTTGGCAATATGTCTCAAGAGGCCTCCAATACGCCCCGAGGCACCCTCAAAGAAGCCCTCCCGGCCGAAAAACGATGGTTTGCCTTTGATGTTTCCATGCTTTCCGTTTTCCACTCTCTTCGGTCGAAGAACCATCCAATTGAAGTCTCCGAGGGCCCAAAGGGGCCTACTGAGAGTCCCAAGAGGGCCCCTAGTCGGCCCAGGACGGCCCCAAGGGAGCCCCAAGCTGGCGAAAGAGGGCCTCCGAGGGACCCAAGGCGGCCTAAAAAACGGCCCCAACCGACTCTCAGACGGCTGCGAAAGCCCCAAGACGGCTCAATAGGGCTCCAAGACGGCCCGGGAGGGCCCTGAGACGGCTCAAGAGGGCCACAAGGGGGCCCCAAGAGGGCCGCACAAGAGACCACGATGGCCCTCTGGTTGGCCCAAGTAACCCACGAGACACCCTCAAGGGATACAGACGAGGAGGTGTCACATGTTACGGGCTTCTGGGAAGTGCCCAGAGCATCACCACGCTAAGAGCTGCGCTGGCACGACGGCAGGACTTGCCGCAGGCAGCTGGATAGCGGTTCTTCAACGTCACTATCTCGCGCAGGCGGCAGAAATCCCCCTCCATCGAGTAAATCCCCTCTACGACGACGAAAACCTTGCGCCAAGGCTTGCCACTGGGCTGTCCCTCTTCCACTGCCCTCTTCAACTCGGCCTCCAGATCGGCCATGTCATTGTGCGAGAATGCACGGACCGTGGCGCCAGAGAGCCGTACGCCCTCAACAATGGACCGATGGTTCAGCTTATCGCTCAGCACGAGCACCCCCGCCCCGCCCGCTCTGGCCTCGAACAGGGCAGGGAGAATAGTGGAGTTCGTTGCGAAGCCCATCCCGAGGACCATGGCATCCTCCTTTTGTAAGTACTCGGCGATCTGCTTCTCAAGCTCCAAGTGGATAGGCATGGTTCCGCCCTCTGTGCGAGTTCCGCCCGCCGAGAAACCACTCTCCAGGGCGGCAGCCCTAGCCACAGGGGTACAGAACTCGTCGACCCCGCCGAAGCCCAGGTAGTTATATGATGCCAAGTTAACGCATGTCGTCGTGTCGGAGGTGCACTGGAAGTCGTGGAGAGGCCGAAACCACAGACCGCCACAGCGTTCACGTTTCACGACATTGACGCAGGCGTCTGGGGCGGAGGCTATGGGACGGTTGAAACAGTCTGCAATGTTCTTGTACATGTGCTGGAAATCCGCCGACCCTGTCGGCGGGTACAGTCAAACCCAGGCCAAAAGAACACACCTACAGAACATGAGGCCTCCGTCGACCAAAGCAGACAGAACATCCAAGGGTGCTCTCCCCAGGATGCACAAGAGCATCCAACACACACACACACACACACACACACACACACACACACACACACACACACACACACACACACACACGCGCACACACACACGCACACACACACACACACACACACACACACACACACACGCGACAAACACTAGGGTACTCTTCCCGAATCGACTTCGGCCTCGATCTTAGAATCCGAGCAAACAAGCGAGACCCTTGCAAAGTCCAGTACGTCGGAGCGTTCCAGCCCAGGCTCCGAAGGGAAACCACCCCAACCCACCAGCCAAAGTGGAGCGCTGCAGAGGTCGCCAGCCCAAGGGAAACCGCGTCTGGTCCTAACCATGTCGAGGAGAACCTTTTTTTTTGGGGGGGGGGGGGGGGGAGCCATTCCCTCGCCGGGAGGGGGCTCGGGGGCGGGTCGCGGAGGGGGCGAACGGGGGTCCCAACAGGGGTGCGTCCCCACCCACCCCCCTGGCCGAATGATATGCCCATGGGGGGGGCGGGGCCCGAGGAGGGCGCCGGGTCGGAGTGCGCTCCCCCCTCCCTTCCATTTTCCTTTGGGGCGATCCTCTGGCCAGCTTGGCCCTCTGTCGGCAACGCGGGCCCAAGGCCCACAGGATCTCCGCAGGGCGACCCAGTGCCAAAGATAGGGTAACAAACAATGGCATAAACATAAAACTCGGAAGTCCGCGCGGATTTCTTGGATCGGCGCCGGAAGCGCCGCCAGGGGGCCCCAGCGCTGGTCCGAGGAATCTGCACGGACCTCTGGGTTTTCATTTTTATGTCTGCTCGTTCCCCTAAAAAATGGTCCAAGGTGGCCCCAGAGGCCCGCAGTGCCCAAGAGGTGGAATGCACAAGTACTCTCCTTCCTGCAATCCCACCCAACAAAGGCGGGCACCTTCTCTTTCCCACCTCCGCGCCCCACGCCATGCGCGCCCGGCGCAAGCCCGCTGTGATTGAGTGAAACGAGTGGGTCGCGCAGGACGCTCCTCCTCCTCCTCCTCCTCCTCCTCCTCCTCCTCCTCCTCCTCCTTTGCCTCCTCCTCCTCCTCCTCCTCCTCCTCCTCCTCCTCCTCCTCCTCCTCCTCCTCCTCCTCCTCCTTCTCCCTCTCCTCCTCCTCCTCCTCCTCCTCCTCCTCCTCCTCCTCCTCCTCCTCCTCCTCCTCCTCCTCCTCCTTCTCCCTCTCCTCCTCCTCCTCCTCCTCCTCCTCCCCCTCCTCCTCCACCTCCTCCTTCTCCTCCTCCTCCTCCGGTGCTGGAGGCCCTGGCCCACGGTGCGTGGACCGCCAGCCTCGCGGAGGCAAAGGGAGGACCCAAACATGCTCTGGGCCCGTGGGGGCGTACAGTCGGGGCATTGACCTGAGGAACCCTGAACACGGAACGAGGCCCTTTTTCCCGCAAATTAAATTTCGATGCCTCCATTCCCAATCCTCACCATCATCCTCACCGCTCGCCGTCGTCGCAGCAACGGAAACGTCCCGGATCGGCGGCACTGGCCGGAGGCCACTACAATACGGAACGAGGCCCATGTTCCCCGTAAGAGAAACGTCGATTTCCCATGGGGAACCCAAGGAAAACCCAGGGCAAACTGCAAAACAACCAAGGAGCACCGAGCCCCTCCCCAACGAGAAGGGCTCCTCCTTCAGCGCCCTGGCTGTGGAGGAGGAGGAGGAGGAGGAGGAGGAGGAGGCGGAGGCGGAGGAGGAGGAGGAGGGGGAGGGGGAGGCGGAGGAGGAGGAGGAGGGGGAGGAGGAGGAGGAGTGAGGAGGAGGAGGAGGAGGAGGCGGAGGAGGAGGAGGAGGAGGAGGAGGAGGAGGAGGAGGAGGAGGAGAGAGGAGGAGAGGAGAGGAGGAGGCGGAGGGAGGGGGGAGGGGGAGGGGGAGGGGGAGGAGGAGGAGGAGGAGGAGGAGAGGAGGAGGAGGAGGAGGTATGGAGGAGGGAGGAGGAGGAGGAGGAGGAGGGAGGAGGAGGAGGAGGAGGAGGGGGGAGGAGGGGGGAGGAGGAGGAGGAGGAGGGAGGAGGAGGAGGAGGAGGAGGAGGGAGGAGGAGAGGAGGAGGAGGAGGGGAGAGTGAGGAGGGGAGAGAGGAGGAGGGAGGAGGGACGCGGAGGCGCGAGACGCAGGAGGAAGGAGTGGAGGAGCAGCCCCGTGGAGGCGAAGCTGCCACCCAGGAGGCGGCCCGTGGGCCCGCGGGGCGTGGGCCGCACGCCTCGCGCGGAGGCGGA
>CAUYUJ010018579.1:47500-99943 GCA_963575745.1 Prorocentrum cordatum
CCCAAGCGCACCCGTGCCGCACGGGCTGCGTCCAGCCGCGGCGACGCGGTGGGCCCCCCCAAAGGCCGACTGCCGTTCCGTCTCGGCCCGCCCTCCTCCGGGAGGGCGCGGACGTGGATGCGCTCGCCGCTCGGTCTCGTCTGCCCGCAGGAGCGACCCTCGACGCGCGGCTAGAGAGGGGGGCCACGCCCAGGCGCGCAAGTCGACGCTGGCGCACCGTGTGCAGCGACCGGGGGGCCCCAGTCGGCCCGCACCAACGGTCGCTCCTGCGAAGGGTCACTCTTACGTGCACGGTCGGACCTAGGACAGAAGAGCGCCCTTCAGGAACACGAGACCCTCCGCCGGCCAAAACACCCCAAACCATGAGATCACTCGAGGGTACCCTCCCCCTGGATACACCAGAACATCCAACAAACACGAAGAGCATTAGGTTACCCTCCCCGAACCGACCTAGACCTTACAGTATACCTCGGTCCGACCGTACAGATGAGATTCGTCGTTGAAGAAAACTGGACCAGCTTCCAGGAGGTTCCTTTAAACAGACCTGGGCCAGTTTCTGCTGTCAACGCTGGAGAGGCGAACGCGCTCATGAGACTGGGCCAGCTCGCCAGCAAGCTGGACAAGAAACGCTGACCCAGCTTCTCGGGAGGACGCTTCTCAATCACATGCTCGACCCTACAGTCGGACCCAGGCCAGAAGAGCATCCTCCAAGAACACGGGACCCTCCGCCGGCCAGAACGCACAGAGCACCCAAGGGCACCCTCCCCAGGCTGCACACGAGGAACACCCAACAGGCACGAAAGAACATGAGGGTACACCCGATCTTACATCCTCCTCCTCCTCCTCCTCCTCCTCCTCCTCCTCCTCCTCCTCCTCCTCCTCCTCCTCCTCCTCCTCCCCCTCCTCCTCCTCGACCGTCGTCGATCGTGGAGCCTCCACCGCGATGCTCATGTGGATGCGCTCCGGCCTCACGGGGGCGCCCGCGGCACCGGGCGCCGTGGGCGCTGGCCTCCCGCGCCTCCCAGGCAGCACGGCCCCCGCGAGGTGTGCGAGGCAGGCGGCCGCGCTCGACGCGAGGGCCCCGGCCGCGGCGGCCAGACCTGGGAGGGCGCCGAGGGCCCAGACCTCCTCGGGCCACGAGGACACCTCGCGACGGGCGGGCTCCTGCCGTCCTCGGCGTCTCGGGGCCCTGGCCGGGCCCCGGAGCCGTCAGGCGACGGCTCGGGGCGGGGAGCGCGATCCCCGGGAGTGGGTCGAGACCGCTGGGGCGGGGGTTGATGTTGAGAGGAGGGATCATGACGTCAAGGGTCTGGGTACACACCTGCACCGATCCTGGCCAAGGTCATCCTGGGCCCAGAACCGGTGCATGCGCCCTCCTGGCTCTAAGGCATGACAGCATGTACGCCGATCCTGGGCTCAGGGCCCGCCGCGTCAGGATCGGTGCAGGTGTGGATAGAGTCGGTGCCCTCCAAAGACCGCCCAGGCCGAGCGACCCGGCCTCATCACGAGGATACCAGCCAGTGAGCAGGGTCCACAGCAGGCCGTCCGGCGTGAAGAGCCGCCACATTGGCTCGAGGACGCCAAGCCCTGCTCCGCTGCCGAAGTAGTCCGCAAACAGCGCGTCGGTGTGGTCGGCACACTCGCCCAGGTGCGAGGTGGGATTGCCCCCCTCCACCTGGGAGGAGGAGGCGGGGAATAAGAGAAGGGGGAGAGGGGGTCAAAGAGGAGGAGGAGGAGGAGGAGGAGGAGGAGGAGGAGGAGGAGGAGGAGGAGAGGAGGAGAGGAGGAGAGGAGGAGAGGAGGAGAGGAGGAGAGGAGGAGGAGGAGGAGGAGGAGGAGGAGGAGGAGGAGGAGTGGGAGGGGGAGGGAGAGGAGCAGAAGGATGGAGAGACGGGTGCGAGGATGTGGGACGCATTCCCCGCCGGCTTCACGTCGTCCAGCAGAGCCATCAGGACCCCGACGACGGCCGCGCACAGGGCGCAGAGCCAGAAGAGGCCGGGGTCTGCCAACGTCGCTGCCTCCATCTTGGAGCGGCAGTGACTGACGGACTAAGGTCTTTGAAAGCTACGGTCGGGAACTTTTGCTCAGCGTGTCGCGGCAGCGGTCCTGGCGACACCCTACGCCTTGAGCGGACAAAGTGTCGCTCCGCTCCGCGGGACGAGGAGGCTGGGAAAAGCTCGTGACGTTGATGCCTGGGAAGTGGCTAGCGTGTCGCGCCGAGGCACGCTAAGCCAAAGATCCTGACCGCAAGCTTGCGGCGGGCGGGGCCCGAAGCCGCTTGAGCCAAAATGGCTTGCAGCGGAAAGAAGAAAAGTTCGACGGCGGCGGCGGCGGCGAGGAAGGCGACGACGATGACGACAGGAAAGGTGGGAAGGAAGGTAGGTAGGTTCCAGCATCCTAGCGCCGACGCCGACGACCCATGGTGTCGATCTCAGCACGGGGGCGTCTCGGCGCCAGCTGTCGGCTCCGCCAGTCAGCCCGTCACCGGCTGCTACCGCAGCGGCTGCTGCCGCCGTCCGACGGCGCCCCCCATTCTCCTCGTCATCCTCCCCCTCCCCCTTCCTCCTCCTCCTCCTCCTCCTCCTCCTCCTCCTCCTCCTCCTCCTCCTCCTCCTCCTCCTCCTCCTCCTCCTCGTCCAAATCATCATCATCAGCAGCATCATCAGCATCATCAGCATCAGCATCAGCATCATCAGCATCATCAGCATCATTATTAGCATCGTCATCAGCAGCATTATCAACATTATGAGCATCACCGTCCTCATCATCCCTTCCAACATCACCATCATCGCCTTCATCACCACCACACTCCTCAACACAACTTGTTCATAATCATCGTTTGAGCAATCAGCAAATCCGTCGTCATGTTCAACATCATCGCCACTATCATCACCAGCAGCATCATAGTGATCATCATCAGCATCATCATCATCAGCATCATCATCATCGTCACCACCATCATCATCATCATCATCATCATCATCAGCATCATCATCATCATCATCATCATCATCATCAGCAGCATAATCGTCATCATCGTCGTCGCCAACAGCATCATCATGACCATCATCGTCATCGTCAGTACCATCAGCAGCAGCATGATCATCATCATCATCCTCATCATCATCAGCATCATCATCGTCATCATCGCCGTCACCCTAATCATCTTCATCATCGCCATCAACATCGCTACCACCATCACCATCCTCGTCATCAACACCGCCACCATCATAGTCATCGCCACACTCTCCACCATAATCACTGTAGAGGAGGAGGAGGAGGAGGAGGAGGAGGAGGAGGAGGAGGAGGAGCGTCCTCAAAAAGACCCAGGTCCCTACCTGGAGAGGCGATGGAGGAAAGATGAGGAGAGGGAGGACCCCCTCCCCAGACATGCGACGTCTTGGCCTTCGCAATACGTGGGCCCGCTCTCGGGGGCCACCCCCTCTCCCTTTCACGCACGGCTGCCTGCACCGTATCCCAGCGCGGTGGATCCTGGGCCCAGGATCGGTGCATATGCTTTCGACCATTCATCACCGACTCTTCGACGCTCGAACCTTCGAATCCTCGGACAGTGGATGTCTCGATCCGTCGATCCTTCGACCCTCGAGCCTTCGAAGCGTCGATCCCTCGAACCCGCGAAAGTCCTGGAGCCCGCCCGAGGCCGTACCACGGCGGCTGCCACCATGTTAGATGCCTCCTGGCTGGCCTGGACACGACGTGAAAACTGCATAAAACACGCCACACTTCTCACGAGGCGAGGGACGTCCTCAATCTTTCCACGCCAAATGGGACTTTACTTCGTTATTTGGCACCAAGCACGCGTTTCGCGAGGGACATCCTCAATTTTGTCCACGCCGAATGGGATTTCATTTCGATATTTATCGCAAATAATTTCGCCGGCCGGAACCGGGGGGGAACAAAACTAAAAGAGAACCCTGGGCCCCCGCCCTTTCCGGGCAAAAATTGCACTGACAGACTAGAAGTAGTCGGAAAATCGTCGCCAAACTATGCTTTGACTATTTTCAATATTCCTCCTGTGACGACCCCGGCGCCGGGTTCTGCACCGCGTCGGATCGTTCCACCTCGAACGATCGGCGAGCTTTCCATCGCCAGGTCGCTCCATGTCGGCGGATTCTGGGCCAGTGGCGGCCTTCCACCTCTGCATCCCGCGGCGGGGGATCGCCGCGGCGTCGAACCGCGGCACGAACCTGCCCGCAGGCTGGCCAGGGTGCCGAGGCCAGGAGGGCCGGCACCAAGAAGGGGGCGCAGCGCGGCGGCAGTCAGAGAATCCGGCCACGACGATATCGAAGGGAGCGCCTGCTCGGGCGCAGGGGTCGTTCGCACCGCGCTCCTGGCCCTCCCGGTCCTGGGACGATGCGGGCGCCGCACGACGCAGAGAGGAGGGTGCAGGGGAAGGTGCTCGCTTATTGATTGCTTTTGAGGAGTTCTGCGTGTTGCTCTCTCTTGTTTTCTTGCTTGGAGGTGGATGGAGGGGGAGAGGCGCCTGGCACAGAAGGGCCATACGCCAGGGTGCAGCGGGGGAGGGTTGCCGCAGGAATCGGCGATACGTCGCCACATACATCGGCGTTGGGCCCCCAGTGACGAAACCGCACGTTCCAGGGCGGCTCGCAACAGCTCCAGAGCCCACCAAGAAGCATCCAAGACGACACGCGGGGGCCGACACCTTCGACTTCCCAGCTTCCCCAACGCTTCAAGACGGCCCAAGAGACCCCCCAAATCGCCTCACAGCAGCTCCAGAGCCCCCCACGAAGCCTCCAAGACGACACTCGGGGGCCCCCAAGACGGCTCACAAAGCGCCCCAAAGAACCCCAAAAGGCCCCGAAAGCGCCGCAAGAGGGCTCCAAGAGAGGAGGAACCCGGAAATTCTGCGCTCCTCCTTACCCCAGCTGTTCCCGATAGCAGCCAGGGGGCGGGCACTCCAGGGCCAGTCCTGGGGAGATCTGCGCGGAGCTGGAGGGGAAGAACAGCCCCTCGCGTCCCCTGCCCAGGCTCCTCCATCGGCCCTCCGAGCCCCCTGGCCTGTCGAAGCCCCCTCTGCAACCGTCGAACGCCTTCCGAGGCCGGTCTGGCAACTCTCCCGCTGCAGGCTCGAACACCGCCCGAACCCACCCGCCCCGACGAACGTGCACCTGTGGGCTCAGGCCGATCCCCCTTCCCGACTCGTCGCCAGACATCCCCAAAACATAGACGTCGTTCATTTCTAATCGTACTCATTTCTAATTCTGCCCGTTTCTGATTGTTCCCGACTCCTGGTGGCCAGGAAGAGGCCCAGGATAGATCAATTAGAAATGAAAGGATCTTGGTCCCCCAGAAAATCAGGGAATTTTCGAACAACTAGCAAAATGAACCACGTGTGCTGAAGCGTGCATCCCCTGCGATGCTCCGGGCCGACAGAGTGGTGTCTGCTGGGGAGGTCGACGCTGGGCCCTGGAGCACCCCCACAAGCTGCCAGGCGGGGAGATGCGGGGCAGGCCCAGGCCCGCGAAATCTGAGATGCTTGGGTGCTGGCCTCCTCCTCCTGCTCCTCCTCCTCCTTCTCCTCCTCCTCCTCCTCCTCGTGCTGGGTGCCAAAAGCTGGGTGGTGGGTGCTGGATGCTGGAGGCTCGGTGCAGGGGTTTGCAGATGTTAGCTTCAGTCATCGACTCAGCACAAGCGTTTGCGAAACTTCGGTTCTGGCCAGGCGTACACGTTTCGCCATGTTTTTGTATGTGCCCGTGCATAACGAAACGTAACAACAACAAACGACACACACACACACACACACACACACACACACGCGCGCACACACATGCACGCACGCACGCACGCACGAACATAAGCACGCATACACACACACACACACACACACACACACACACACACAGAGACACACACACACACACACACACACACACACACACACACATACGCGCACACACAATGTGCAATCACTAAGTCGGAACCTCTCGGGGTCCTTTGCGTTCAAGCCACTCCTTCGATATCCTATCGCCACGAGTCTCACGAAGGCCGCGGAGCCGAGATCCCACGATCCACTCCCGACCACACTCTTTCCGAAGCCCTGGCCTGTCCGACACTTGTGCCACGCGTGAGAAGTGCCACCACCGCGTGTGCCCCCGACTGCCGCCGAGCGGTGCTGCGATCGGCGTTGGAAAGAGAGTGTGCAACATCGATCTGCGAAATGCACGCTGTCCCTGTGAGGGGATCCCCCCGCCAAGATCCCTCCTATGCACGCCGCTGCAGAGGCTTCTTCGGTGCACGGTGTCCCCGAGGTGTGGGATAGCGCGCAAGAACCGGGCTAGCGCCGCCACATCGCACGCGACCTCTACAGCGCCAACCACACCTTCCGGACGATCCCCCCGAGCGGGGCCCCACGGCAGCGTAGAGACCCCCTGAGAGGGAGAGAGAGAGAGAGAGATAGGGCGACGATATCTATCTGCAGTATACCCACGGCGCCCTGGTCAGGCCCACCTGCAGCCAGCAGCGGTGCACGCGCCACGCCCTCCTGGCTTGGCCAGGAGGACGTGCGTGCAGCTCCTGGGCCCAGGAAGGGCAGTGTCCCCCTACAGGAGGAATGTTCAAAAATCGTCAAAAAAAAGCCTGGGGACGATTTCTTGACTGCAAAAAATAGTCAAAAAACAAGTAAACATGGTCCAAAAATACATAGACTCCAGGGGGCAGTGCACGTGCATAGACCTCGCCGCCCGAAGAGACGCGCAGGCGGCGCGCGGGGAGCACTGCGGCGGGCCGGGAGCGTGCGGCCTCGAGCGTGCCGGCCAGCCGCCGGCGCGCCCCGAGAGGACCAAAGCCTCCGCGCCGCGGGGGGGCTCTGGCTCCGCGCGTCGCCATCCCTGCCCCCGGGCGGGCGGTAATAAAACAGGGCTAGGATCGGGATAAATTGGGACGCACATGGACATACTAATACTAGATGTCCTCCTTGGAGGCGCGCGTCCGACCCGAACATCTAGTATACCCATCTTGTAGTAAATCGTTTCCCGAGCGGTGTGGCCAGAAAGCGCCCGCCACGACGCATATACTATAAGATTTCTCGGTGCGCGCGTCGCCCCTGGGGGGGCGACGCACATATAGTATAAGTATGTTGGGGTGTTGCCGATAAATCGCTCCAGAGCGTTCCGGAGCGCTCTCAGAGCGTTCTGGAACGCTCTGGAGCGGCCGCGGCGCCCGATACATCCTCCAAACCCGCCGATTCTCAGAGATTTCGATTTCGAGTTCTCCCGATCCGATTTTTGTCCCGATCTTCGCGTCGCTTTAGGTAAGGGGGGGGGGGCCCACGTGGGGGGTGAAGAGAAGGAGGCCCCAGGGGGCCTCTTTTCGGGGCCCCCTTCTGGCCCCTGCCGGCTCCAGAAGGGGCCCTGCCGGGACCCATGTGGGGCAAATGTCTTCACCCCCCAGTCAGGTCACCCCCCAGTACCACCCGCCCGAATATCTTAGGTTGCATCCTTGGGGGACCTTGTCTGTCCTGTCGCGGCCCTATCCGCGTCGAATCCGTGTCGAATCCATGTCGGACACGTCAGATCCGTGTCGAATCCGTGTCGAATCCACGTCGAGTCCACGCCAAATCCGCGCCGAATCCGCGCTGGGCACAAGAAAAGACAACAATTTTGGGGACAGGCGACGTCCCCCGAAAACGCAACGTAAAATATCCGCATCCACCTCCTCGCGGTCTGGATTCTGGGGCGCGATCCCGCGGATACGCGATCGCACGGAGATGCGTTCCGCGCGGGGCATCCGCGAAAGAACATGGGATGCACAGAGACATACTAATACTGTATGTCCTCCTCGGAGGCGCGCGTCCGACCCGAACATACAGTATACCCATCCTGTAGTATATCGTTTCGCGAGCGGCGCGGCCAGAAAGCGCCCGCCACGACGCCTATACTATAAGATTTCTCGGTGCGCACGTCGCCCCTGGGGGGGCGACGCACATATAGTACAAGTACGTTGGCGAGACGCCGGCACGGGCTGTTCGAACACAGCCCGTGCCCGCGGGGGTCGCCGGCCCAGGGGCCGGGCCCGCGAGGACGGGGAGGCGGATGTGTGCTTTGCCCACGCGGCTGTGGTTGCGCGCGCGTCGCGCTGCGAGGAGCGCGGGCGCAGCTCGCAGCAACGGGCCCTCGCCGAGCCCGTGCAGCGCGGAGCCTCGTCGGGCATCCTCTGCTGCACACTCGCCGAGCTCCGGGCCTCGGAAGCCCACGGAGGGGCCGAATCGCAGGGAGATGTCCCCCCTCTTCGGCA
This sequence comes from Prorocentrum cordatum, assembly GCA_963575745.1. NCBI lineage: Eukaryota > Dinophyceae > Prorocentrales > Prorocentraceae > Prorocentrum > Prorocentrum cordatum. The sequence continues at coordinate 55,775 of CAUYUJ010018579.1, forward strand.
CGATTCCGGGCATACCCGCAACGTCAGACCCCATGCGTGGAAGAGCCGGGAACGAACGCAGGACCAGAGAGGGACGAGGGCAAGCCAGGCGAACGGCGGCGGGCGAGGGGCGACAAAGCAATCACGGGCACAGGAGAAGAGGGGAGGCTGAGGAAGCTTAGCTGCCCCGATACGCAACACGCACCCCGTAGCGTGTTGACACGAAGCTCAACACGTAGATTGAAAACGTACGTCTGGCGGGATACGTTCGCCAAAACGTGGGCCAACACGTTGAGCCGACACGCAACGTGTTCTGGCCGTTTCGAGCCCGGCATCAAGGCAGCTATGTGAGGAAGGAGAGAGAGAGAGAGAGAGAGAGAGAGAAAACAAAAAAAAAAAAAAGAGAGAGAGAGAGAGAGAGAAAGCAAGAAAGGAAGAGGGGAGGGGAGGTCAAGAAGGGAACGAGACGAAGGGGGACTGCCCCTTCTGGCCCACGCAAGAAAAATTCAGGCCCCGGCGCGAACCCATACAATCTGCCCTGACAAGCTGGATCGACCACCAAGACCGCCGACGTCGTGACTTTCCACCACGTGGACACACAGAGGGCTCGCCCATTCCTGGGGATCGTGGGCTCACCCCGAACTGTCTCTCGACGGCCCGTTGGGTCTGTCGAGAGCTTCCGGAGGCCGAAAATTGCCCAAAACCTCCGCTGCTGAGTGATGGAATTACGAAGGCGTGTTCTCCCCTTATACACTATATTCGCGCGCCGTATATGATCGGATATCCTTGCCTGTATTGCTTGTATTTGTCTTCGCCCAAGCTCCTGATCCACTGTGCTTCCCCTGCACATCGCCCTGTTAAGAGCCTTGCGCGGCCACCTGCGCTGGCAACTAGTGCGCGATGAGACCGACGGGACAGCAGAACGCGAGGGCTTCGCGGACGACGCGAGTTCATGTGCTTTGAGCGCAACGCAGAATCCCACCAGCCCTCTGGGCGTCGGTGGTTTAGGGAGTTTCCTCTTCCACCCCTCCTTCTTCCCCTTCGGGGAAGGGTTTACCCCTCCCCCTACCCCCTCCCCTGGACCTGGACAGGGGGTCCCGCGAGTCGTCGGAGCGTTCAAAACGGCCTCGGCGAGGAAGCCAAAATCATTGGTTGTACTACGGTTTTGGCCCCATTTTGGCTTCCTGAGGGGAGGACTGTAATTAGTAACACCCCCTCCTGTGATCGATCTCACCCAAGATGGCCCAAAGATGGCCCCCAAGGCTCCCAAGGGTGCCCCAAGAGGGCCCCAAGAGGTGGCCACGAGGCCCCAAGAGGCCCCCAGGATGCCCCCAAGAGGCTCCCAAGAGACCCCCAAGAGGCCCCAAAAGACCCCCGAGAGGCACCCAAGATGCTCCAAGAGGCCTCGGCGAGAATGCCAAATCATTGATTCTACTAAGGTTTTAGCCACATGTTGGCCTCTTGGGGGGGGCACTGATTAAGATGACTCCAAGAGCGCCTGGGAGAGCCCAAGATGACCTCCAAGATGGCTCAAGATATCCCAAGATGTCTCATAATGGCTCCCACGATGCTCCAAGATGCCCCAAGACCGCTCCAAGACGGCTCCCAATGGCCAAAGAGCTCCCCCAGGAGGCCCCGAAGAGGCCAAAACCTCAGGAATTTCGATGTGTTTGGCTTTCTCGCCATTTCGCTTCCGATGGCCATCCGAGGCCTCAAAGATGGCTCAAAGATGGCCCAAGAGGGCTCCAAGAGAGGCTCCAGAGAGCCCCAAGACGGCCCCAAGAGAGCCTAAGAGCGCTCCAAGAGCGCCCGAAGAGCGCCCCAAGAGGCGATTGTTTGGGCTCCCGAGGGGCAATGCTAACTAATGCTCGCTTCTTGTTTGATCGATGTCCCCCAAGATGGCCCCAAGAGCGCTCCCAAGGCTCCCAAGAGCGCTTCAAGAGGGCCCCAAGAGGCGCCAAGGCGGCCCCAACAGGCGCCCAAGAGGCCTCCAAGATGCTCCCAAGAGACCCCCAAGAGGCCCCAAGAAGCTCTCGAAGGCACCCAAGACGCTCCAAGAGGCCTCCACTGGGGGACCCTTCCTCTGTGTGCTGCCCACTACCCTGATCGCGGCAATTCCTCTGGGCATCGTTTCTGGGCGTCCAGAATTGTGTTTTTGCCTCCCAGGCTCGCCAGGCACACGATCCCCGTCGCGCATCGAGGAGGCCTGGGCACGCCGCGAGGCTGCTGCCTGGCCTGCCCAGCGAGGGCCAAGCGGCGGCACCGCGGCGAGGCCGGAGGCCAACAGCAAGAGGCAGGCTCGGCGGGTGCCTCCGCCGGAGGCGCCGTGCTGCGCATCCTGGACCGCCGCCCGCCCTGTCTACTACATCGTCGCCCTCCTCCTCTCCCCCCCCCTCCTCCTCCTCCTCCTCCTCCTCCTCTTCCTCCTCCTCCTCCTCCTCCTCCTCCTCCTTGCCCTCCTCCTTGCCTCCTGCCCAGACACGCGAGACGAAGCCAGGCCCAGGACGAGGTCGGAGCGGACAGATCGGGAACCTCAGAGATCTGGCAGTCGTGGACAGTGCATCGGCCGCCGCATCCATTCCAGAGCGCTCTGGAACGATGGAACGATACATCCAGGTCCTAGCCCCACCCGGGTGGGGCAGGGAAAAAAAGGTGAGGGAGAGGAGAGTCACCGGATGGTGCATGGCCTGGGGAAGACACGGTGACCACGGACAGCGATGGGATCGCAGGAAACTGATATAGGGGCAGACGCCTTATGAGATAAAAACGGTGAAGCGCATAACAAAGAACAACTGTGCTGCTTGCCTCGCACGACAATATCAGAGACTTCGGGAATCACCAACTAAAAGAACGATAGATGGACTGGAAGAGCAACACAGGGGAGACAGAGAGAGAGAGAGGAAATAGAGAGGACCGAAAGAGAGAGAGAGAGAAAGAGATAGATAGATATATATATATATATATACATAAATGAAGCAAACAAACAAGAACTCATATGAAGTAACACGACAACTGGCATCACATGTGATAAAGCATCAACCGATAACAGCCATAGAAATAATATTCACCTTCTGGTAAAAAAAAACACCCGGTCACGAAATGACACTCATGGACCAACTCAAGATGAAAGAACAGCAGCAATCGGCATCACATTGCTACAGGCAGTATTCGAAAGATGCATCAAGCACGAGCGAACAAGGACGATCAACGCCTACAATCAAAAGTGCGCGAAGAATCCTTTCGCTAGTCTGACACGAGCTCTGGTAAGAGAAATAAGCATGATACTCTTGAACTACGGACGGCGCGTCGCAAGCAAACCTGCTGTCCTGTATCCGGATGTCCTGTGGTATACACAAAGGCACCATGTTCAGTGCAACACATGCAGCTGACAAAATTGATAATGTCATTGCCACTTCCCTACGCCCAATCCCTCATGCCATGATTCAAACTGCACTCATAACGTCCCTGCGCATCGCCATATTTCCTCGCGTTCGACAAGCATCGGCCGTGAATCCCACTAGTCACCTTGGCGTAAGTGATTTAGCGAACTAGCCCATCGGGAAAAGATGTACCTCTCCCCCTCCCCCATCCACAATAGTCTGGACTGGAGGGATCGAGAGGGGTTGGTTGGAGTGTCCACGGTGGCCCAGGATGGTTCCAAGATGGCCCAGGGTTGCCTCCAAGATAATGCAAGATGGCCAAGTTGATCCACATGGCCTCCGGCATGGCCCCCAGTGGCCACACGAATGCCCCAAAATGGTTCTGAGGTAGCCCCAAAGCCTCCGACGGATGCTTCAAACAAAGAACGAAATCATGCTAACCCCGTGGACAATTCAATGAGTTCCGAAGTTTCGGAATCCGATGCGCCCTTGAGGCCCCAAGACGGCCCTCCGAATGCCCAAGGCAAACACAGGAGGCGTCCAAAGCTGACCCAAGAAAACCTAAAAGCCTTCCGAAAACAACTTGGAAAATCCCAAGGCAGCCCCAAGGGCCCTCAAGTTGGGCTTCCATGGGAAGCCCATCTAGGGCCATGTATTTTCATATTTCGACAGCTTCGAGCAGAACCTCAGGAAGGCCCAGAAGGCCCCCGCAAGGCCCAGCAGAGCTCGTAGAGGCCACCGAGAACATTCAACGGGGTCCCAAATAAGCAAGTCCAGGGAGCCAAATGGGGAGCTACAGCTAATCAGAGCCTAGATGAGCCGAGTACGCCAAGCATAGCTCGGTTGAGCTAAGCTACGCTACGCTGTCTAAGCTGAGAAATATGAAATGGAGGTACGCTCGACACTAAGCTACCCTGCTTCGGAGGCCTACCTGGATTGATCTTTCTGTTCGTTAGACTGGCGTCCATCTCCTTGTTCCACAAATTCTCATGTATGTCCATTTCCGGAAACAACTGACCTAGAGATCGTTTCAATGGGCTGGTGCCGATACTTGCTCGCGAGCGACGCAGGTGGCTGCGCGCCGTCCAAGGGGTCGAAAGCAAGAGTCGAGCACAGGGCGGTAGCCGCCGGCGACACGCGGAAAAATTAACAGGCGAAGCACAGCGGCGACGCGGAAGAGGCGGAAGCACGGACAACTGAGAAGGGGGCGAAGGAAACGACAGAGGACGAAGGCGAAAGAAGAGAAACGAGGGAGACAAAGAGGAGAAGACGAGCGCGAAGGTCAGGCTCAGGCGGCGAGTAGCAGGAAATACCTTGCCGAAGAGCGGGAATTTGGAATACAAGGGGGGGGGACGTACGAACCAGCAGGCCATCTCCAGGGCCATAGGATGAGCCACATGGTAGGCGCTCTCCAGGATCCACCAGGGGAAAGAGCACGTGCCAGGAGCGACGTAGGGACGGGCCAGAAGGGTAGCCCAGTGGCGACAGGGACGAAAAAGCCCAGCAAAGGGATGGGCGTCAACCTGCCGCGTATGCGAACCCAGGCGAGGGCACCTCCCTCGGAAGCCAGCAGCCCGGTGGGGGCAGGCGCGGAGGCGCCAGGAACCAGTGTGTTTTTCCCAACCAACCTGTGTTGTTGGGTCCTCGTTTTGAAGAGACGGTCCCCGCGTTTCCTCCTCCTCCTCCTCCTCCTCCTCCACCTCCTCCTCCTCCTCCTCCTCCTCCTCCTCCTCTCCTCCTCCCCCTCCTCCCCTCCCTCATCATCATCATCATCATCATCATCATCATCACATCATCATCATCATCATCATCATCATCATCATCATCATCATCATCATCAGCAGCAGCAGCAGCATCAGCATCATCATCATCATCATCATCATCATCATCACCATCATAATCATCATCATCATCATCATCATCATCATCATCATCATCATCATCACATCATCATCATCATCATCGTCATCGACATCGTCATCGTCATCATCATCATCATCATCATCATCATCATCATCATCATCATCATCATCATCATCATCATCATCATCATCATCATCATCGTCGTCACACGTTTCGTGGTCCCATAGGAGCTCCGCCGAAGGTTCAGGTGGCACAGTTCGCATGCGTCCCCGCCACTCATTTCGGCACACCCCTCACACGTTTCGTGGCCCCATGGGAGCCCCGCCGAAGGTCCCAGTGGCACAGTTCGCATGCGTCCCCGCCACTAATTTCGGCACACCCCTCACACGTTTCGAGGCCCCATAGGAACTCCGCCGAAGGTCCCAGTGGCACAGTCCGCATGCGTCCCCGTCACTCATGTCGGCACACCCCTCACACGCTTCGTGGCCCCATAGGAACTCCGCCGAAGGTCCCACTGGCACAGTTCGCATGCGCCCCCGCCACTCATTTCGGCACACCCCTCACACGTTTCGTGGCCCCATTGCAGCTCCGCCGAAGGTCCCAGTGGCACAGTTCGCAGGCGTCCCCGCCACTCATTTCGGCACACCCATCACACGTTTCGTAGCCTCATAGGAGCTCCGCCGAAGGTCCCAGTCGCACAGTTCGCAGGCGTCCCCGCCACTCATTTCGGCACACCCCTCACACGCTTCGTGGCCCCATAGGAGCTCCGCCGAAGGTCCTGGTGGCACAGTTCGCATGCGTCCCCGCCACTTATTTCGGAACACCCCTCACACGTTGCGTGGCCCCATGGGAGCCCCGCCGAAGGTCCCAGTGGCACAGTTCGCATGCGCCCCCGCCACTCATTTCGGCACACCCCTCACACGTTTCGTGGCCGCATAGGAGCTCCGCCGAAGGTCCCAGTGGCACAGTTCGCATGCGTCCCCACCGCTCATTTCGGCACACCCCCTCACACGTTTCGTGGCCCCATAGGAGCTCCGCCGAAGGTCCCAGTGGCAGAATTCGCATGCGTCCCCGCCACTCATTTCGGCACACCCCTCACACTTTCGTGGCCCCATAGGAACTCCGCCGAAGGTCCCAGTGGCACAGTTCGCATGCGTCCCCGCCATTCATTTCGGCACACCCCTCACACGTTTCGTGGCCCCATTGCAGCTCCGCTGAAGGTCCCAGTGGCACAGTTCGCAGGCGTCCCCGCCACTCATTTCGGCACACCCGTCACACGCTTCGTGGCCTCATAGGAGCCCCGCCGAAGGTCCCAGTGGCACAGTTCGCATGCGCCCCCGCCACTCATTTCGGCACACCCCTCACACGTTTCGTGGCCGCATAGGAGCTCCGCCGAAGGTCCCAGTGGCACAGTCCGCATGCGTCCCCGCCACTCATTTCGGCACACCCCTCACACGCTTCGTGGCCCCATACCACCAGTCCGCATGCGTCACCACCACTCATTTCGGCACACCCCTCACACGTTTCGTGGCCCCATAGGAGCTCCGCCGAAGGTCCCAGTGGCACAGTTCGCATGCGTCCCCGCCACTCACTTCGGCACACCCCTCACACGCTTCGTGGCCCCATCGGAGCTCCGCTGAAGGTCCCAGTGGCACAGTCCACATGCGTCCCCGCCATTCATTTCGGCACACCCCTCACACGCTTCGTGGCCCCATAGGGAACTCCACCGAAGCTCCCCGTGGCGCAGTGCGCATGCGTCTCCCTCACCCAGTACAGCGTTTCGTGGCCCCATATGGAGCCCCACCGAAGGTCCCCGTGGCGCAGTGCGCATTGTGTTGTTCGTTTTCGTTCGCGTTGTGTACCACGCCACTCATTTCGGCACACCCCTAGCACGGTTCGTTGCCTCATAGGGATCACCACCGAAAAAGTGAATCACAATTGCGGCACTCACACCTGCATATGGCTGGGTCCTTCGTCAGGCTAATTTTCTGCCACCGAGAGCCGCGCGTCGAGAAGGTGGTCCAGGCCCCGTCTGGCCAGCCGTGTGCGCGCTCGGCCCGACAGGTGGCAGAAGGAGGGCCGCCGTGCGCTGCTCAGCCTCAGGTCGGCAGAGCGGTTGACGCCGTAGCAGCGCGAGGTCAGGAGCGCGGAGTCGAACGGGTAGAGCCGCGCCAGCATCTCCTGGCACATGCTGCACGGCGGCAGCGGCCGGAACCCGTTCGCCATGGTGTCGAAGTGGGAATACCTGCGCTCGGCCTCGGGGCGCGGCAGCGACTCCGCCAGCACGATGGCGTCCAGATGGGCGTACGTGCCCGTGGCCAGCATGCAACGAGCCGCGTCGATCTTCCAGATGTTCGACGATATGCCTGTTCCCGATAAGTCCTCCGTGACCTTCTCTATGCTCTGGAACAGCATGCGGAAGACGAACGCGTCGAAGCTATCGGTGCAGAACGCCCTCCAGGTCCTGCACTCGGTGGACGCCGACTCTGTGGGCTTCCCCCGCTCCCTGGCGGTTCGATGCCAGCCTAGCAGCAGGCACCTGGTGTAGAGGTCACAGGATCGGATATAGAGCGAGTGCAGGCGGCGCATGGGGTTCTGCACGACACCAACGACCGTCAGGGCCCCGCGCTCGAGGTCCGGCCGCAGGACCTCGGCCGCCTCCAGCGTGTCCACCTTGGTCCAACCGCCGTGGGGCTCGAAGCCCAGGATGCGGGTCGTGCCTGCATGCCCGAGGCCGCTCCACTCAAACGACTCGAAGGCCGGCTGAACGGCCAGGAGCCCCCTCGCCCCGTCGGCCCAGAGCTCGCAGCCGAAGGCGGGCTGCAGGGGCACCCTCATAAAGCTGTGGCAACTGTTCAGGCTGGGCTGTGCCCGCACGGAGTAGGACCTGCCTGCAGCCGCTCCGAGGTCATCGGCCCCGCGGTAGCCCAACAGTGCGGTGTCCAGAGGGTACCTGTGCCGAACCGCCGCGTCGAAGCTCGCGGCGGCGGTCGCCGCCTGGCGCCTCGCCTCCACCTTGATGTCGCTGCCAGCGCGGTTGCGGCGGTGGTGTTTCGGCTTGGGAAGCCTCCCGGCTGCCCTTCTCGCGGAGCCGCGGCGCCGGGCGTTCGCGGCGTCCCGCACCACGAGGAGGTCGCGCCGCAGGGTCTCCACCCTGCCCACGAAACTGAGCTGTCCGAGCGCCCCAGCTCGGAAGAGGAGCGCCACCTGCTCGTCGCCGTGGTGCATCAGGGTGTGGGAGTCCCACGCGTAAGCGTCCAGGTTCTCGATGAATCCGACCAGCTCTGGCCGCCAGGTGATGCGGGCCAAGTGTGGAAACAGCTCGGCGCACGCGTCGTTGCAGCCGCCGTGGCTCTGCTTCATGGAGTGGCTGTAGAGCGACAGCGCCCGCGCCCAGGGACTGCGCACGATGGTGAAGTTGAACGTGCGCTGCCCACCCTGTCTGGACGATGCAGAGGTCTCCCACGCCTCGAAGAGCGCCGTGCAGCCCGCTGGCGCCCGCGATCCCCCATAGAGCCACTCCGTCTCGTTGCCGCTGCGCCCGCCGGCGAGCAGGGCGCCGTCCCTGCCACCGCCGCCTCCGCGCAGGATGCCCTCGCAGATGGCGGGCATCAGCCACCCCTTGAGCACCTCCGTCCCGGCGTTCTTGGGCAGCCTCACGTAGAACGAGCGGTAGGGCGGCAGCGGCACATCCGTCGTGGACGGCGCCCGCGGCAGCCCCCGCCGCAGCGCTGCGCAGAGGCCAAGGGGGTCGGCCTCCGCTTCGCCAACCGCCCCGCCGCCGCGCCACGACGCGCCGGCCGCCTCGCCGCCGCCCGCCGCCACGACCAGAGGCGCCCCGGCGGTGGCCGCGGCGGTGACCGCCGCCGCGGCCCGCATGGCGCCCCGCGGCGCTGGAGCAGGCCGCTTGAGCCGAAGGCTACGGAGCTGGTGCCGACACGCGAAGTGACAGAGAACTACACCCTACCTGAGTCATCCGGGTGGCCCCCGCAAAAAGATGGCACCACACGGCTGGAGAAGGCGAAACGCGACATTCGCAACGACGCACGACGGGGCGCATCTGCCTGTGACACAAAGTGTAATGGGATCGTGTGGCCAGAACGGCGGCCGCGATGGAGATGAGCAGTAGAAACAAGCTGACAAAGCGATGCTGTGTTCCGAACAATACTGCCGTATGATGGGGCGAGGTCAACTCTGGCATGTTCTCCAAATAGGCTTGTCATATAGGAGTTCTAACTCATTCTCTACTAATTGGTCCGTTGCCCCCACCCCCAAATTCCTATGTCCCCCCCAATTCCTATGGCCATGCCTATGCCTATGCCGATGCCTTCCCCCTAACTCCTATGCCTACGCCTATGTCTATGCCTACTCCTATGCCTACGCCTATACCTATGCCTATGCCTGTGCCTATGCCTATGCCTATGCCTATGCCTATGCCTATGCCTGTGCCTGTGCCTGTGCCTGTGCCTGTGCCTATGCCTATGCCTATGCCTATGCCTATGCCTATGCCTATGCCTATGCCTATGCCTATGCCTCCCCCCTAACTCCTATGCCTACTCATATGCTTGCTTGCTTGCTTGCGTGCTTGCTTGCTTGTTTGCTTGCGCGCTTGCGCGCTTGCTTGCACGCTTGCTTGTTTGCTGAGTTGCGGGTTCCAAGCATGATCGATTCCGCTGACTCCTTGATTTGATTCATCTAATATATCTGGAGTCAACGCTGGCTAATATTCACTCTCGGGCCTCCACTCGTGAATTCCTTCAAGTCGAAACAGCCGGGCGTTGAGAACAATGCCGTGAGGTCAGCTGCCAGCTGCCAAGGCTGGCTGAATGGTTCACGCAAAACAAAAAAAACACTTGCACGGCCAGCCAGCCGGACAAGGACAACATGATCGACACATGAACCCGGAAAGGGATATGGAAATGTGAGACATGGCAACGTTTTCAAAACACCTGATCGGGCGACGGGCAAATGCCCAGGGCTGTGCTGTGTTGCCCAGGGCAATTGCCCAGGGCTGATCGATGTATCGATCTTGGTGTACCAAGATCGATGTATCGATCTTGGTGTACCATGCCCAGGGCTGTGCTGTGCTGCGCCGTGCTGCACTGCGATGTGCCATGCCGCGATTGTGCTATATAGCGTTGTGGATCGAATCCTCCTTGGCATTCGAGTCCTGACCGAATTGAGATGGATCTTAAGCTCGAGCTGCCTGAGCATATAGTAGCCGCCCCAGAGCTGGTTGAAGTGGAAAGGTGGAGGACGTTCAATCAACTCGACCTCAACATCCGACTCAGCTCCGAAAAGGAACGACACGACACGGGGCACAGGCTGACGGACGCGCCACAGGATGTGCCACAGGCGCAGTAGGTGATGCGCCAGGGGACGTGTCAGGGGACGCATCTGGGAACGTGCCCTGGACGTGTCAGGGACCTGCCACGGGACGTGCCCAAGCGCGTGCCATCGGGCGGCCAGAGGACGTCATGCCAAGGGACGTGCCCGCCACAGAACGGGCAGGGGAAACGCCTGGGGACGAGCAAGGAAACGCGACAGAGGACGAGCCAGGGAACGTGCCACGCCGAGTGGCGCGCCAGGGGACGTGCCAGGGCACGTCACGCCTGAACGTCGCAAGGGACGCGCCAGGGGGCACGCCAGGGCGCCAGGGGACGCCCCACGGACGGGCGGGGCTGGACTGCGACACACTCTACTGCGACAAGCGTCTCGCTTGAGAAATCCTCAACAAATCCTCATGTTAGACATTTGCCTGGGCGACCTGGACACGTGAAACCAAGCGTCTCGCTCGAGACGTGCTCAACACCTTCTCATGCTAGACATCCGCCTGGGCGACCTGGACACGTGAAACCAAGCGTCTCGCTCGACACATCCTCAACACATCCCCATGATAGACATCCGCCTGGGCGACCTGGACAAGCCAAAACAAGCGTCTCTCTCGAGACATCCTCGACACGTCCTCATGCTAGACATCTACGTGGACGACCTGAACGCGTGCAAACAAGCGTATCGCTCGAGACATCCTCAACAAATCCTCATGTTAGACATTTGCCTGGGCAACCTGGAGGCGTCAAACCAAGCGTCTCGATCGAGACATCCTCAAGACCTGGGCATGTGAAAACAAGCATCTCACCTGAGACATCCTCTGAATTCTGGGCCCCAGGAAAGAAACTATCTATAGCAAAAACCAAACAATGCGCTCGAGACATCCTCAACAAATTACGCAAAACAAACATTTCGCTCGAGAGATCTGCAACAAACGACAATACTTGCTTTATCCTGTGTTCTCGATCGGAATTGCAAAAAACAGCGTTTCGCTCGGGACATCCTCAAATGTTGCTTCGCTGGCAGACCTCGACCTCGTTATTTCAAATGAAATTTGCCGGCCCACCTCCAGTCGAGGCTGGGGGGGAACCATATAAAAGAAAACCCTGGGCCTGTGCCATTTCCGGGAACATGATCGACCCACGAACCCGGAAAGAAATATAGAAATCTAAGGCATGGCAACTTCAAAGACACCTGATTGGACGACGGGCCACTACAATGCTGAATGTATCCATCTTGATGTACCGTGCCGATGGCTGTGCTGTGCTGCGCCGTGCTGAATTGAGATGTGCCATGCCGCGATTGTGCTCTAGTGTTGTGGATCGAGTTCTCCTTTGCATCCGAGTCCTGACCGAACTGATATGGATCGTAAGCTCGAGCTGCCTGAGCACATAGTAGCTGCCCCACAGTTAATTGATAAGGAGACATGCCAGGAGGACGCGCCGCGGAACGTTCCAAGGGACGCGCCAGGCGACGTGCCAGGGGACTTGCCATGGGGACGCACCGCGGGACGTGCCAAGGGGACGCGTTACGGAACGTGTCAATGGACGTGCCACGGGACGTGCCAGGGGACGCGCCGCGCAACGTGCCAGGGGTACTCGACACGGGACGCGCCACGCAACGTGCCAGGGAACGTGCCAAGTTGCAATGCCGAGTGTATCGATCTTGATGTACGGTGCCGAGGGATGTGCCGTGCTGCGCCGTGCTCAAGTGCGATGTGCCATGCCGCGATTGTGCTCTATAGTGTTGTGGATCGAGTTCTCCTTCGCATCCGAGTCCTGACTGAACTGATGTGGATCTTAAGCTCGAGCTGCCTGAGCACATAGTAGCTGCCCCACAGCTAATTGACAAAGAGACATGCTAGGAGGACGCGCCGCGGAACGTTCCAAGGGACGCGCCAGCCGACGTGCCAAGGGACGTGCCATGGGGACGCACCGTGGGACGTGCCAAGGGGACGCGTTACGGAACGTGTCAATGGACGTGCCACGGGACGTGCCAGGGGACGCGCCGCGCGACGTGCCAGGGGGACTCGCCACGGGACGCGCCACAGAACGTGCCAGGGAACGTGCCAGGTTGCAATGCCGAGTGTATCGATGTTGGTGTACCGTGCCGACGGCTGTGCTGTGCTGAGCCGAGCTAAATCGCGATGTGCCATGCCGCGAGTGTGCTCTATAGTGTTGTGGATCGAGTCATCCTTTGCATCCGAGTCCTGACTGAACTGATATGGATCTTAAGCTCGAGCTGCTTGAGCACATAGTAGCTGTCCCACAGCTAATTGACAAGGAGACATGCCAGGAGGACGCGCCGCGGACGTCCCAAGGGACGCGCCAGCCGACGTGCCAAGGGACGTGCCATGGGGACGCACCGCGGGACGTGCCAAGGGGACGCGTTACGGAACGTGCCAATGGACGTGCCACGGGACGTGCCAGGGGACGTGCCGCGCGACGTGCCAGGGGGACTCGCCACGGGACGCGCCACGGAACGTGCCAGGGAGCGTGCCAGGTTGCAATGCTGAGTGTATCGATCTTGATGTACCGTGCCGAGGGGTGTGCTGTGCTGCGCCGTGCTGAATTGCGATGTGCCATGCCGCGATTGTGCTCTATAGCGTTGTGGATCGAGTTCTCATTTGCATCCGAGTCCTGACCGAACTGATATGGATCTTGAGCTCGAGCCGCCTGAGCACATAGTGACCCCCCCAGAGCTAACTGACAGGGGAACATGCCAGGAGGACGCGCCGCGGAACGTTCCAAGGGACGCGCCAGGCGACGTGCCAAGGGACGTGCCATGGGGACGCACCGCGGGACGTGCCAAAGGGGACGCGCTACGGAACGTGCCGATTGACGTGCCACGGGACGCGCCACGGAACGTGTCAGGGAACGTGCGAGGCGACATGCCAGGGGGCGTACGCGCCGTTTGAGCTCGGGACAACCGTGTTAGATACCCTCCTGTGTGGGACGTGGTTCCAGCTCGGGACCCCCAGGTTGGATACTCCCTGGGTGGCGTGGACGCGTGCAAACACGCGGTTCCAACGCGGGACCACCATGTTAGATACCCACCTGGGACCACCATGTTAGATACCCGCCTGGGTGGCCTGCATACGTGAAAACACGTAGCTCCAGCGCGGGACAACCATGTTTGATACCCCCTGGGTAGCCTGGACACGTGAAAACACGTGGTTCCAGCTAGGGACCACCAAGTTTGATACCCCATGGGTGGCTTGGACAAGTGAAAACAAGTGGTTCCAGCTCAGGGCCACCATGTTAGATACCCCCGTGGGTGGCGTGGACACGTGGAAAAACGTCGCCCCAGCGCGGGACCACCATGTTAGATACCCGCCTGTGGGACCTGGACTCGTGAAAACGTGGGTACTAGCTCAGGACCACCATGTTAGATACCCACCTGGGTATCCTGGACACGTGAAACGACGTGGTTCCAGCTAGGGCACAACATGTTAGATACCACCCTTGTGTGGCCTGGACACGTGAAAACACGTGGCTCCAGCTCGGAACCACCATGTTAGATACCTACCTGGGTGCCCCGAACACGTGAAACGACGCGGTTCCAACTCGAGACCACCATGTTAGATGGCCCCCATGGGTGGCGTGGGCACGTGAAAACACGTGGTTCCAGCGCGGGGCCACCATGTTAGATACGCCCCATGTTTGGCCTGGACACGTAAACACACGTGGTTCCAGCTCAGAACCACTATGTTAGATACCCTCTTTTTGGGGGGACCTGGACACGTGAACACAAGTGGTTCCAGCTAGGGACCACCATGTTCGATACCCACCTGGGTGGCCTGGACACGTGAAAACACGTGGCTCCAGCTCGGGACTACCATGTTAGATACCTCCTAGGCCCTCCTAGCGAAATTCATGCAAAAACCAGCGAATGAGTCGAGACATTCTCGAAATTCATGCGCGCGGGACGCGGGACGCGCGAGACGTCCTCGAAATTCCTGCGCGCAGGACGCTTTTCCGCGTCGCGGTCGGGGCTCCAGACCTCGGTTGTTGGTTGAGGATTCTGCTAAAAACGCGCCACACCCTCTTTTTCACAATGGAAAACGGTGGTCTGCGGACCCCGGTATTTATCGAGGATCCGAGATGGGGGGCAAACTTCCCTCGAGCGGGCAAGCGCAAAACGCATTTGCTCAACTGAATATTCACACTTCACCTCGTAATTGATCGCAGAATGATTCTGCCGGCCCACCTCCCGTCGGGGCCGGGGGGTAAACCAACCAAGAGAGAAACTTGGGCCCGTGCCCTTGCCGGGAAAAACGGCCCCGCCGTTTCGGGGAGCTCGACGAGAGGCCACGGAAAGAGCGAAGCGCGGGGCGGTCCACTGCGCGCTGCTTCCCGCTCTTCGGGTCGCTGCCCAGGAAGAAGCTGAAAGGCGTGCCCTGCCCTCCCCCCGTGCGACGCCCTCCGCCGCAGAGTGGGCGTGAGGCACCTGCCGCGCTGCAAGGTCTGCTCTGCCCTCCTCCAGCGCCTGGGGTCGAGAAGGCGGCCTACCCCAAGCTGCACCTGCTCCTCCCTTCTCTTCCTCCTTCTCCTCCTCCCCCTCCTCCTCCCCGCCCTCCTCCTCGAAATCCTCCTCCTCCTTTTCCTCCTCCTCCTCCTCCTCCTCCTCCTCCTCCTCCTCCTCCTCCTCCTCCTGCTCCCCGCCCTCCTCGTAATCCTCCTCCTCCTCCTCCTCCACCTCCTCCCCCGTCTTTTTCAACAAAAGCGTGGGCCGGATACTCGTTTGGCTCCCCAAATGGATTGGGGCACCGCGATGCCAAACCTCCTGGCCCTGGTTGCGCAAGGCACGGTAGTCTTGAGAAGCCTCAGCGCTGACGAAGAGACGCGTCGGCACTTCTTCCCAGAGGCCAAACACGGCCAAAAAACTCCCGTCGTGTTTTCTGCATGACGCGATCGTGCCTGGGCAGGGCCCCCCTGAGCCTGTCATCACATCCGCCTACGTCGCCCGACTTCGGCATAGGGGTGATGGCGAGGCGTGGGGCGTCGTTGCAACGCTGCCGTGGAAACCATCGCGCCCCGAGCACCTCCGCCAGACTCCACCTGCAGTCGTGTGCGGGCGCCGGGGGGCCTGTCACTCTGCTCCAATAATGTTCGCCATCGCCCCAAAAAGTGGGCCGTTGCCACTTCCACTGTACCGCTGTGCAGTTTACTCTGTGCAATCAAT
The DNA here is from genome assembly GCA_963575745.1 of Prorocentrum cordatum. Taxonomy (NCBI): domain Eukaryota; class Dinophyceae; order Prorocentrales; family Prorocentraceae; genus Prorocentrum; species Prorocentrum cordatum. The sequence continues at coordinate 71,512 of CAUYUJ010018579.1, forward strand.
AATGCAGAACTTGAAATCACCAACCCCACTGCCCACGCAATCACCGCACCCTCCCACCCGCAACTTGTTCTGCACAGCCCATGCGGCCGACATTGTGGTGACTATCTGGCACTGGCTGGCGCATCTCTGCGGCTGCGCTAGCGCGCGCTAGCTCGCGCGCAGAGCGGCTAGCTGGTTTGGCACGACAGGCGCGGCCGCGATGGCGCTCACCGATACGAACTTCCCAGCGCGTCTCAAAGGCCGCGCTGGCGCGCGGGCACTTCAGTACGGGGCGGTGACTCAGGCGGGAGCGGTATCATAATGACGTCGACAGCGGCAGCAATAATGATGATAGTAGCAGTGGTGGTGGTGGTGATGATAACGATGACGACGGCAAGGCCAATGATTGCGCCGACGCCCGTGACGACGATCACGAGGATGATGTTCATGTGTTGATCGGCGGCGCTGATGAGGGCGATGGTGAGACAATGCGCGCGCAAACATTCAAGAAACCTCGCAGCCCGTTAGAGGGATAGCATGTGGTTGTTCATATGTGTTTAAGGAGCTGTATCGTGAAATGCTTCGAAAACGAATGGTTCAGGAAGGGTTTCGACACGCGCGCGTGACGGCGCATGCGTGTGGCCCGCATGATGTTATATGATACGGATTCGCGCATTGGGTGCATGCTGGATCAACGCGGATGCACCGCGTGGTGAGATGAGAATGCGAGTTCTGGGCGAAAGTGCTGAACTTATATGGTCTTCCTCGGAGTTCAACAAGTGCGCGCGGGCACAAAATCTGTAATTCTTCGATGCGAAACCTGAGAAAAAAGCTTGCGTTTGGGACTGAGACGTTTGCATAACTAGTGTGTGTGTGTGTGTGCGTGCGATTGTGCTGCTATGATCTCGACATGTGTGCCCCCATGTGGACTTCGTGCCAGCGTTTACAAAAGGATTATGGAAAGAATGCCTTCTACTACAGACAACTGCGCGCACACAGTGAATCAACAAGGACGAGAGGGGACGATGCCAAGTCGCCTTGGATGGCACGACTTCGCACGGAAATTTAGAAGCTAGGCAGGATCATATGATACCGGAGAGAAACCCCTCATCATAATATGTTTAAGGCTATCGGGCTACGGGGCTATAGGGCTATAGGGCTGTAGGGCTATAAGGCTATGGGGCTATAGGGCTACAGGGCTATAAGGCTATAGGTCTATAGGGCTATCGGGCTGTGGGGCTATAGGGCTATGGGGTGATCAGGCTATAGGGCTATAGGTTTATAGGGCTATAGGGTTATAGGGTTATCGGGCTATAAGGCCGCAAAGCAACAGGGCTGTAGGGCTATGGGCTATTGGGCTAAAGGGACACAGGGCTATTAGGGTTATGGGCTATAGGGCTATTCGGGCTATAGGGCTATAGGGCTATAAGGCTGTAGGGCTGTAGGGCTATAGGGCTATCGGGCTGTAAGGATATAGGCCTATGGGGCTGTAGGGCTATGGGGCCATAGGCTATAGGGCTACAGGGCTATAGGGCTATAGGGCTATAGGGCTATAGGGCTATAGGGCTATAGGGCTATAGGGCTATAGGGCTATAGGGCTATACGGCTATAGGGCTATAGGGCCATTTGGGCTATAGGGCTATAGGGCTATAGGGCTATGGGGTTATAGGGCTATAGGGCTATAGGGCCACAGGGCCACAATAGGGCTATTGTGCTATAGGGTTATAAGGCTATAGGGCACCTGGGCGCCCAGGCACCTGGACACCAGGGCACCGGGGCACCCAGGCACCTGGGCTTGCCGCCGAAGTTGGCGCCATACCTCACCTAACCATCTGAATCCGCTAGGACCCTTACAGAGGCAAGCTCTGTTTGGGGAATGAAAATTACAATTGCCACGGGGGGGCGCGCTAAACCCGTGGGGGGGGGGGGAGTCGATATGATTCTTTAGCGACAAAATGTATGGAGATCCGTGCATGTGGCGGAGGTTAGTTGGTGCGAGCTGTGGATCGAAGTCTAGGTTGTGTAGGGCCTGGGATGCAAAATTACACGGCGCGGGCATGTGTCCGACTCCGGAAACCCTGAACCCAAAAACGTTTTCATCTCTTGGGGGCACATATTTGACTTCCACACACACGCACACACACACACACACACAAGCCACTGCCCCCTCTCGTCCACAGCTCTGGAGGCCCCGTGCCGGGCTAGTAACACTACCTACCGTGCCGAAAACAGATCGGGCATCGGCGCGATCGAGCTGTTCGATCGGAGCCTCTGGAATGCACGGGACGAAACGAGGCCACGAGGAAGGGCCAGGAGGAGCCCTGGAGCGCCCAGGAGCGCCTCGGCCCCCGCCTCGCGCACCCCATCCTCTGAGGGGGCGGCACTGCGAGGAGGGCCCCCCGAGCCCCTCTAGGCCCAGGGGGGCCGACGGCCACGAAACGAGCCAGCGAACCCCGCAGAAAAAAATACGCGCCACCCCCTCGAGATGAGAGAATAAAAAATGTTGTTAACACCGTCTGGGAGCTACTGGGCCTTCTCGGGGCCCTCACTTCTTCTGACGCTTGGCCCTGCCCTTGCCCTTCACCCCCTTGCCCTCTTTGAAGGCCAACTTCTCTACCTTCTTCGCCGCCCGGCTGCGAGGCGCTGCGTCTCTCTCGAACAGCAGCCCCACCGCCTTCCCCCCGCCGTTGTCCCGCAGCTGCTCGAAGGCCTGGTGGAGCGTGCGGTGGCGCATGACGGCGAAGATCCACTTCTTCACCTCGTTGCCGTCCGCGTCCTCCGCGGCGATCATGAAGCAGCGCGTCGCGTGGAAGATCGTGTCGCGATCCTGGATCTTGGCCCCCCACTCGGTGATGAGCTTCACGGCCTGGAGCGTGGCCTCGGGTTCGGGACCTCGGGCGATGGCGGCCTTGAGCGCCTCCTCGCTGTCCTTCAAGGCCTCCGACACGCGGAAGAGCACCATCTTCATCAGAGCGTCGGGGCGATTGCCCCACGGGTGGCCATTGTAGTCGTCCGCATCCTTGTGCCTCGCCCCCTTGCCCGCCTGGTTGTACTTGTCGACGCCCTCCTCGAGGGCGAGCTGGAGCTTCGCGTCGGCGCGCTGCGCGAGGACCACGTTCACGTCGCGCCTCTGGTTGCGCAGGTCGTCCTCGTGCTGCAGCACCAGCTTGGCCATCGCCATGGTCAGCTGGCGGTGGGGCCCCTCCATCAGAACCCTGTCCTGCACTGTCTTCTCCTCGGCCACCCCCGCGTCCCTCTTCTTGCTGACCACCTCCGACAGCGGGGTGAACATCGCGGCGAGTGCTAGGGGCCAGTGGAGGTCGCGGAACGGGAAGAGCCTCTTGAACCCCAGCAGCTTCCAACACTGGACACCTTGGAACCTCGATATGTCGAAGGAGCGTATCTTTCCCGGTGAACTTCTGCTGGCAGCGTGGGCAGGCAATACTGTCAAGGCAAACTTGCGGGAGAGACAGGCGATTGGCTACAATACCATGCCTCTGACGTCGATGGCTGTCGAGGCCCTTGGGATCTCTGCACCTAAATCCGCATTCTGGGCACAGGAGCATCTCATACCTAGTACCATCAGGGCGTTCCTCCCCAGCAGGCCCAGAATCGCAATCCGCACGAAGGAAAGAACAGCCCGAAGATCACGCTCCTCGAGTCCGCAGAACCAGGTCAGCCAGGGTTTCGACACAACTGGTTCTTGCGCAGGGGCTTCGGGGGCTCCAGCGCGACGGGCAGCAGACAGTGATGACCAGAGCGCCAGCAGATCCTGAAGCAAAAGCGAGATCCGCCCCACGGGTTTCCTGGGACCCACTTTCCTCTCAAAGCTCAGCCGTCCAAACAGGACCGCCCCACCCGCTTTCGCGGGGTCGCACTCGGGTTCCTGAGGGGCAAGTCCAGGAGATATCACTCTCTGCCACCAACGCAGCCTTCGGAACAACAGAGTAGACGTTGGCTTTCCGTCGGATCGCCTCGTTCAGGACATGTCGGACGCATGCAGGGGATCCGAGTAGGTGACGAAGCTTCTTGGTTTGCCAGCGCTCTATTCTCTGGAGTTCGGTCTGGGTAAGTATCGCAATTTCCATAGCATAATAGAGCGGACCAACGAGGCCCACAACCGAATCTTGAGTCTGTAGCTGAGGTTCCCCTTGAAGGCCCGTTGGGAGAGGCGTCCGTGGGCAGCGCTAGCTCCCAGCAGGCGTTGCCTTCGCTCCTCGGACATCGAGCCGTCATCGCGGATGCGGACACCCAGATACGTTACCGACTTCTGAGCATGGACTTTGATCGCGCGGCCCGCGGAGTCTTTCATGGTCACACCCGCGGTTCGGTTGATGATAGATTTGCGAATATTTGTACACCCCGTCCCCGACGAGACCATCAACACCTCAAGTTTGGGCACGTTCATCGTCACCCCACTGGCCTCGATCACCGACTTCACGAACTGGAGATATTCCGAAACACTGTCGAAGCTCTCGAACATAGCGAAACCGATAAGGTCATCGACGAACTTAACCTGCGAGACGCCCTCCTCGATAGTCTCCTCCTCCTCCTCCAATACAGCTCGGCCCCTTATGTTCGCCAACGTTGGGTCCGAAAAAACCGAGACGCCCTCGAAGCCGTGGGTCACCTGCTGATTCGAAATCTCCTGGGCGATGAGATCGTAGACGGCGACGAACAGCGACGGGCCCTCCACGCTGCCCTGGCGGACCCCACGACGCACCAGAAGGGTTTTGCACGGCTGTTTTGTTTGATGTCCCTCAGGATATAGCACGCGCCCTCGTGGAGGGCCTCAAGCGCGAGCCGAACTCCCCTGGAAATCGCCAACTTATCGAGGGAATCCCAAATTCTGTCACGAGGCAAGAGACCGAATGCTTTTTCGAGGTCGACGAGGGCTGCCACCAGCACAGCAGCTGGGTAGTTCGTGCGGCCCCTGCAAACACGGAAGCGGCGCATGATCTCATCGACGACCACGACTGCGTCACGCGTGGACCGTTTGGGAAGGGCCCAAAACTGCGCACAGGACAGGCGGCCTGCACACTGGCGGAGCTCTCGCATGCACACAACGTTGGCGAAAGCTTTGCCCATATTGTTGATGGGGTTGATCGTTCGGTAATGGTCTAGGGCATTTCGCCCGCCCCCTTTGGGCTTGCGAATCGATACTATCTCCCCATCCTTGAAGCGCTGAGCAACTCGTTTCATCCGACGGCATGCTTGGAAGACCTGGGCGAGGGGGCCTGCAACGAACTCGAGGCACAGCTTCCATAGCTCAGCCACAGCTCCATCCGAGTGAGGTCTCCGTCCGCTGTGATCGATGTTGTCGGGGTCGCACCACTTCAGCGTCGGAGCCGCCTTGAAGTTCGGCAGCTTCATGATCGCCCTTGCGGCGCTGGACTCCGTGATCTCCGCAGACGGATCGCCCAAGTCCGTGAGCGGGGCGGTAGGCATCAGGGGTGGAGTGACCTCGTCAGCACAAAAGATGGAGCACAAAGCCTTAGCCCGCACAGCCATGTCCTCATCACTGTCGAAGCATACCGCGCCTGTCTCTGGGTTAAACACCGTCATCGCTGGCACCGAAGGCTTCGGTGCAAGGCGACGTATAATAGCATAACTCAGGCGAATGTCTTGATGACGATCCGCAGCCTCCGCCTGGGACACCAGCTCGGCCGTCTGCTGGCGCTTGTGTGATCGAACTGCTGTCTTCGCAATCTTGGCTGCACACGAGCACTGGCGGTAGAGCGACTTATAGAGCCAGCTGCCAGGGATTGTCCTGACCATCAAACGTTGATAGAACTGCGTCTTGGCGGTAGCCTGCAGGATGTCCTCGGGGGAGCTGGGCGCATCTGGCCTACCGGCTGTGTCGAGTAGATGCCAACGGCGGCGTCGACGAGGAAGCTCTCGAGGGCATTGAAGTAGGCAGAGGTGTCTGGGTAGCGTCGTCCTGGTCCACAGATGCTCTGCCAGTCTTCGGCGAGTCGGAGCTCGGCGACCCTCTGGGCAGAGGCATCCTGAAGATGGGCAACACGAGATGGGATGGGGGCGGTTGGAGCGTCCGACGTCTGATTGTGTGCACTATTGAGGATCTTTAAGTCCTGCATGATGAGCGCACGATTCCAACGCATTGTTTCTTTCTTCGGTGCCCGTCTGCACCGCAGTCCCGCATATACCTTAGCCTCCACAGGGCGGTGGTCACGATACCCTCCAAGGCTCACTGGCAAATCCCTAAGCGGGTAGCTGCGATGGCCGTACCCTCCCTGCATACGTACACACATGTAGTCTATGGTCGACCAGCTCCTCCCATCCGTGTGACCCACGTAGAGTTGAAGCGAGTCGCCTTCCCAAAGGTATTGAGCGCCATCAGCCCAAGATTTTGAAGCACTGGGAGAAATTTAGCACCGTTTTGATTTGTTCTGCTCTGAAGCCTCCTCGAACCCGCGAAGCCTATGTTGGGTGGCGAGGGAGCAATCGAGGCATTCGCGTCGAGGCACCAGACAAGCGCGGAGCGCCTTGGGATACTGGATATCGTGGCCGAGCACTGCTGCCAGAAAACATCCTGGGCTCTGTAGTGCACAGCTGGGTCTGGCATCGGCTGTCCATGCGGCGGCTTCGGTGGCTCGTTGGTCCACGAATACCCATTGAGAACATAAAAGTCACGGGGACGCGGACCATCTCGCTTGAGTCGTACTCCCTGGAGGCGGCCAGGAATCCACTCATGCACACACCGTATCTCGACTTTCCCAAAGAAGCGCCTGTTGACTGCTATGAGGCATCCGTCCCTCGCCCTAGACGAAGTCGTCGCCGTCGGAAGTATATGATACCCTTCACATTGCCATGCAATACTCAACGACATGAGCGTGCTTTGAAAGCAACATATCGCAACCTGTCTCTCTCGGGCTAGGCGAAGAAGCTCGCCAAGACGGTCGGCGACGACTAGGGACTCTGTGTTGTAGCTCCAAACTGTGATAGTCTGTGTCTTACTCAGGGATCTCGGTGTCCTCAAGCCCGAAGGGGCCGCTGAGGTCGGGGTGGCAAAGAGTTCGGCACGAACATGAGCTGCAGCCAGGCCAGCCGCCGAAGCGCGAGTATAGTGTTGACCACGGTACCAGCACGCTCCAGTCACTGCCACTTGCCTCAGTGCACGTCGAAGGGCTCTCTTATTCCCCATACACCCGAGCTCCCACGATCAGACAGTAGTTGCAGACTGTCGATGTGGTCCAGCACGGCTGGGCTACCGTGCAGCGCTCACCTCGCAGGCACCAGTGCCGATGTCCCTGGCCCGCTCCGTCAGCAGGAGGCCGCAGGCAACGCCATGGCCAGGGAAGAAGGGAAGCGGCCTGGTGGGGACTTGCGACCCCACGCCCGCCTGTGCGAGCAGCGTCCTTGAGCCGCCGAGCCTAGTGGTGCGAGCTGTGGATCGAAGTCTAGGTTGTGTAGGGCCTGGGATGCAAAATTATACGGTGCGGGCATGTGTCCGACTCCGGAAACCCTGAACCCAAAAACGTTTTCATCTCTTGGGGGCACATATTTGACTTCCGCCGCCTTCCGCCGAGCTTCCGCTGGCTTCCGCCGGCGCAGGCGGCCTCGTTTTACTTCCGCCGACCTTCCGCCACCCTTCAGCCGCCTTCCGCCGAGGTAGAGATGACAATTCCTTCGATCCTCGAAGGCAAGGCCCTGTCTGGAACGCCCCATGTGGTGACAAAGGCAATCGCGAAGGCAGCTCCAACTGGCGAACACTGGAAGCTCGTCGAGTAACAGAAGCCCGCTTTGGTTGACCCAGAAAGGTGTCCAGCTGAAAGGGGGTGGTGCAATAGATTTGGGGCAATTGTATTGCAAAGGTACTGCGCCGGAAATTGTATTACATTGTATTGCAACTAGTGCATTGCACGCGAAAATCCAGCAATACGTCTCTGCACCAGAATGTCTTGCACGCCCCAGATCTGCTGCAACCCCACAAATCGATTGCGCCATACATACATACATATATATATATATATATATATATATATATATATATATATATATTAAAAAAAAAAAAAAAAAAAAAAAAAAAAAAAAAAAAAAAAAAAAAAAAAAAAAAAAAAAAAAAAAAAAAAAAAAAAAAAAAAAAAAAAAAAAAAAAAAAAAAAAAAAAACGCCCCGTCTTCGCTGGACCCCCTTGTGGGTCCATCGGACCCGCGCAGCAGGAATGCCCCCCGCGGCCGGCGCAGCACTGCGGCGCCAGAGGCCCGCGCACCGCACCGCCGATGCACCGCCACGAACCAAGGCGACTCCGCGACGCAGACCACGGGGCTCCCGATCGCGCCGCGGCGCCGATTGCGCCAGCGATGCGGAGCCCTCCTCCGGCTCCGCCTGCGCCCTGGCCCCGCCCGGAAGGCCTGGAGCCTCGGGAGCAGCGCTCCCCACAGCCTACATATATGACTACCTACCAGACCACCCCAACCCAACCCGAAGACCCGAATTTCGGGTTGGGGGGGTAAGGATTCCACACGTGTTTTTTCGATGTTTCCCGACCCCCCCCCAACTGGAAATCGAGGGTAAATCTGAGCCTTCGGGTTGGGTTGGGGTGGTTTGGTGGGTGGTGAATATACGACACGAGCGGAGCAGCAGGGGCCGCCGGCGCCCCCACCTGTGCAGAGCCGAGGCACCATCCCAGCGCGCGGACGGTGGGCTCGTGCCGCGACGACGAGGGCGCCGGCTCCTGGACAGCGCGTGGGTCGTGCAGCCTCCAACGATCGCGGCGCTCCGAAGGCACAGAGCGCTCGATATCGGCCGAGTCCGGGCCGCCGCCAGCGTTCAACCCTGAACGCCCGCGATGGATTCGCCTTCGCGCCGACACGGCACGACCCTTAGAGGACTCCCGAGCGGGGTCCGGGTGGATGGGGTCGGAGGATCGCGCCGCATCGCCAGATCATCGCCGCTACATCGGCGCCGTCGGCGTGGAGAGCATCGGGCCCCACATCGAGCCTCATCACAGATGCAGATGCGATGCGGCGCAATCCTCCGGCCCCATCCGCTCGGATCCCGTTTGGGAGGCCTGTAGCCCCAAGCGGCAGCCGCCGGGCGAGCCCCCGTCCCTGGAGGCGCTCCATCGGAGGCTCGTAGCCGTCTGGGAACGGCACTGCGAACTCCGTCTTGTGGACGAAGAGCCTCTTGCCTGCCGCTCCCAGGGCGGGGCGCGCAGCGGGGGGATGCACGATGGGGAGGGGCACGTCAAGTGAGCGACGAGGGGACGAACGAACGACCACCGCTGCGGACAGACGTCCAGGCCTGGCTCAGGCCAGGTGGGCGAGGCCGTGGCCACTGGATTCTGACGTGCCTGGACGCATGCAGTGCCAGACAAATATCAAGCCAGGAGGAGAGAAGGAGGAGGAGGAGGAGGAGGAGGAGGAGGAGGAGGAGGAGGAGGAGGAGAGGAGAGGGGAGAGGAGGAGGAGAGGAGAGGAGAGGAGAGGAGAGGAGAGGAGAGAGAGGAGAGAGAGGAGAGGAGAGGAGAGGAGAGGAGAGGAGAGGAGAGGAGAGGAGAGGAGAGGAGAGGAGAGGAGAGGAGAGGAGAGGAGAGGAGAGGAGAGGAGAGGAGAGGAGAGAATGAGGAAGAGGGGAAGTCCCTGGTGTCGGTGTAGGCGCGTGTGCCGTCTCGACCTGCCAACGGGTGCCCTACGACAATAGTTTTTATCCCCCGACGGGGCCGCAGCCCTGGGGCACTCTGTCATGCTCAGAATCGAGGAGGGATCTGCCCATTGGTTTCTTATGGTACAGTCAAAACGCAGCACAAGGATGCGCGGCAAGGATGCCATGGCCTTGGAAGGCCATTTTAGCGTTTCTCGAACGGGGCTGGCCAGCGAAAGCTGCCAAGGATGGGCCGACGGGGCATGGATGCAAGAGTAACCTTGGCCAGTTGCTCATCCTTACCATGCTCTTCGATCGTACGATGTCTCCTCGTGCGTGCACACTGCAAAAAGGAAGGCAAGACTGCACGAACGGAAACCTCCGCAGGTTCGCGCGGGCGTCTTGGGCCCGCCCGCGGTGGACCCCCCCCCCGGGGCGCGCCAGGGCCTAGCCGAGCCGGGAGATCCGAGCGGACCTCCGCAGGCCTGCGCTGCTGCCGTTCTCAGGGGGGATAACAGACCTGCCTCGCTTTTGGCCACCCTCGCTTCCAAGAGATACCAAGCGATGCCAAACTACAGCCTGCACTGGTCAGGCCGCTTGACGAGGAGGCGCGTGGCATGACTTGGTTTTGCCCGGAAGCGAAAGCGGGGTAGGTTGCTCACGCGCTGCCGTTCTGCTTTCCCCCTGGGGAGGCCGGTCGAGACACCCTGGCCGGGTCTGGGCACGTCCAGGGCCCGAGCCCCGCTCTCCGGCACCGCGGGCCCACGCTGGCCCGGAGCACCGCACCCCCGGACCGATCGAGAGAGACCGACCCACCGATCCATGGATGGAGAGGTGTGCGATCCGTGGCGGATCCCCCGACCGACAGGGATCGAGGTACAGGGGCACTGGGCTGTCGAGGTCACCGCACAGTCTGTCGCCGCACCGCTTTGGGATCTCCCCAGCTCGCTCGAAGAAGAGCGGGCGAAATGTGCATCCACTCGGGGAGGTCCGCGCGGGCACTTTGATCAGCACTGGGCCACCCTGGCGGCGCCTCTGGCGCCGCCCCTGGGGCGCTCCGCGATCTATGGGAGGGAGGCTGAGTGCCGATCCAAGAAACCCGCGCGGATCTACGAGATGCTGGAGAAGAGAGACAGGGGGGAGCAGGAGGAGCAGGGGGAATCTCCCGGCGCTGGCGGTAACTGATACGCTCCTCTGGGTCTCACCTCCGTCGCTCCCTGCCATGAGCATCGTTGAACCGATCCCTATCCCCGCTGGCCTGGCCTTGGCCCCACTGGCCGACTCACCCCCCTCGGTGGGGATGTATGCCTGCTCCTTCGGATATCGCGGGGCCTATCCTCACTCAGGAGATACCATGGCCGCCCAGTGGTCTGAGATAGGATAAAATGATTACCACGGCCCAATGGGGATGGGGATAGTTTGACGATGCTGATGCCATGCACTCAGCCAGGGCCAGCTGCCGGCCAGAGGCCACCGCAGATCGCAGGCCGCCGACGCGGCCTGCTCTGGCGCAGGACGCCGGCGTTCTGGATCATCCGACGGCCGCTCTGGGCGGCACACCCTCGTGGGAGTCGCGCCGATGTGTAGTGCGGCAGCGCCTCCCAGGTAGGCGGCTAACCTGGGGACGCTTTGGCCAGGGCTGCTGCCTGCTGCTGCTGTGCGGCCTGCTGCTGCATGGCCTGCTGCTGCGCCAGCTGCTGCTGCAGCAGTTGCTGCTGGAGCTGGGCTGCCTGCTGATGCGCAAGCTGCTGCTGAAGCAGCTGCTGTTGCAGCAGCTGCTGCTGCAGTTGCTGTTGCTGCTGCGGGGTCAGCTGCTGCAGCAGCTGTTGCTGCTGCAGCAACCTCTGCTGCTGCGCCGCCTGCTGCTGCGCCGCCTGCTGCTGGGCGAGCTGCTGCTGCGCCGCCTGCTGCTGGGCGAGCTGCTGCTGTGCGAGCTGCTGCTGCGCCGCCTGCTGCTGGGCGAGCTGCTGCTGCTGCTGCTGCTGCTGCTGCTGCTGCTGCTGCTGCTGCTGCTGCTGCTGCTGCTGCTGCTGCTGGATCTGCGGCTGCTGGGCCTGCCCCTGTGCTGGTGCAGTTGCCGGCGGCGCCGGCGGTGCCTGCGCCTGCAGCTGTCCTGGCAGCGCCTGCCCTGGCGGCGGCATTTGCACCAGCACGCTGGGTCGCGGAACGACCTGGGGCACCTGCCCAGGGACAGCCTGCCCCGGGGCCAGCGGCCCGAACGCCGCCTGACCAGGCACACCGAAGCCCTGCAGCAGCTGCTGCTGCTGCTGCTGCTGCTGCTGCTGCTGCTGCTGCTGCTGCAGTGGCTGGCCAGTCGGCCCGAAGCCCTGGGTCGACTGCCCCTGCGTCTGCAGAACGACCTGCTGCGGGGGCGGCGGAGCCTTGGCCATGGTCCCGAAGGCAGGGGCGGCGGGGACCTGCACCACAGCGCTGGCCTGAGGGGCTGCCTTGACCATAGTACCCATCTGCGCCATTTGAGGCAGCATGCCGTCCTGTGGCAGGGATGCCTTGGCCATCGCCCCCTGCGGTTGCACGACGGCGACGCTGACAGGGAAGCCCTTGCCCGCGCCCTTCAGACCTTTCCCCCTTAAGCCGGCTGCCACTGCGTCCTCCTCCTTGTGAGAGTACCGGCAGCTATCCCCCCGAAGACAGTGGCCGTTCACCCACCCATAGCACGGCCGCGCAGGAACGTTCGGGAAGGTGCCCACGGGCTGGGCCACTGGGAAGCCAGGCCTAACGATATGCGGCGCGACCCCCGCTGCCAGTCCTGGAGGTGCAGTGCCAGCCTTGGCCGCAGCAAGCGCCGCAGAGCGTTCGCTCTGAAAGCTGAGCGCTGCGGAGAGGTCACCAGCATCCACCCGCCGCTGCCGCACCCGGCGCGCCTCCTCGGTCAGCGCCAGGAAAATGATGTTGCTGCCGTGCTCGGTCGGAAGCTGCGACTCCACTACCTTCCCGACGATCACCACAGTGTCGTCGATGAGCCCCACGAGTTCCTCCATGCTTTTGACTCCAAAACTCTCTGGGCTCAGCCCCTTCTTATAATACTTGTTATAATAAAATGGCAAGTGCTCCGGGGGAATGCCAAGCCTCTCGGGGTCGTCACAGTCCCGCTGGAATGCATGGATCAACAGGTGCAGCTCGAAGCGTAAGCTCAAAGTGGTCCAGTCCTCAAACGCGAAATCTGCAAATAGGGGTCGCGTGCCGCCCTCGCCACAGGCCTCGGCGTCGTCGACAGCGAACACGTCTGTTTCCCTCGCGAGCAGCTCACCGAAGAGCTGCACCATCGGGTCGCCATCCTCCAGGGACGTATCCTCGATCATTTGCAGGAAGTCCGTCGCCTCATGGTGCGCCTTGCCATCTCCCTGCTCGGCCGTTTGTTCCTCTCTATGTTTCTTGTCTTCGGCTCGGTTCTTGCTGGCCGCATCTGCGTCCACGTCAACCTTCGCCTCACCATCCTCTCTTGAGACGACGTGCTCCTTTTGCCCCTCCCGATCGGTGACCTCAACGATCCGCTTCTTCTCGGCCTCCTGGCCATCCTGCGCGCCCTCCATCTCCTCGGACTTGCGTTTCTTACTCCCCTCCGCCTTGGTTGTCGCCGCGGCTACTACTGAAGCCATCTGAGATCGCTTATTGGGATCCCTGTACTCCATGCTGAGCCTGTGCCACATCTTCAGGTCCTCTTGCCATGCCTCATAAGCAAGGAGCCGCCAAGAATACGGATTTCCATCGCGCTGGACTCTTCACAACTCAATCGCAACTTGCTCAAACCTTACCCGCTCACAAAATTCAAATCAGCTGCCCCCCCCCCTGCGTGGGCCACCACGCTGCGAGGACCAGGCTTCCGCAACACAGCAGCTCAGTTCTCACTAGCGCCTGGAGGCAATTCGCAACACCGCACTGTCTGCTGAGCCCGCTCAACGCTTCTCAGAAGGATGCAATTGATTTGTTACCTGACGGCACGATGCTAAACTTCTCAACGCACACGACCCCTCTCGGCGCCAACGCCATGCATTCCCCCCGAAACACGGCTGTCCTGGGACAAGTAAAGTGCCGATTGATCCCGGCTCCTCCAGACATCCAAAAGCTTGTATACAGATCTGCCCACACATCTACACTAGGAGAGCCAGCGTGGACTCAACACTGAGAGCGCGACGGTAAGCTAGACAATGAGCGATACGACCCGATTGCACCGCAGACGTGTGGGTTGTGTGGTGCGAGATATCTGGTGAAAGCTACGTGGCGCAAGGTGTGGAGTGCAATAGTTTCCGTGAAACCTATGCGGCACTATGGAGTGCAAGGTATGGAGTGCAAGGTGTGGAGTGCAATAGCTTCCGCGGCGTAAGCTGCGTGGTGCGATCCGCGCGGTGCAGTCCGTGCGGTGTGAGCGGCGTGGCGCAAGCCGCGCGACACAGCGCCGTGCGGGCCACGTGCCGCAAGCTATGTGTCCTACGCCCGCGACGGCGCCCACGGCCGCCCACCCGCCGAAACCTCGCCGCGCCCGCCCAGCGCACGGGGGCGCCCACGGGGCGCCCCCGGCCGCCCACCAGGCTAGGGAGACTCTTCATGGGGGGGGATCCCATGGGGGGATAGGATCCCAGGGGGGGGGATGCCATAGGATCCCCTGGGGATCCCATGGAGAGTCTCCCGACAGGCGAGACCTCGCCGCACCCGCCCGGTGCACGGAGCGCCCGCGAGGCGCCCAGGGACGGCAACCGGGCGAACCGTTCGCCACGCCCATCGAATCGCGCCGGCAACCTGAGCAGGGGTGCCAAGGTGCATACCCTGGTTGCGGGACGTATACAGGCGAGGATGCAGGTCTGTGCACGCATGGCTCCAAGAGTGATCCCACAGGGGCAGCACGACCGACACTTCGAATGGCGGGCTCTCCGCCCCAAGAGGCCCCTGGGAGGCCCAAGAGGCCCCCAAGGGGCCCCCAAGAGGCCCCAAGAAGCCTCCAGGGGGGCCCCGGGAGGCCCCAAGACGCGTCAAAACTGCCCCCTAGGCCCCCGAGAGCCCGAGCCCTCCGATGAAACTCCAAGAAGCACACATTAGGACTCCGACGCACAACCCAGGCTCGGTGGCGGATGGGCCGACGGCCACTAGACCTGGGGCCGGCACGGAAACGGAAAGAGCGCTTCAGAAACAGAAACCGAAATTACTCACACCACCGTTCGTACTGGGAGCCGTGGCGTTGAGAGCTTGTTACGTCACCCCTCGCTCTTGGGAGCCTTGGTGTTCAGAGATTGTTGCGTTGCCGCTCGTTCCTGAGCCTTGGCTGGGCCTTGGTGTCAGGAACTTGTTACTTACGTCACCGCTTTCTGCTGGGAGCCTTGGTCTTATCAGCTTGTTTACGTCACCGTTCGCTCTTGGGAGCCTTGGTGTGAAGAGCATTTTGCGTTACCGATCGCTCTTCATTTGGCGTCTCTGGGCCTTCTTGGGAGTCCGATTGGGGCCCTTTTACAACCCTTTTGGAGGCCTCTGGGGAACCTCTTGGGGGCCTGTTGGGGTTTCTTGGGGGGCTCTTGGGGCCTCCTGGGAGCTTCTTGGGGCGAACGGCTAGACTTTTCGGTTCGTGGTTCCCCTCTTGGGGCCGTCTTGGGCCCCTCTTTGGTCGTCTTGGGCGCCTCTGGGGCCGTCTTGGCGCCCTCTTGGGCCGTTTTGGCGGCCTCTTGGGAGCCTCTTGGGCCGTCTTGGGGCCCTCTTGGGCCGTTCTGGCGGCCTCTTGGGGCCTCTTGGACCGTCGTCAGCGCCGAAAAGCCGTGCATGCTAAAAATGCTTCCCATGGGAAATCCATGATTTTGGCCTCCTGGTGGCCTCTTGGGACGCCTCTTGGGGGCCTCTTGGGGCTTCTTGGGGGGCTCCTGGGGCCTCCTGGGAGCGTTTTGAGGCTACACTTTTCGGTTCGTGGTCCCCCTCTTGCGGCCGTCTTGGGGCCCTCGTGGGCCGTCTTGGGCGCCTCTTGGGCCGTCTTGGCGCCCTCTTGGGCCGTCTTGGCAGCCTCTTGGGAGCCTCTTGAGCCGTCTTGGGGCGGTCTTAGGGGCCTCTTGGACCGTCGTCAACGCCGTGAAAGCCGAAAAGCCGTGCATGCTAAAAATGTACATTTCCCCATGGGAAATGACAATGATTTTGGCCTCCTGGTGGCCTCTTGGGACGCCTCTTGGGGGCCTCTTGGGGCTTCTTGGGGGGCTCTTGGGGCCTCCTGGGAGCGTCTTGGGGCGAAAGGCTAGACTTGTCGGTTCGTGGTCCCCTCTTGGGCGCCTCTTGGGCCGTCTGGGGGCCCTCTTGGGCCGTTTTGAGGGCCTCTTGGGAGCCTCTTGGGCAGTCTTGGTGCGGTCTTGGGGGCCTCTTGGGCCATCGTCAACGCCGTGAAAGCCGAAAAGTCGTACATGCCAAAAATGCACGTTTCCAGAAGGAAGATCAATGGTTTTGGCCTCTTGGGGCCCTCTTGGGACGCCCCTTGGGCGCCTCTTGGGGGCCTCCTGGGGGCCTCTTGGGCCGTTTTGGGCGGTCTTGGGCTCTCTTGGAGCGCTCTTGGGCCGTCTCGGGGGGAACCCGAAAAAACATGCAAAAACCAAAGGGAAAACCCGAAAACGACCATTTCCAACCCTGCGCCTACGCCTCGCCCCTCCCCTGGAACCCCTCCCTTAAGGGCTTCGCCCCACACTGGAACGTCATCACTCGTACCTCGCTCTTTCCGTTGCCTGGGCCGGCACGGAAACGGAAAGAGCGCTGCAGAAGCAGAAACCGAAATTACTCACACCACCGTTCGTACTGGGAGCCTTGGCGTTGGGAGCTTGTTACGTCACCCCTCGCTCTGGGGAGCCTTGGTGTTCAGAGATTGTTGCGTTGCCGCCCGTTCCTGAGCCTTGGCTGGACCTTGGTGTCAGGAACTTGTTACGTCACCGTTCTCTGCTGGGAGCCTTGGTCTTATCAGCTTGTTTATGTCACCGTTCGCTCATGGGAGCCTTAGTGTGAAAAGCTTTTCGCGTTACCGATCGCTCTTTATTTGGCGTCTCTGGACCTTCTTGGGAGCCTTATTCGGGCTCTTTTGGAGCCCTTTTGGGGGCCTCTTGGGGGCCTCTTGGGGCTTCTTGGGGGGCTCTTGAGGCCTCCTGGGAGCGTCTTGGGGCGAAAGGCTAGACTTTTCGGTTCGTGGTCCCCCTCTTGGGGCCGTCTTGGGGCCCTCTTGGGCAGTCTTGGGCGCCAGCGAGGGGGCCACGAAGGGCAGCAATTGGGCCACGAAGGACAGCGAGGGGGCCGCGAATGGCTGCAACGGGGCCACGAAGGGCAGCAAGGGGGCCACGAAGGGCTGCAACGGGGCCACGAAGGGCAGCGAGGGGGCCACGAAGGGCAGCGAGGGGTCCACGAAGGGCAGCGAGGTGGCCACGAAGGGCTGCAACGGGGCCACGAAGGGCAGCGAGATCCCGATTCCGAAGTCAGCTGTGAGGGAGTCCTAAGCGTGAGCGCGACTCCTGGGTGCCTGAGTGTCGGGAGCGCAGTGCTTGAGTAAATCGCGGGGAATTCCAACGCAAAAGCGCGATTCTTTACTACGTTGCAAGCAAGTCTACAACGAGAGCGCGACTCCAGAGCGCCGAGAGAGCGATCCCTGAATAAAGCGTAAGGACGTCCCAAGCAAGAGCGCGATTCCTCAGTAAAACGCGAGGAAGTCTCAGGCGGGAGCGGGGGTCCTGGCTAAATTGTGAATGTTTCAAGCGGGAGCCGTTGTTGTTGTAATCTGGGGGCCAACAACCCAGTTTGAGTCCCGTGACTTTCCCTAGTAAAAAACCAGGTGCGAGCCGGGGAGGAAGCACTTCAATTGAAAAACGCAAGGGTCACCGGAGACCACAATCACAACCACAACCACAACCACAACCACAACAACAGCAACAACAACATGAACAACAACAAACAACAACAGCAACAACAACGACAACGACGACAACAACAACAATAACAGCAACGACAACGACAACGACAACAACAACAACAACAGCAGCAGCAGCAACAACAACAACAACAACAACAACAACAACAACAACAACAACAGCAGCAGCAACAACAACAACAATAGCAACAACAACAACAATTAACAACAACA
Source organism: Prorocentrum cordatum (assembly GCA_963575745.1). NCBI lineage: Eukaryota > Dinophyceae > Prorocentrales > Prorocentraceae > Prorocentrum > Prorocentrum cordatum. The sequence goes on from CAUYUJ010018579.1 coordinate 89,195, forward strand.
ACAACAACAATAACAACAACAACAACAACAACAACAACAACAACAACAACAACAACAACAGCAGCAGCAGCAGCAACAGCAACAGCAACAGCAACAGAAACAGCAGACACAACAGCAGCAACAGCAACTGCAACAACAACAACAAACACTTTAAGAGTGATCGTACTTAATTGCTCGCGTGGCATTCAACACGTCTATCCCAAACCCTCGATACCCGCGCTCTTCGTCTTCGATCGGACCCCCCTAGGGGTATATCTTCCGTACCTGCCGCGTTTAATTGGTGCAGCCCCTAAGACAGGGGAAGAGAGGACGAATGGAACGGGAAGGGAGAAGGATGGAACACGAGGTAGAATAGCAGGAGCGAGGCCAGGAGCAGGAAACCCGTGGCAGAACCAAATCAGAAGATCAGGTCGGTAGACCCTAGCGTTCGGTCTTGCGGGCTACCGACGCCGCCCAAGGAGCTCGAAAATCGTCCCAGAACGACCCGAGAGGGCCAGCGGACAGTCCAAGAGATTCACAGGACGGCCCAACGGGGCCCCCAAGATGGCCCGAAGAGAGCCCCGTGACGGCACAGGATGACCCAAAAAACAGCACCTGAGGCACTCACTCCGAATCGTGGTTCGCAGCAAGGTGGCCCGAGGAAGGCCTCAGAGGCGCACAAGGCGCCCAGGAGGCCTCCAGAAGCACCCAACGAGCCCCGAAAAATATCGAGGCTCCCAAGGAGCTTTCCAAGGAGGAGCCTCTCGCAAAAAAACAAAAAAAAAATGAGGGAGAAGAAATCAAAGAGAATGAGAAAACAAGACAGGGCAACGACGACGACAAAACAAGGACGTATAACCTTCCTCTACACCTGTGTATATCTATATATATATATATATATATACATACATGTATACATGTATTATACGCCCGCAGGAAGCACCTAGGTACATAGAGCAAAGGGCCAATGTAGTCATGTAGCCACACATAGGTACACAAGATCGACTCTATGGAAATCACATCTTTCGTGGGACCTCTGGCCCTCAGATGCCTTCCATCTCTCGGCGAACCACTCCGACGGCTGCAGGTCTTCGATCCGGCAGTCCGCCTTACGCTCCTGGACCCAGCCCTTCAGGTGCCGTGCCGCGCTGGCGGACTGCGACCACTCGTACCTCACCTCGTCGAAGCCCTCCTCCTCGCCGGGGAGGGAAAACTTCAGCAGCGAGGTGTTGAGGGCGCTCTCCGAAAGATCGGGAGGGTCGTCGGCCTGCTTCTGGAAGAAGCTGGCCTTCTCTTCCTCTGAGAAAAAGAAACAGAACTGCACAAACATAAACTTCCAGAGCTCCGAGCGGACTTCACGGATCGGCGCTGGGCCCCACTCCCCGGCGCGCGGGACCAGGGGGCCCCCAGCGCCGATCCAAGAAATCCGCGCGGAGCTACGCAAGCTTGTGCTCATGCAACTTGAGCGACGACAAGCAGCGGGTCTGACGCGAGACGACACAGCGACCTTACGCCACAGCTTCCGCGGGCAGCCAGCGCGGCACGCTGCACTGAAAGCGAGAAGCGCCCACGCGCGAGCCCGCGCGGGCAGCGCACGCGCGAGTATTCGGCGTAGCCGACCCCACCTCTTCGAGCCGCTCGTTTGCTGCTCGCTCCTCTGTGAGCACCACGGCCGGCGCCTGCCCCTCCTCGGCCGCGGCGCCCTCCCTCTCCTCGTCGGACGCCTCCGCGTCCTCGGCCGGCGCGGGCAGACCTTGTGCCTCGAGCTCGGCCCGCTTCGCCGCCCGCGCGGCGCGCCTCTGGAGCTGGTCCCGCCTGCGAGCCAGCGCCCTCCGGGCCTGGTCGCCGCTGCGGGCGTCGTCCGAGGCGGCCTCGGCGGCCCAAAGGCTCGGGCGCACGCCGGCCAGCACAGAGTGATCGGGGAGAACGGCCCTCCCAGAAGCACTGGGCCACGGCCGCCCAGCGTGGCGACGAAGCGCGCCGAAGCCGCGCGGAGGCGGAGCCCGTGCTGAGCCCACGCGCCTCAACCCATGCTTCCGGTTCCTGTAGGCCCCAGCGTCGTGGCTGACACTGCGGCTGCCGTCCCGCTTCCCCCCCACACGTTAGAAAACAAACCAACAAAAAAAAACGAGAGTCTCTCTCAAAAGAGCTGGTGCTCTGCTCTGCCGAGGCCAAGGCAGGCCCGAGCCAGGTAGCATCGCGAGGCCGGATCGGATCGGAGACAGAGCGGATCCCCAGCGAATCGTCCCGAGGTCGACTCGGAATCGGACCGCCGCTTCTGGCTCTGGCCGACCCCAGCCGACGCCAGAGAGAATCGGGCCGAAGACAGTCGGGATCGCGGCACAGCCAGCGAATCGAATCGCGTCGAAGCGGACTGCAAGTGGTTTCAGCCAGCACTGAGGAGGAGGAGGAGGAGGAGAAGGAGGAGGAGAAGGAGGAGGAGGAGGAGGAGGAGGAGGGAGGAGAAGGGAGGAGGAGAGAGGAGGAGGAGGAAGGAGGAGGAGGAGGAGGAGGAGGAGGAGGAGGGAGGAGGAGGAGGAGGGAGGAGGAGGCCTGCTTGCGCCTCAGGGCGCGGTCGAGCACGAAGGCCCCGTACTCCGCGGACGGCTCGCCCACGAGCACCCGGGCCACGCGCCGGAAGCGGTGGCGGCCGAAGCGCCGGAGGGCCGCCGCGCGCTCCTCTTTCAGGAGGTTCCCCCTGATCTCCATCAGGACCTCGGCAAAACACGCGCGCGCGAGCACGGGACTTGATCCATCCACAGTTGCACCCTGGCCCCCAGAGGAGGAGGAGGAGGAGGAGGAGGAGGAGGAGGAGGAGGAGGAGGAGGAGGAGGAGGAGGAGGAGGAGGAGGAGAGACCGATGCCTCTGCTCGTTCTGGAGGGCCCTGCAGTCCCCACGGCTGAGTTCTCCTCGAAGTTCTGGTCAGAACGCACCCTGGTAGAGGTCTGGAGAGTAGCGGTCTCGGTACATTTTTGGCTCCCCCAGAGCCATCTCGAACTGGCCCAGTCCCTTCTGAGAGGCGGAAAACTCCGCTGATCCAAAAAGTGCATCGAACGATCACTGCATTGGCGATCGCTGATCGAGCTCTGTACGTTGAACAGACGTCTACTGGGATCGGGACGTAATCGCGGCCCTGCAATGCAGCCGACAGCTTCAGCAGCTCGCGCGCACTGCCATCATCGAGCGACGGCACTCCGAAGCCGAAGTCGGGCCTGTCGCAGCTCAGCTTGCCCTTTGCGGGGGGCCTCCAAAACCCGCTCCTCTGCGCCCACTCCGCGATCTTCCTGTCGCTGAGCTCGGTGTAGCCCGGGTTCCTCTCCAGGAACCAATCCAACCAGTCAAAGCCACCTTGGTCTGGCAGCAGCACCGGCATCAAGAGCTCGTGCCTACCATCCTTCCGAGCCTCGGGCTCCACAACGCTCACGTCCTCCTGCGAAGCATCGTTCACCATGCGGCACCTGAAGGGCAATGCGCACCGTGGCTCGGGGCCGAAGCCGAAATGTATGGTGGCATTCTTGAACGTGGCGGTGGGAAAGAGCGCCTTTCCTCTCAGCACGTCCGGGATTGGCATGGGCTTGCCCTGCAGCTCCCCGTCCTTGTACAGACTGACAGTGCGGCTGTGCTGGACGCCATCGTCCAGGTTGATGACGAGCGCGACGACGTTGTCGAGGCCGAACCGGCAATAATTCATCGGTATCCTGGGAAGCTCAAAGATCGCAGTAACTCCTCACGCTGATTGCTTGCTGTACTCACCGTCCCCACCCCCCTCACCTACTCACCCCGAAACAAATCATCTGTGCTTCTTAACTGTTTCGAAGTTTAGCCTGCCCGCCGCTGGACCTCTTTGATGGGTCAGACGAGATCGAACTATCTCCCAAGATGCCACCAGGATCCAAGACAGGGTCTCAAAAGGCTGTTTGTATTACGCTCCGACACATGACTCGCATGGCACACGTAGGTACATCACATGCTGTCTATATGTCTCACACGCCGCAAAGCGCACACGCATTTCCAAATACGAGTGAGCACGTACGACTCATACCCTGTGGTCACCCGACCAAGAATGCAGTCATAGTAGTACCACGAGGAACGCCAGGTAAGAAACGAAGGGCCTGTTCTTGCCGCGAAGAGCCGCGGCCGCGAGTAGGCAGGTCCCCCGGTGCAGGCCCGGGGAATGGCCCGCCAACCGGGGCCCCTCCTGGAGTCCAGGGTGGTCCTCCGTTCGGCCCTCTCGACTGCACGCCCCCAGCCGCCCATGTCCTCCTCCGGTTGGCAATGAAGCCGCCCTCGGAGTCGAAGCACACGCTCTCGTCCGTGTCGCCCAGGACAGGCATGCCGCCAGAGGTCATGAAGCCGAAGCGGACGAGAGTCTTGCCCAGGTTCCCGCGGGCGGCGACCTGAGGATGCGGGCCTTCTGCCTGCGTCGTGTACTCCACAATCCTGGCCTCGAACATGTATCTGCCCGACCGCAGCCCCACGCTGGCCCTCGCGCCCGCGACGAGGTGCGAGAGGGGACCCTCGTTGTCCGCCACCCGCGCTTGCAGTGGTTGGTGAGCGTCGGGCCCCCTCGCCGTGCTGCGCAGCCATGATAAGGGGTCCCCCTTGCGCGTCGAGCCCGTGTTTGCGGCCAAACCCCCGCGTTCTGGGCCCCCCAGGCAGAAAATCATCCCAGACACACAGCCTGCGGAAGGGGGGGGGTCCGTGGACCCGCCCCGCCCCCCCCCCCCTCCCGCCAAGGCGCCCTGCCCTCCCCCTCCCGCCCGCCCGAGCGCGGTGGCGGAATCGCGCGGCAGCGCAACTGCATAACACATCAGAAGGCCACGATCCGACGAGTAGCTGACGTTCAGCGTGGTGTCCGCAGCGTGAAACCCTGCCGGCCGAGCGACCCTCGGCCTGGAGTCCTCGGGCGCATCCGCCTCTCTCACCGAGGGCCTCGGAGGGACCGCCCGATCCGGGCCGCTGCGGGGCCCGATCCCGATCCCGAGCTGGCCGGCCCGATCGAGGGCACCATCGATCGCAAGACTGGACGGGCGGAGCGTCCGTCCACGGCCGGGCTCGCAGCGACAGATCGGGGGATCTCCCGAGCCGAGGGCGGCGGCTCCATCGCGGACGGCGGCCCAGCCTTCGCGGGGGAGCCGTACTTCGACGGCGGCTGCGGCGGCTCCGGAAGGGGCGGGAAGCCGCCAGCACGCACGGGCGCCAGCGGCAGGGGCGGCGGCGGCGGGCTCTTGAACTTGGACGTGACGGCCCTCACCTCGGGGCAACACAGGCCCGACCAGAGGTCGGCAACTCCCGCCAGTGCACACGCGCGACCCACCGGTGGCCAACACAGGCGCCACCATGCGATCCCTCGTGGCTGGACGGGGTCACCCAGGCTAGGGCGAAACACCCGCGGATGGATGCGAGCACCTAGGGCGCAACGTAAGCATGCGAGGCCTCGCGACTGGCAGCAAGCGACTATCCAGACCTCTTGCTTCCCGGAAAAATCATGATGGACCCCCGAACCCAGAAAGAAAAATAGAAATGTAAGGCATGGTAGCGTTTTCAAGACACCTGATTGGGCGACGGGCAATTGCAATGCTGAGTGTGTCGATCTTGATGTACCCTGCCTAGGGCTGTGCTGTGCTGCGCCGTGCTGAATTGCGATGTGCCATGCCGCGATTGTGCTCTATAGCGTTGTGGATCGAGTCCTCCTTTGCATCCGAGTCCTGACCGAACTGATCTGGATCTTAAGCTCGAGCTGCCTGAGCACATAGAAGCTGCCCCAGAGCTAAATCACAGGGGGACATGCCAGGGGGACGCGCCGGGGAGCGTCCCAAGGGACGCGCCAGGGGACGCGACAGGGGACGTGCCATAGGGACGCACCGCGGGACGTGCCAAGGGAACGCGCTACGGAATGTGCCAAAGGACATGCCACGTGACGTGCCAGGGGACGCGCCGCGCCACGTGCCAGGGGGACTCACCACGGGGTGCGCCACGGAACGTGCCAGCGAACGTGCCCAGCGACGCACCAGGGAACGTGCCAGGGAACGCGTCATGGAACGCGCCACGGGACCCCGGATCCCTCGTAAATTACTCTGCGTCCGCGCTCCCAGGGCCACGACCCCTGCTAAATTACGCTGCGTCCGCGCTCCCAGGGCCACGATCCATCGGATTTCACGCTGCGTCTGCGCTCCCAGGTCCCCGATCCAGTGTAAATTATGCTGCGTCCGCTCCCAGGGCCACGATCCCTCTTAAATTACGCTGCGTCCGCACTCCCAGGGCCCCCTGGGGCATCCTTGGGCGTCCAGGTTCCTGGAAGTCTCCAAAACAAGCGTTTCGCTCGAGACATCCTCAACAAATTCTGCAAAACGTGCGTTTCGTTCAAGACATCCGCAACAAACGAAAATGCTTACTTTGCCCTATGTTTTATCGATCGGAATTTCAAAAACCACCGTTTCGCCAGGGACATCCTCAAATTCTAATTCGCCAGCCCTCTCTCTTCGACCTCGTTCTCAATCGCAGAATAATGTCCCCGGCCCTCTTCAAGTCGATTCAGGGGGGGGGAAAAATAGACCCACTTAAAAGAGAACCCTGGGCCCCCGCCCCTTCCGTGAATGTCCAGCCTGGCGACAAAGGGCCACCCCGCTGCGGCTGCGTGCAGCGCGGGGCGAGGACCCCCATCCGCACACACCGGTGCGCCCAGGGAGGGACAGGTAGGGGTCGGTGCAAAACGGGGCACCGGGGCTGGCGAGCTCAGCGCGCAGAGGCGCGCTGAGCTCCCCATGGGGCACGATCCTCCTCCTCCTCCTCCTCCTCCCTCCTCCTCCTCCTCCTCCTCCTCCTCCTCCTCCTCCTCCTCCAGACTCCTCCTATCCTCCTCCTCCTCCTCTCCTCCTCCTCCTCCTCCTCCTCCTCCTCCTCCTCCTCCTCCTCCTAGGAATTGTGTCGAGACGGGCGGGGCGGGGCGCGTTCGGGCACGGCACGGGCGTGCCGAAAGAAGCGAACGGACCGCATGCAGGCGCCCTCCCTGGTGCCGCTGGTGGAGCTTCCCATGTGGGCAGCGATGCGGGCGAGGGTGCATACCGAGAATGGCGGATGGGACCCCATGCACGCGCCCTCGCGGTTGCCGCAGATGGAGCTCCCCATAGGGCACGATTCGCATGATGGGGTGTGCCGAAATTGCAGGCCCCGTTCTTGGGACGCCCTGCGTCGTCCTGGCCACTGCCCCTTCCTATCCCCCCCCCCATCCCTCCTCCCATCCCTCCTCCTATCCCTCCTCCTATCCTTGCATCCCTCTTCTTCTCCCTCTGCGCTCTCCTCCAATCCCTCCTCCCATCCTTTCTCTGGTCCCTACGTCTACCTCTCCCATCCCTCCTCCCAGCCCTCGCCCAGCAGTTCCGTTGGACACATCGCGAAACTGGACACACGCCAATTAGCGCGTGATAGATTCGGGTCACCTCTTCTTCAGTTCCGCGCGCGCCATGGCTCCAAAAGGTCAGCACCGTGCGCCGCCAGCACCAACGCAGACGAAGCGATCAGGCAAGGGCCGCCTAAAGACCTTGCACGCCCCCCAGGATTCGAACCTGAGCCGCAAGGAAGCCTGCGCCGCCGCACTCCAAAGCAGTGGCGGCGTCGACAGAGCAGTCGCTGGTACACTACGACCTCGCTCACAAGCACCGAACCGAGCCCGACACCGTTGACAAACAACACCGCCCCAGCGCAAGCCCAGGGGCGACCGGATGAAGTGTGCGGGGAAAGCAAGATCGGGGAGGAGGAGGAGGAGGAGGAGGAGGAGGAGGAGGAGAATGAGGAGGAGGAGAAGGAAGAGGAGGAGAGAGGAGGAGGAGGGGGATGAGGATGGAGGGGAAGGAAGAGGGGGGGAGGAGGGTGGGAGGATGGGAGGAGGGGTGCGAGATGCGGGAGGAGACAAGGAGGAAGAGTGTCGAGGGGGTGAGGAGGAGGCAGGAGCGAGGAGGGGAGGAATCTCTACGTGGGAGGAGGGGGGGCGGGGGGGAGGAGGAGTTAGGGAGGGAGAGGAGAGGGGGACATAGGAGGGGGGGAGGAGGAGGAGGGCCATGCGGCATCCCATGGCGCGCCTGGGGAACTGGAGCCATGGCGCGCGCGGAACTGAAGAAGAGGTGGCATGAATCTGTCACGCGCTGATTGGCGTGTGTCCAGTTTCGCGATGTGTCCAACGGAACTGCTGGGCGAGGGCTGGGAGGAGGGATGGGAGAGGTAGACGGAGGGACCAGAGAAAGGATGGGAGGAGGGATTGGAAGAGAGCATAGAGGGAGAAGAAGAGGGATGCAAGGATAGGAGGAGGGATAGGAGGAGGGATAGGAGGAGGGATGGGAGGAAGGATCGGGGGGGGATAGGAAAGGGCATTGGCCAGGACGACGTAGGGCGTCCCAAGAACGGGGCCTGCAATTTCGGCACACCCCATCATGCGGATCGTGCCCTATGGGGAGCTCTATCTGCGGCAACCGCGAGGGCGCGCGCATGGGGTCCCCTCCGCCATTCTCGGTGTGCACCCTCACACGCATCGCTGTCCACATGGGAAGCTCCACCAGCGGCACCAGGGAGGGCGCCTGCATGCGGTCCGTTCGCTTCGTTCGGCACGCCCCTGCCGTGCCCGAACGCGCCCCGCCCCGCCCGTTTCGACACAATTCCTAGGAGGAGGAGGAGGAGGAGGAGGAGGAGGAGGAGGAGGAGACGGCGCATCTCACACCAGCAGCATCTCCCTTGACACGCTAGAAGAAGGCAACGCACGCTCCTGCAGCACATCCGCCGACACGATGAGCCAATCGCGCTGGCCACCCTGGGACCATACAGCACTGTCCACCCAGGGTGACACTTCCTGATCCTAAACCCACGCCAGGATACATACAGGAAACCATCTACCAACTAGGCCGCACAGAAGTCAAGCGCCTGCAGAATGTCGCCCAGGTGACCCTTGATCCCGCAGGCAATGTGATCTGGATCCGTGGAACAATTTGCGAAACTGGTGCCGTTGCCGTCACGTCAGCACTGCAGAAGCCATTCACATCCCAGCTCTCGGGAGCAGCTCTCACCAACGGCACGCGTCAGCCAGGAGGTACAGGCACGGCACAGCAGAGGACCAAAGAGCGCCACAAGACGGCGAAGCATGACGATGCACGCAAACAGCTCGATGGCAACCTCATCGACGCTGTCACTGCTATAATTTCCTCCCACTTCCACACCACACAAATGCAGGAGACAATGAAGCCACTTGAACGTCACGGCATGGCAGAGGGGCAAGCGCAGGCTCACCGCCAATGTCGGCATCAAACACACCGACGTCTCAATTGGCTTGGCCTCCTAAGCCGGGTGGGGTACCCAGCTTGACCTCGGCTACCACGGCACCAGACGCACAGCGACCAGTAAGCACACCACGGTGAAGCATCAAGACGGCCAACACATCACACTCCAAGAGGCCCACCAGACCTCCCAAAAGATCAACGCCTTCGGAGCCATTCGCGACGACGTGCGAGCATGCACCCGCGCGAAGCCCGACACGAACGAAGCCACGCAAGTCGCCCTCGAGCTCAGAGGAACCGACACGGCGCTTGCGAATACGAAGTATCACGTCACGGGCATCGAACCCCAGAGTGCCACGATAGCACAAACCGCCGCCAAAGTTCTCGCATCCATTTAATGGCACAGTGAAGGCCAACACACAGGGTGGGACAAAACCAGTAGGGGGGACTTTGCCATCGTCAAAGCGTCCACACACCCGCCCAATAGCCCCGAGAACGCCGACGGGGAGGATCGTCTCACCAGAGACCATCGCTTCAGCGGCGCCCGTGCTGGGATACCAACCAGGTGGCCCGGGCACCAGCACTGCCCCGACTTTCCAGGACAGTGCGGCCACCAGGCCGCACCTGCAAGCGCTGCGCTGGTGACACCACCGTGGAATCAGCAGAGGGGCACGACGCCCCTTGCCGCCCCCAGAGACGAAACAGCGTGGTACCAGCGCACGGAGGACTGCCCAGCGCTCACCCAGCGCAGCAAGGCAGGCTGTCGCACCACCGTCGCCGAACCAAAGCCCCACAGCGCAGCGGCCCGACCAGGCCTTCGCGACGACGAGGACTGCATCATGGCGGATTGAGCCGCAAAGCGCGAGGGCATTGACACCCCGCCTCAGTCCCCCAAGAGGAATCAGGAGCGCAGGCACGCCCTCAAGTAGCACTTCATGGCGGCCAGGCACAGCCAGATCGGGAGCGTGAAGCTGTTCCCATCGCCAGCATCACGGCGCTGCAACAGCGAACTGCCAACCTTGAGCAGACTCTGCTTACCATCTCTGCTGGACTGATTCCAACGAGCTCAGTCCGCCTGGAACGACCTGCACCAGGCCTTCCGTCCAACCGCCTCTCCCAGGGTCACTCTCCAGGGAAGCTCACCGCTAGCGCACCAGTGCTAGCCTCTTCTCTCTCTCTCGAGTGCCTTACGATAACAACTGGCAGCTGTTCCGTGGCCTTTGCACTGGGCCGCTGCAGGGGGTGCCCCAAGGAGGCACCACGGTTCACAAAGCGCGCTGGAATCCTGCGCCTCTTGCTCGAGTGTGCGGACGGGGCGTGCCACGCCCTGAACACGTCAGACCCCTTCTGATTTTCAGTCGGGGACCCTTCTAGTCCGCGCCAGGGGGGAGAGTGTTCTTCCCCACCCCTGCTCGACTCGCGGCACCTCCCGTCAGTGCGAGGTAGACCTGAACGGGCAGTCAAGCCCCGAACGGCCTGGACGAACTGCCGTCCGAACTGTTGCGCCCC
>CAUYUJ010018579.1:100043-120319 GCA_963575745.1 Prorocentrum cordatum
CCGCGGCCAGTGCGATCAGTATCGCGGCCACAGCGATCATTGCTACCGCAGCTGTGTGGCCCAAGCAAGCCAGACGACGATCCCCTTCTTCCGCCTCTTCGCCATGTTTGCGGGTGGCGCGGATGGCGCGCGCCTGTCCGTCAGTGCCCTCTCGCCGCTAAGCTCTGCCAGCAGACTGCCGCCAGGCTTTGCCAGCGGTGCGGAATACAGGGGGGTCGCGCAGGATGGCGCAGCGTTTCCAATACTCCGCTGGCTCCAGGGCGGGATTCGTGGAGCTCGCCCCAAGCTGCGTCGTCGGCAGCAGTTGTTCGATGCTGCGGGCAAGGTGCCGAGGGTGACGCGGGTGGTGTCCTCACTGTAGTCAACGCCCTTCAGTGTGAGATCGTTAATGGGATCGATCGCTGAATCCATTGGTACTAGGACTGGCCATGAGGTCGGTAGTGGGATCGATCGAATGAGATCGAAAGCGAGGACGATAGTGACATTACACAGCAGCGCAGCATCGTAATCACGCGACGTCGACTCAAGGGCGCGTCGCCAGCATCGTCATCATCACACCCATCGCCTTTGCCAGAAGTTGGCTCTTTCCCCCCAACCCCAGACCTCCTTATCACCCGAGGGGTGGTCGTTTAGAGACTTCTAAGGGAGTGGGATGGGGGAGGAAAAGGAGGAGGAGGAGGAGGATAATGAGGAGGAGGAGGTGGCGGAGGAGGGGGAGGACGTGCACGTCATCGGGGGTACACACACACACACACACACTAAGCACTAAGCACTAAGCACCGAGACGTGATGGAGGCTGGGGGTGCACCGCCAAGCCCCAGGGCCCCTGGAGGGCCAAAGGCCACGCACGGGCGCCCGCCTGGGAGGAGGCGTCCGCCTGGCGCAGAGAGGCGGCGGCGAGTGGCTTCAAGGTGACAGAGGCAGGGAGTGCAACAGGACCCTCGACGAGGGCAGTCACAATCTTCTCGCAGTTTAGGGAACGAAAAACGACATTGACATAAAAGCTCGGAAAGCCGCGCGGACTTCTCGGATCAGCGCTGGACCTCCCTCCATGGCCCGCGGAGCGCGGCGCCAGAGGCGCCGCTAGGGGGGTCCAGCGCGGATCCGAGAAATCCGCGCGGAACTTCGAGCTTTTGTGTTTATGCCGTTCTTGGTTCCCTCAACTTTGCCCCACGCACCTTTTTCCCGCTCGCCCCCTCCCCTCGCCCCTCCCCTCTTCTCCGCCGCGCGCCCGCTGCGCGGGCACGCTCCCTCAAGCAGCACCAGGGTGACGGATGGGAGGAAATCGGGCCCGGAGTGCCGCGGCCACCAGGCAAGACAGTCGAAGACGCTATGCCCTGACGTTACGTGTGGGGCCAGGAGGGACCGCTCCTGAACAACGGTCGCCGCAGCTCTTCGAGTTGCGTGGTGTCCTCACACGCCTACGGATTGGGGACACAGCTTGGTTTTACCCCCAAGACAGTCGAAGAAGGCACTGCCCAGCCACCCAGCCAGAGCGATCGCGCCGCCAGAGTGCTGGCCCGGGGCGGCAGAGTGCAGGACAGTCGAGGGAGGCACTGCGCAGCCACCCAGCCTGAGCGATGCCGCCAGCAGAGTTTTTCAGCTGGCACAGGGCGGCAGAGAGGCCGACGAAGAGCCCTTCCAACCATCCCCCGGCCCCCCCTATCTTCCCTCGCTCTTTCCTGACTTCATCGGTCTTCCGCCCCCCCGGGCTCCGCCATCTCCGCGCCGTGCGCTGGGGGTCCCTCTCCCCCCCCATCGCTCCCCTCCGCCACTCGCCGCCGCACTGCCGCCCACCGCAAACTGGACCTGGAGTAATGCTGCAACTAGGTGAGACCATCGTGCCTCTACTCAGACGGCGATGCCCTTCGCCAGGCTCACCAGCTGGATCAACCCCCCAGGGCCGACTGGCCCTGGGGGGGGAGGGCAACATCCACGGGATCGTACTACCATCAGTCCACAGTCCACAGGAGAAGGCAGGATAAGAGAAGACCGCTCGCGAAGCGAAGGGAGGAGGACGAGGAGGAGGAGGAGGAGGAGGAGGAGGAGGAGGAGGGGGAGGGGGAGGAGGGGGAGGAGAAGCAGGAGGAGGAGGAGGAGGAGGAGCAGGAGGAGCAGACGACGAGTAAGGCAGGCAGGCAGCAGAGCGCGGCGCTGAAATCAGGAAAAGGGGGTGCATAAGGGGGGGGGAGAAGGCGAAAGTCGTAGAGAATGGAGGGCCTCGGCGAACGCGGACCCAGGCCAGCATGTCGATGCCATCGTGTGCTGCTGAAGCGATTTCCTTCTCACGACGCCAAGACCATCGCAGTGGGAAGCTGTTGCGAAAAGGCCTGCAACAGAGGCGGACAGGGAGGAGGGAACGGAGCGGAAAGGCGAAAGGAAAGGGAGAGAACGGCGACTCCCTGCCGCCATCCCTGTGACCAGGCGGATCCGTGCACTCGACGAACCCGCACGCCTTGTCGGGGTTCCAATCACAGAGCTTCCCGAAAAGCCGCTGCTGCTGCGGCGGCCGCGCCCCATAGCCAGGGTATCCTCCATACGGGCCTCGCGAGAGGCGAGCAGCTACGTAGTGGGAAAGAGACGGCAGGGGCCGAGGAAGCAATAGGGCAAGGGCGACCAACAGGGACACCGAGAGGAGGTGACTGTTGGACCGGGCAGAAGAGAGAAGCGCCGATGAAAGAGAGGAAAAGACTATGAACCTCAAGCCAATAATAGCGATGGAGGACGCACAATGTTGCACGCGAGGTGCTGAAAGTCATTCGGCATGGGGATCCCCGTATGTGGACATGTTCTCCGATGCGCCCCCCCACCTGGAATGTTACAGATCTCGCAGAGAGCCCAAACCTGTGGGGCCGCAGACTGTGAACAGTCACGTTGCGGTGGCTCCAGTATTGTTGTAGTGTTGCGAAATATTGAACGGTAGCGCTTGTACTGTATCTGCACCCCTCTGCAAAGCTCCCCCCTGGTCTCCAAAAAGGACTCTCCAACCGTGACATGGGGATGCATTACGATTACTGCCCCCGAGAACCATTCTAAAGGACACTCGATATCCGAACAGCGTACCATGGCCACGACCCCTCATATTAAATTGCCCTGGACCTTCGTAGGGCCACCATCCCTCCTGACTTACACCAGATCCGCGCTCCCACCGCCACGATCCCTCGCAAATTAAACTGGATGCGTGCTCCCAGGACCACGATTCATCCTCAATGACTCTGGATCCGAACTGCCAGAGCCACAATCCCGCTCAAATTACTCTGGATCCGCGCTTCCAAGCCAGCGATCCTTGACAAATTACGGTGAGGCCATTGGATCAGGAGCCATTGGATGAGGAACTCAGGGTCTGGAAGCAGGTGGAACTCCCATCGTGGATTAGCCGTGGATATCACCACCGCCCTCATCGGATAAGGGATCCTCCAGGATCTGAAGCCTCCTGGGCACGTTCCTTAATGAACGCCCCGACCGTGATCTGGATATTGGTTCCCAGGGCCACGATCCCTTGCAAATGACGCTTGATCCGCGGTTGGAAGGCAACGAACCATCGCAAAAGCCTAATTCGAAATTGCGCCGCAAGCAATGCTGTTTCGCCTGGATGTCAGCGAACCAGGCCGCCGACAAAAGAAATAAAAAATGATGGCTGTCAGAATTCCTTTTATGCGCGAGTTGGCTGGAAGCTGAAATCGTCCTGTAGAGCGACCAGCTACAACGCAACTGCGCGCAGCCCAAAACCAAAAGCCAGGCGAAGGACCCAACCGCATGCACCTGCGAGTCCCACAAGGCAGGCGAAACGAAGGAGGGGGCGACCAAACTATGAATGGCGTCGGATTCGGCCCTCTCCCCATCGGAGGAGCACGGAAATCGCTATGGAGCACTCGATGGAGCTCTCTATGGGCCTACGAAGCACGTGAGTGGTGTACCGAGAAGACGAGGCGGCCACCATTCGAACCCGCCACTGGGGTCTTCGGTGGAGCTCCCTATAGGACCAGAAAACGTGTAAGGGTGCGCCGAAATGAGAGGCGGGAGCGCGTGCGACCCCTGTCAACGGGAGCCTTCGCTGCAGCTCGACAGGAGGCCACGAAGCGTGTGAGGGGTGCGTCAGAATGGGAAGCGGGCCAGTATGTGAACCCAGCCAGTGCGAACTTGGGCGGAGCTCCCTATTGGGCTACGGAACGTGTGAGTGGTGTGCCAAAACTGTTCGAGTGTGCGACAGTAACGCATGCGCATGTGAACGCTGCCACTAGGGCCTCAGGCGGAGCTCATCATGACCCCACGAAATGTGTGCGTGGTATGCCGACATGTCCCGCGATGGAGCATGTAAACGCAGCCAGTGGGGCCTCCTCCATATGAGGCCGTGAAACGTGTGCTGGGTTTGCCAAACTGTGCGAAGGGGACGCATGTGACCGCAGCCACTGGAGCCTTGGGCGTACCTCCATATGGAGCCACAAAACGTGTGAGGTGTGTGCCGGAATGTGCGGCGGGGACGCCTGCCACTGGGGCCTTAGGCGGAGCTCCCTGTGGGGCAACGAAGCGCTTGAGGGGTGTGCCAGCCTCGGTACCATGAGCGAACCGAACCAGTGCCGACAAGTTGCACCAAGCAAGCCCAGACGCACGTGAAGACCAACCTGCATCAGGCGAATCGGCATGCGAAGCCTCGGCTTGCGAAATTTGGAGGCGGCCAAAGGATGTGAGCTGGAAAAGCCCAGAGAAAGTCGGTGAGGAGGGGGAGATGAACTTCTCAAAGAATCAGTCCCCGGACCCCTCCTGGGGTCGGATCTGACCAGTTACTCGAGTCGCGTCCTGCCGTGGCGACGATGGGCCTCCTCGGTCCCCCAGCCAGCTCCAATCACACACGGCATCCGCGGCCAGGGGTACCCCAGGCGACATCAGCGTCAACTTGACGCTGATGTCGTCTAGGATGTCCCTGGTCGCCGTGTCCCTGATGTCTGGGACATCCCTGGTCTAGGATATCCCTGGTCGTCTAGGATATCCCGTGCCGTCCGGGATACCCCTTGTCGCTGATGACGTCCTTGACGCTGTCACAGAAGCACGAGGAACACGGCAGAGGAGCGCAAACAGGAGGAGAACACGAGCAACAGAGACCGGGCGGCTGCCCCTGGATGAGCAGGCAGCCTCTCGATCACCCTGCGCCGTGCGAGATGATGGCAAACAAGCCCGATGTCCCATGACACCAGAGGCGACACGATCACTGATTGTCTTTGGGATATTCAATGATGTTGGCGTTCTCGCCTTTTCGGACTTCCGACGATCCAAGACGGCCACATAGGCCCCCGAGGCCGCTCCAAGACGGCCACGGAGGCCCGCAAGACGACCCAAGAGCCCAAGAAGGCCCCAAGACAGCCTAAGAGGCCCCCCAGACGGCCCCAAGACGGCCTCGAAGCGCCCCAAAAATGACCCACGACTGCCCAGAGAGACTTCCAAGACGACCTCCGAAGGCACGTCCTTTAGAGGCCCCCAGAGGCTCCCAATAGGCCCCAGGGTAGGAGGGAAGGTGGGAGGAAGAGAGGGAAAGAGAAACTGCAAGGCAGCATGCGGATCAGAGCAAGTCTGTGGATAGTGTTGTAGATAGCGCGGCTACGCTGCGACTGGAGACAACCCAGCGCTCAAGAGGAGACGGAGACCGCTCCAAGTGGGCGAGCTGGTGCCCTCCTGCACGCCAGGGCTAGGCAAAAGCGCCGCCCCGATCAGCGAAGCGGGCAAGGCACGTCCACGCAGGAAAAGCACCTCGAAACAGCAGACATAGCAGGCAGACATATACTGAAAGGCATTTGGCTGGGAGCTGCTACTAGTAGATACAACTTACCCGCCATTGCAACAGCTGCCAGGGTTGTCGTCTGCCTCTGCTACCTGTCGTGCCTTTCTCCGCACTTAGAAAGCTGTCGTCGACGAGCCGTAGCCAGCTCCAGGCATTGGCCCGCCAAATGGCATACAACCATGAGGTGGCATACCACCTCCCGATTCCCCCCGTATGTGGAGGAAGTCAGGGAATGAAAGACGCTTATGCTTCCATTGTTACAAGACACGCTCATACAATGCAAAGTTCTCTTGGCACACGTTGTCGCGATTTGGTTTGCCACATGTTCAACCGAACAATGCGGCCAAGATGTAGGAAACAATGGCGTGAAGCTGTGCAACGGTACTGGACACAAATGCGCCCAATGGGATTGAATAAGCGCCCGTCAAGAAATCGGAAGAGAGGAATACACAACTGGAGTAGACAGGAACAGCTGCAAGCACAGGGAGATCAGGGCGAGCAAGAGCACACAGGGGAGGAAGTGGCACGCTCACCGACTGCCTCTCCGCACCCGATCCCTGCGTGCAGCGCCGAAGCTGCCCGCGCACCCTGCGGCCCCACCGCCGAATCCGCGGCCAGGACCGCCATAGCCAGGGCCAGGCCCGCCGCCAAAGCCTCGGCGGCCACGCCGCGACCCCCTCCGCCCGCGCAGGCGAGCGGAGCCGGAGCCCGGCGGCCCGCGGCTCGCAGAGACCCCCCCGCGCCGCCGGGCGAAGCTGCCGCCGGGCCGCGCGCTCGCGCCTCGCGAGGCGGAGAGCTGAGGCCCGGGCCAGGGCCGCCGAAGCCGCGGCCGTAAGGGCCTATCACCGACTCCACCTCGGTGGGCATGTTTCCCACCGCCGCCACCATAGGTAGGAGGGGAAGGAGGTCCTCCTCCTCCTCGTCCTCCTCCTCCTCCTCCTCCTCCTCCTCCTCCTCCTCCTCCTCCTCCTCCTCCTCCTCCTCGTCCTCCTCCTCCTCCTCCTCCTCCTCCTCCTCCTCCCCTATGTACTCCTCCTCTTCCTCCTCCTCCTTCTCCTCCTCCTCCTCCTCCTCCTCCTCCTCCACCTCCTTCCCCCCTCCAACTTATGGCGGTGGTGGTGGAAGACAAGCCCATCACACCTGGATCTCGCAGGCGCGCTCCTTGCCGCTCTTCGAGTCCACGCCGTGGACGAAGGTGAGCTCGGTGCCCGGCTGGGGCTGGGAGCGGTGGCAGGGCGGCCGCTGCTTGGCTCCGCCCCAGGGGGGGCGTGCCCGAGCAGCTCCCCAGGGCCAGGGGCGGCGAGGACGGTGGACTGGGACGTGGAGGGACACAGGTGGCCACATGTGAAACCTACCCCCACCCACAACGATTTTTAAGGGGGGGTCACTCCGCTCGGGAGCTCCCGAACGGCGTGAACACCCTACCCCCCCTTGAGAAATCGAGGGGGATGGGGGTAGGGTTCGCACGCGGCCACCGAGGACAGAAAG
Organism: Prorocentrum cordatum; assembly: GCA_963575745.1. Classification (NCBI taxonomy): domain Eukaryota; class Dinophyceae; order Prorocentrales; family Prorocentraceae; genus Prorocentrum; species Prorocentrum cordatum. The sequence continues at coordinate 107,305 of CAUYUJ010018579.1, forward strand.
CGAGGACCATGACCGAGACACAACGCAGAAGCGTCGGTGCCGATCTCGGTCATCGCCCACCTCGATCGTCGTCCACCTGTGGATCATCCTCGCGGGTGGGCGACGGCCCGCATGGGCCATGACCACGATCGGCGTCGACAATGATCCCACGGCAGCCTGGCCTTGGTCATCGTGCTCCTTCCCTCGAGGGCGTGAGTCGAGGAAGGGAGCTCCAAAGAGGAGAACCTGCCGAAGTGGACGCTGCCCCAGCGGGAGGGGGCCTGCGGTGCCGTGCCCCGCGTGCTCCCCTGAGGCCGCGCCTCTCGCGCCGGGCCCTCCCCGTCCTGCTCCCCATGCCCGCCCCACGGCTCGCTGCCCTGACGACAGCCAGGAGAGGAGACTCCGTCCAGGGGCGCGCGGCACGCCATATACACGCGGAACCGGTTGCAGATGTTTCTGTACGCGACAGACAGGACACAGTGCCACCTTGGAGTCTGCAGGGCCGACCTGCTGGTCAGACCCGCATGCATCACAGGAAGTGGCAGCTCGCATCCACGTCTCAGCTCTCCTAGAGCTCCGAGCGAAGTTCCTGGATCCGCGCTGGTCGCCCCTCCCTGGCGCGCGGAGTGCGCTGGGGGAGGGGCCGGAGGCGCCGCAGGCGCCGCCAGAGGGGAGCTCCGAAGCCGATCCGGGAAACCTGCGCGGAGCTTCGAGAAATTATGTCTATGCCGCTTGTGTTGGTTGACACATCAGCACGATGACAGGTTCGATAGCTCAATCGTAAAGCCGGCCAGTGACTTCAAGAGCCGCGCAACTGGAGCGACCAGCCGCGCAGACGAGCTGTCATGCGAGCGATGCCGCACGTAAACGGCCACCGTGCGGCGATTGGCTCAAGGTTGAAGGGGGGCGCGAGAGGATCGCATGGCGTTCTTGCCCTTCGACTCTGGCGGGCAGCCGGTGGCGCGTCCGCCCGACGCTGCTCGGCGGCCGCATGTGCCTCGACCCGCCCCGCCTCGACGACGAGAGCAGAAAACAGAGCCAAGCCGGGGACGCAGGAGGGCGCACCAGTGCCGTGCGCCCCCCTCTGAGACGCACGTCCGAACCAGACACGCAGCACAAGCATCGCACATCACATTGCTTCCCGAGCGGTGTGGCCATCAAGCGCCCGCCACGGAGCACACACCGGGAGATTTCTGCACGCGCGCGCCGCCCCTTTTGGGGACGACGCACACATAGTCTGAGTACGTTGGGGTGACGCCGAAAGCATGCTCTGGTGGCCCTCCGCTTGTCGGAACTGCTGGCTGCTGTAAACCTTTCCCGCTCGCTCCGGTCTCTTGCTCCTCTGCCTCACGCATGGCTCCCCTGTCGCAAGCTCACGCAGCACTCATCCACTCAGTTCTGATCTTCGCCTTGCTTCTCCCGAGCATCGCGCCCGTCCACCCTGTGTTCTGCGCACTGTCCGCCACGACCTCCAATTCAAGCGTTTTCAGGATGCTTCCGTATTGCTTTAGAAAGAATAGCGTTTTGCGAAGCGCCGGGCCATCCCTCCCAGCCACGCTTCATGCAATTTCACAGCTGCAGCTCTAAACAAAGTGTCCTCTGCGCCATCGGGGAACGGGTGCAAGAATTCGGTCTTGTGGACAAACAGCCTCTTGCCGTCGCAATCCTGGCGGATGGCGCCAATCAAGACAACGTCTGCTTTCCAAAACAAAAAACTGGCAGAAAGAATGCAATATCACCGAGAGGCGATCAATACCACCAAAAGGCTCGAGATATGCCTTCATATAATGATGTTGTCCCGTGTACACATCTTGCGCACATGCAGAACGATCTTGACAGCGCTTGCACCTGGACATTTGCCTCACCCAACTTTCGCGCCCGTGTGGCAAGATTTGGTTGCCCAGCGCCGAACCATGCGAAGCTGAATGATCCGCCTCAAGCTGAAAGTACACAAGCCCATTAGGACGCAAGTGGTCTAAAATGCTTTCTCGTCCAACCCCCCTCTTCCCCTTCGGAGAGAGGCTGATTACAGCTCCCGATGAATATATACACACACCACCCGACCGGCGACAAACCTGGGCCAACAACAATCCCCCCCAACCCCTGGCAAATAGCAATACAGAGTGCGCTTTGCACCAAAATCTGGATCGTGCGCGCGGACGCCCCGCGACCACTCCGCCTTGATTTGTGGCACGGACGGCGAGGGGGGCGGCATATTGCCTGTTGTGTGCAATGCCAACACCCCGCCACCACCCCTTGCAAAAAAAACATTTGCACCCAAATGTGGATCGTGCGCGGGCACCCCGCGATCACTTCACACTGCTTCATGACAGGGCCAGCGGGGGGGCCGGCGTACTGCCTGCTGCGCGCAGGCCCGCCACCTCCTCTCAAAAGAAAACCGCAGAGCGCACTTTGCCAGGGGCGGCGGGGGTGCGGCATGCTGCCTGCTGAGTGCAGGCCCACCATCCCTGTCAAAAACAAGTGCAGAGCGACTACTGGTGCATACACACACACACACGTACGCACACACACACACACACTTTTTGCCGATCACGGCCCCGCGCGCAGCGACGAGGCGGAATAAGTCAGGTACAGCGGACGGGGCCCCGCGCGCGCCAGCCTCAGAAGGGGGCCGCACCACATGCCGTCCGGGTGTGGACGGGCGACGAGACCAACAAGCCGGACAAAGAACCTGCAAGGCTACAAGCGACAGCGAGAGCGAAAGAGTGGCAAACGCTCAGGGAGCTGACAACTGCTGCAGACAAACCAGAGAGAGACGAGCGGAGAGTGGCGGGCAACGGACGGAGGAGGGCCGAGAGCTCAGCGCCTTGCCTTGGGCCCGCCGTGAGGTAGGGAAAGTTCGTGGGAGGGGTGCCGCTTCTTCTCCTGCTCCTCCCCCTCCTGCCCACCCGCATACACACACACACACACACACACACACACACACACACGCACACACACACACACACACACACGCAATACACAATGCTGGAAAATCCACCGTCGCCTTGCATTGGCGTCTGACAGGGATAACGGGCGGGTCGACAAATTGCCCAATGTGGCGCACCTGGTGCGTATTGCGCACCTGGCATCTGCGGCGCACCTCACGGATTTCGCTCACCTGGGTGGCGTCTGTATTAGTTCCTGATGGTTGTCGATGGCGGCTCTACAGTGGGAGGCCGGGTGGGATTGAGCGAGACAGATTGCTGCGTTCTCGCTGAGAACTTGATCCCTCCCCCTACCCCATACCCCTGGGTCTGGACCGAAAAAAATCTAGATGCACCAAACATGGCTCCAAGATGGGCCAAGAAAGTGGAAGATGGCCTCCAAGATTGCATAAGATAACCGAAACTGGCTCAAGATAGGTTCCAACATTGCTGCAAGGCCCCACAAAAAACTCCCAAGAAGCTTCCGAGCCGCCACGGAGCCCCCTGAGGACACTCCCGCAAGGCCAAAATCCAAACAAAACCGTTGGAAAACCAATGACTTTTGCATTATCGCCTTTTCGCTTCTGATGGGCTGTCGAAGCCGCAAGATGACTCCAAGAGGGCCCAAAAAAGCCCCAAGATGGGCCCTAGATGGATCCCAAGACGGCCCCAAGGGAGCCCAGGAGCGCCACAAGAGCGCCTCAAGAGGGCTCTAAGAGGTGACGTTGGGGACTCTAGAGGGGCGACGCTGTTAGGGACCCCCCCACCCCCAATTTGATCAACAAACACATTAGAAAGCATCAGATGCTGAAGTGGTTTGGGTTTTTCGAGGGCATCTTTGGGAGGCTTTTGGCCCAAGAGGGCTCCAAAATGGCCTCCAAAATGGCCCCCAAAGAAGGTCCACCCCAGCACGTGACGGCTGCCGAGCTTGGCGCGCGGGCAGCCCCCCAATCCGTGCCAGGAATCAGCGCTCCAGACCTATAGACCTACCTGGACTGCCTGAAACCTCGATCGAAGTGCAAACTGCAAGGTCTTGGTGCTCTGCCAGCCCAGGCGCTCCCCTGGAGGCCTCCCCCAGCGGTCCAGGAAGCCGCACGCTTTTCGTCGATCCCACTCTCGCAGAACGCCGTGCAGCCGGGGGCCTCGCCCTCTGCCGCCGGCGCCCATCGCGGCACCGCCTGAGGGGAGGGCCCGGCGGACAGAGCTGCTCGATCGGGCGGGCGGAGAAAAAAAAATGTTGTTCAAAGGCGCGTTCCTTCCTGATCGTGCCCGCTTCTGCTTCTGCCTTGCCCCGATACGGGATCGGCGACAGCAGACGTCGACTGGGTAACAAGACCAAACAGAGCACCTAAAGACAGATGCCGAGCGGGGGGGGCAGGAGAGTGGCGGCAGAAATGTGAGGCAGAGATGGGCAAGGGCAACAAGTACATCGTGATCAAGCAAAGCCCCTCTGGCCCCTCGTCGTCGTCCTCCTCCTCCTCCGTCCTACCGCCTACCCCTACCCCTCCCCTTTTCCCCCCCCCCCCCCCCCCCTGATGCTCCTCCTCCTCCTCTGCTCCCCTCCTCCTGTGCCCTTCCTCCTACCCTTCCTCCTGCCACCCCCTCCTCCTCCTCCTCCTCAGCTACTCCTCCTGCCCCTCCTCCGCCCCCTCCTCATCCTCCTCCCCCTCCCCTGCCTCCTCCTCCTCCTCCTCCTCGTCCTCCTTCAGCCCTCCATCCCTCCTCCTTCCTCCTCCTCCTGCCTCCCCTCTCTCCTCGATTCCTCCGCCTACCTCACCTCCTCCTCCGTCTCTCCTCCTCCTCCTCCTCCTCCGACCTCCTCCTCTCCGCCTCGTCCTCACAGCCTCCTCCTCCTACTCCTCCTCCTCCTCCCTTCTCATGCCTCCTCCGTCCTCTCCATCCTTCTCCTCCTCATGCCTTCCCTGTCCTACTGCCTCCTTCCATCCTCCTCCCTCTCCTCCTCCTCCTCCTCCTCCTCCTCCTCCTCACCATCCTCACCATCCTCCTGGTCCTCCCAATCCTCCGCGTTACCCTCGTCCTCTCTGTTCTCGCCGTGTCTCTGCTCCTCGTCATCCTCTCCCTCCTCCGACTCATCCTTCCTCCCCATCTGGGGGTCAACATCAGGGGGGGACTGGCTCAGAGGGGGGAGGGGGAGAAACATCGACCTGGAATCGGCGATACATCGCCGACTGATCGGCGATAGGCCGGCGATAGCGAATCCGAACGTGGCTCAGTGGGGCGGGCACATCGAGCGCCTGTCGGCGAGGCGAGCGCGCGCGTGCCTCTGGTGCGGCCGAGGGCGCAAGGAGGGCCGCCACGAGGCAGCGCGGGCAGCAGGAGCTCATCCTCCGAGACCAGCCGGCCTCCACGAGCAGGCAGGGGCCATGCCCACGGCCGAGAAGCGCGATCATCCTCCGAGGCCGGCCCAGCCTCCGCGACCAGGCAGGGCCGCCCTGGGACCAGGAAGAGCCCGGGCGCCCAGGGCGGACGCCTCCCACTGCGAATGACGATGAGCCTATGGGCGCCATGTCGAGGCGCGCGGGCGTCGGGGGGAAGGCCCCGAGGCAGAGGGCCAGCGGCGAGAGACGGTGATGGGTCTGGAGGAGGCCGAAAGCGCATCCCCAGAGAGAGAGAGAGCGCGAGAGCATGGTGAGGCAGCGGGCCCGAGCCTGGTGGTCTGCCCTGCGGGGCGCGCTGCGCCGATCCCGGCGGCCCGCCTTTGCCTGGCGGGCCGCCGTACAGGCTTGGCGGGCCGCCGTAGGGCATGGGCTGCTCGATCCAGATGTCGCAGGCCCGGTCCTGGCATCGAGAGCGTGGGCAGCGCGTGCTCGCGCGCACCCACCCCGCCTCCAACACACTGGCGAACTCCGCGTCCCACATCCCACGTCACGTCCCATGGCACACTCACATGCTCTCGCATCCCAGATCCCACCCCTGACCCTGCCCCGTGCTTTTATCACCCACGTCCCGGGCGGGCATTCTCCAAGAGGCAACTGGAAAGCAGGAGGGAAACTGTCAGACTGGATTCCCCTGTCAGCACACTGATGCGGGTGCTGCTGCCTAACACATCCTGAACATTCCTGACGACGAGGGGACGGAGGAGGTGAAGGGCCAACCCCTCTGACCTGCACCCAGCAAAAGATGAGATTGTCAAACCAAACCACTTCTCAGAGAGGTCAACGAGACCAGTGGCCAGCTGCACGGCACAACAAAAAACAGTGGCAATGCCGACGCCTTGCCGCTTCTGGGGTCGGCCCCGACGACGAAGCTGAGCCGCGTGCCCAGCGGTGGCTCCTGGGTTTGCGGGAGACTGCAGGCACGAAGCACGTGGAAATGTTCTGACCTTCTGTGCGTGGATCCGCCGCCGTGCCTCGAAGCTCGAAGTGGAGTGTCCTCAGGTACATTCCAGAAGGAGCCCACAGCCTCGAATCCCAGGGATTGCCGCGTGTTGTCGCTTTACTTTTCCAGAGACAAGAAGGCCCCAGACAGGCCAACAAGCCCCAAGAGGCCCCCAAGAAGAAACAAGAGGGCCCCGGCCCCAAGTCGCCCAAAGATCGCTCCAAGTCGCCCAAGATGGCCTCCAGACGGTCCGAGAGGTCCCCAAAGACGCTCCGAGAGCTTCCACTCGGTGCCTGGAGAATTTGGGCGTTCTTACCCGTTTGGGCTTTCGACGCTCCAAAACAGCCCAAAGGGCCCAAACAAACGCCCAAAGACAGCCCAAGACGGCCCCCAAGAGGGCCCCCAGACGGCCCAAGAGAGCCCCGAAACGGCCACAGAGGCCCCAAGATGGGCCAAGAGGACCCCAAAAAGAGCCCAAGAGAGGCCCCAGAGGGAGAACATAAATGAACAGTTCGAGCCCTCCGCCCCAAGATGACCCCCGAGACCGCCAGCAGGCCCCCATGAGGAGCTCTGGGAGGCCCCCGAGACCTCAAATCGTTCCCCGAGAAGCCCCTAAGAAGCCCCCGAGAAGCCCCCAAGAAACCCCAAGGGCCCCTGACCTATAACCCAGGCACGGTGGCGGGATCGGTCGAAGGCCACTAAATCCGCCGCCCTCTGTTGCTAGCAACAGGGATGCACGGCGTGCTGGATTGTAAGTTGGTTTGAAACCTTGTGTAAAGGTCACCAATGGGGTATCGGCCGATCGCGCCAGCCAACCAGAGAGCCGCATAAAAGGTGGGAGCCAAGGCTCTGACGTCTCAAAGACAACCCACATGGCCCAAGATTGCCTCCAAGATACCTCCAAGACGGCCACGATGGCCCAAGATGGCCTCCAGCACGGTCCCCAGACGCCTCCAACAAGACGGTCCAAGATGTCCTCCAGACGGCCTAAGAGACCCCCATGACGCCCCAAGAGAGCTCCAAGAGGACCTCCAGGAGGCCAAAATCATTGATTGCCTTTAGGCTTTAATCCTTCTAGCGTTCTCGCCTTCTCGGGCTTCCGACGCTCCCGGACGGCCCCAGAAGCCCCCTAGACGGTTCAAAGACGGCTCCAGAGGCCCCAAAGAGGCCCACAAAACGGCCCACCAGGGCCCCAAGACCACCCAAGAGGCCCCCAAGACGGCCACAAGACGGCCCCAATGGGTTCCACAACGGCTGGGGGAACATCTAGTCCAATAGCTTGGCCAGACGTCGCCCCAGCGTTTGGCCGCATGGGCGTCTCCAAAATGCAGGTGGCGGCGGTGATCCGCCATAGGCGTCTTCGATCCGCTTCGCCCTGTCTTTAACACATGGGTGCTTGGCGTGCTGAAACGTGTACTGTTCTGAACCTTATTTAAAAAGTTCCCTGTGGCCTTCGACTTGACCCGCCAACCACGCGGAAAGAACACGGCGAGACGTCTTCTAACGGCTTTCCCGCTCAAGATGGCCTCAAAATGGCCTCGAAGATGGCCAAGAAGACCTTCAGGTTGGCCCAAGATGGTCCAAAATGGCTTCAAAGACGGTCAAAGAGGGCCTCCAAGCCGGCCCGAGATGACTGCAAGACGGCCAAAGATGCCCTCCAGACGGCCCAAGATGTCCTCCAGACGGCCCAAGACAACACAAGAAGGCTCCAAGAGGAGCTCAGTGAGGCAAACAATATTGATTCTGCATTCGGTGTTTTAAACTTCCGTATTCTCGGATACGTTCTCGCCCTTTCCGGATTCCGACATCCGAAGACGGCCCAAGAGGCCTCCAAGGTAGCCCCGAGACAGCCCCGGAAGCACGCAAGACGCCCGCAAGATGGCCCCAGATGGCCCCGCATACTCCTGCCCCCGAGAGGCCCGCCGGATGGCCCGAGAGGCCCCCAAGACGGCCACAAGATGGCAGCACAGGCTTCCAAGGCAACCTAAAAGCCCGAAGAAGGCCCCAAGACGGCGCAGAGGGACCCCCCAAGACGGCTTCCGAGGGCCAACAGGCGAGAGGCCCCCAAGAGGCCCCCAAAAGAGGCCCCCACGATGCCACCCCAAGAGGCCTCGAAGAGGCCCCAAGATGCCTTCAGAGGCCCCCAGAAGGCCCCAAGAGGCCCGCAAGAGGGCTCCTGTTCCTCCTGTTCCTCCTTCTCCTCCCTCTCATCCTCTTCTCTTCCTCCCACAAGTGTTCCGCCAACGGTCTCCACAAGGGCTGGGGGAACACGAAGCCCAATAGCCCGGCAGGACTTCGTCCGAACGTTTGGCCACGTAGGCGTTTCCAAAAAGAAGGGTGCGGCGGTGGTTCGCCGTAGGCGTCTTCGATAGTAGTAACGCGCACACGCTGCTCAAAATACAGAGTGGCATAAACACCACTTACAGTGGAACCCCTACGGAACCAACACAACTCTCAATCGACCGGACTGCATGCATAGACCGCGCGTCGCTGCATGACCATGCGCGCAACTAAGCACAGCAACAAAAACGGATGCAGTCGAGTCCTCGCCATCACGGAACTGCTGGGCAAACTCGGATTTGTGGACGAAAAGTCGATTGCCTGCGCTGCCCCGATGAATTATCCTTCTCCCTTGGAACGCTCAACCGATGTATCCTTATCGAACGACGCTTCGACCATCGTCCGAATGGAAAAGGAAGCGTACGCTCACCAAACCAATCCTGCACTAGTGCCAGTGTACCATGGTGTCAGCCATCACGGATGATGGGAGGGAAAGGCGCATGAAACATACAAATGCATGTGAGTAATTACAGCAACGGGCAGCTACTGCTGGGACCATCCAGTTCGCAGATCCATACAGACAGGAAGACAAGAGATCGCCTTCACAATCCAGAAAGCCACATGCCTTATGCGGGTCCCACTGGCAGAGAAATCCAATCAATCGTGGACCTCTGCCGTGACCTTTGCGGGAATAGAATCCAACTGCAAGGACGGATTGAGAAATAGGTGTCGAAAGATACGTAGCGGAGGCACTTTAGGTTGCATTGGCGCAACGAGACAGCAGATGCGATGAATACAACCAGATACAAGTCTCATGCTACCAGGCGGGATAGCCAGCTGCATGGCGAAGACCGTGATGGCGGTTAAGATATGCAAGCTACGAGTTTCGAATGCATGTGCAACTGATCTTTGAAACGATCGCGGATCTCCCAAATTGAAACTCCCATACCCTTTGGAAATCAAGCTCGCATAGCCGCAGATCAAAAGGATCGCGACAGGCCCCTCGAATTTGCAAGCGGAATGACAAGGGAGGCGGTTGCGGTGGCAAGCGAACTTGTTCTTTGGGCGAACGCTAAACCCGCAAAACAGGACACGCATTCCGACACACAAGCTGATACAAGCTCGCACAAGCCCGTTGCAAAAGCGTCAATATGGCCAAAACGGAATGCACATATCAAAGAAAAAGATCGACTATGTGTAATGCGGGTGCTGCGACAAAGCTGCGCAGGGAAAGGGCCCTGAGCACTTGGCCTGACGATTGCCGCCACCCACATCTGCCTCGACTTACGTCCGCACGACCAAACACAAGCAGGCTATCAAGTGGGCCACGGGTAACAGGCAATCGAATGAAAAGTGCAACCCACCCAACACGAGCAGACCACGAGGATGCGATGAGCTAAAAGTCGCGGGCAACCGAACACACATTGCATACCGCATCCCACAAACACACACACACACACACACACACACACGCACGCACGCACACACACACACACACAAGCATATACACATGGAAAACGAGGGGCACAAGGCCATGTACCACGGGACCAAAAGCCATGGGCAACACAACCCAACGTGTAAGTCGTAGGGGAAGGGCGCAACGGCGCCACCGGCCACGAGCCACGAAAGCGCATTCGCGGCACAAATGAACAGCTCGTTCGCTCGTGCGGTCCGTTGTGGACGATTGCAGTAATTGCCGATGTTGGGTCTTGTCACATCGGGGTATCCTCAACGATCTTGGGGGTCATCTGGGGCCCTCTGAAGCCATTCTGGGGCCACCAGGAACCATCTTGGACGCTCCGACCCCTCGCGCCCCCACCCACCCCAGACACAGGGAAGGGGAAGGAGAAGAATGGTGTAAGCAGAACGAGATCGTTCGACCAATCACGCCCTGAGGGCTGGTGGGATCGATCCAAATCTACCCCCCCGTTCCGAGGCCCGGGTTAAGGGCCCCCCTCCCCATCCGCATAATCCTTTCTGTACCTGTCTGCGCGGTCGCCCCTCCTGACTCCAGACTGATAGCATGCCAGCCAACCCCCGTATCGACACATCCAGCCAAAATATGCGGTGCACATGCACTGAACTAGGATGTGGAACAAAATGTCCGGAACAAATGCATGACAGCGAACGTGCCCGCGCCACCGCGCGCGCACGCCAAAAGTACACCAAAAACCATTGGAATCCTGGGGAACAAGATATGGCCAATCAAAAACGAACCGAAGTAGCAGTAGTGGCCCCGTCAGAAAATGGCCACACTTGTATGCACGCATACATCCGCTTACATCTCACGAAATCCAATGTTTTTAGCCGTTCTGACAAATCAAGCATGCGGGCCACTGGCGCGCACAGTTCGTGCAACCCTCATCGCGCGACCACCAATGGAGTCGGATACAGGATGCGGGCCACACGCGCGCATCTTCGCGCACGTCCGCGAGCCCACCATCCTGATAATCATAATCACGGCCACTTTCAACAACAACCACAACAACAACCACATCAAACAACAACAACAACAACAACAACAACAACAACAACAACAACAACAACAACAACAACAACAACAACACCAACAATCATTTTACCCGAACGCTCAGTTGTTCTCCCAGTGCCAGGGTTTTCATACGACACCAGCAATACCCCCACTTTGTGGGGGGGGGCATTACAAGCTCTACCAAATATCCAAACGAGACTTCGCGTACACCCAAAGTACCAGGATCGAAAGGCCCTTTGTTGTTATTTCTCTTTTTTTTTATGCGGTGTGTTTGTACATCCCGCCCTATTGACGTTGCGGACACTTCACTCGTGGCCGTTGCGGACGACCGGGCTACTTACATGGCGTGGGGTACACACCCACAAAACTTGGTCACTTATTCGGCGGGGCGCGAGCATGTGCCAGCATGGTGCAATTGTGCCATACAATCCATAATACAGAGAGACGAGGAGAGAGAGAAAGAGAGCAGACAGAGAGAGGAGACAGGAGATCGGAATTTGGTCACATTTTTTTTTTTTTTTTTTTTTTTCAGGGTCAAGTTCCTGGGATGATGGGAATACACAACTCTGTTACATTTGATAGTGTGCACGACCTACATGAGATGATACGTACTCGCAAGATAGTTGGTCACATTTGTGGAATTCCTGGGCGCATGTGTCCCGCATGGTATTATTTGACAGGGATGATGGCCCTGGCAGGTGCGCAACCGTTGTCGCAGAAGTTCGAAAAAGTTGCTCGCAAAAGCCCGTTTGACAGAAATGTTTAAAAAGTGTTGGGTTTCCTACGAATCCGCAAGAGCGCGCGGGATGAGATTTTGACACTTTTTTGTTGAAAAAAACCATTGGTTTTTTGATGTTTTTATGTTAAAATCGCTCCGAACACTAAGCTTTTGGAAGGATTTCGTCTTGCGCGCGCGAATGTCCACTTTACCTTATTTTTTGCAAGGGATTCTTGAAATTTGATTATATGAGAACAAGAAATGTCATTTTATAGTGTTTTTTGCAAGGGAAAGCGGGGGGGAACAAAACAACCGGATCTTGATCACATCGAATTACCTGAGGCTTCCTCACGAAAATGATGAAAATGTAGCTGCGGCCTAGGCGGCGCAGGGGGGCCGTGCACCAGGGGTCCCAACAATAATTATTCTTTAGAATTAATAATGTTCAACAACAACAACAACAACAACAACAACAACAGCAGCAGCAACAACAACAACAACACAAACCAACAAAAACAAAAACAAACACCACAATAGCAGCAAAAACAGCAACAATCACAACAACAACAACAACAACAACAACAACAACAGCAACAGCAACAGCAACAGCAACAGCAACAACAACATTAACACAGACACAAACACAAACACCAACAAACAAAATCAAACACAACAACAACAACAACAACAACAACAACAACAACAGCAGCAGCAGCAACAACAACAACAACAATCGGTTTAAGACTTTTCGCTTGTATCTGCTCGAGCGTCCGTTAACGCGTATTTCCCCAACCTCGATACCCGTCCTCTTCGTCTTCGATCGTACCCCTTTTGGGGGGTATACCTTTCTTCCCTGCAGGCTGGCCACGGCAAGCGGTAGGGCGGCCGCGGACCGTCTGACTGGCCAGCGGCAGCGCTGATCGGCGGCAAACCCCAAGCGGGACGGACAGGGAACCGACCACGACGACGACGACGACGACGACGACGACGACGACGACGACGACGGCGACGACGTCGACGACGACGACGACGGCGACGACGACGACGACGAGCGAAAGCGTGAGCGAGAGAGTGAACGACAGCAGGGCCACAGAGGCAACGGAGCAGGCCACGAATGGCGACAGCGGGGACACGAAAGTAATGCGTATGGGGCAACGGAAAACGCGAACGAGCGGGGGCCACGAAGGGCAGATAATGCGGGGCCACAGAAGGCGACGACGGGACCACTGAGAGTAGCAACTGGGCCACGCAGGACAGCGAGGGGGCCACAAAGGGCGACAG
>CAUYUJ010018579.1:120419-122919 GCA_963575745.1 Prorocentrum cordatum
TACTACTACTACTACGACTACTATTCCACTACTACTACTACTACTACTACTACTACTACTACTACTACTAGTACTACTACTACTACTACTACTACTACTACTACTACTACTACTACTACTACTATTACTACTACGACGACTACTACTACTACTACTACTACTACTACTATTACGACTACCACGACTACTACTACTATCACCACAATCACAGCAACAACAACAACAGCAACAACAACAACAACAACAACAACAATAACAAGAACAACGAAAACAACAACAACAACGACAACAACAACAACAACGACAACGGCAACAACAACAGAAACAACAGCAACAACAATCATCTTAAGACTGATCGCTCTTATCTGCTCGAGAATCATTCAGTGTGCATTTCCTGAACCCTCTATACCCGCCCTCTTCGTCTTCAATCATAAGTTTTTGGTGGGTATGTATTTCTTCGTGAGTTCTGCGTGATTAGCCAGAAAGCTTCCAGCGAGAGGGCGACACCTAAGAAAATTTGAAGAGGTCCCGAGCGAACGCGCGATTCCTGAATAATAAGAGCGCGGCGCAGGTCGAAATTGCGAGGACGCCAGGCGGGAGTGCGATTCTTGAAACAATTGCGGGGAAGTCTCAAGCCACAGCGGGGGACCGGAGAAAAATTCGAGGAAATATAATGCGGGAACCGCTGTTGTTGTAAACCGGGGGCCCAGGGCACAGTTTGAGGAGGATGACTGTCCCTGATAAGAAAACAATGTGCGAGCGCTGGGAGGGGCACTTGACTTGAAAAAAATATTCCGACGGTAGGACCCCGCACGAGAATCTGTTTAGCTTACCCTTTGCCCTTTCCTCCTCCCCCTGGCGGACACCCTCTCCTCTCGCCCTCTGCACTGCCCTCTCTTCCTCATTATATTCCTCTTCCTACTTCTCCTCCTCCTCCTCCTTCTCCTCCTCCTCCTCCTCCTCCTCCTCCTCCGCCTCCTCCTCCTCCTCCTCCTCCTCCTCCTCCTCCTCCTCCTCCTCCTCCTCCTCCTCCTCCTCCTCCTCCTCCTCCTCCTCCTCTCGCGCCACCTCATTGATACTTCCCCCGTGTTCAGGCCGCAGGAGCTGAGGAGCCCAAAAAGCTCGCTCGGATGATCCGCTCGGGTTCGAACATGAAGTGCGCGCCCCATAGGGAGGGGGCTCCCGCCTGAGACTTCCTCGCAATTCACTCACAGACGAAGCTCCCGCTCGAGACTTCCTTCATATTCAAGCCTCAAGAGCCCAAAAGTGACGACTGTTACAGGGTTCCGATGACCCGCTCGGATTAATAATATGATCGGCGGGCCCCATAAGGAGGGCGCTCCAGCCTGAGACGTCCTCGAAATTCACTCAGAGACGAGGCTCCCGCCTGATACTTCCTCCATATCCAGGCCTCAAGAGCCCAGAAGTGACGACTGTTACAAGGTTCCGATGACCCGCTCGGATTAATAACATGATCTGCGGGCCCCATAGTGAGGGGGTTCCCGCCTGAGACTTCCTCGCAATTCACTCACAGACAAGGTTCCCGCCTGATACTTCCTGCATACTCAAGCCTCAGAGGCCCAAAAATGACGACAGATACAAGGTTCCGATGACCCGATCGGATCAATAACATGATCTGCGGGCCCCATAAGGAGGGGGCTCCCGCCTGAGACTTCCTCGCCATTCACTAACAGACGAGGCTCCCGCTCGAGACTTCCTTCATATTCAAACCTCAAGAGCCCAAAAGTGACGACTGTTACAAGGTTCCGATGACCCGCTCGGATTAATAACATGATCGGCGGGCCCCATAAGGAGGGGGCTCCAGCCTGAGACTTCCTTGCAATTCACTCAGAGACGAGGCTCCCGCCTGATACTTCCTCCATATTCAGGCCTCAAGAGCCCAAAAGTGACGACTGTTACAAGGTTCCGATGACCCGCTCGGATTAATAACATGATCGGCGGGCCCCATAGGGAGGGGGCTCCCGCCTGAGACTTCCTCGCCATTCACTCACAGACGAGGCTCCCGCCTGATACTTCCTCCATATTCAAGCCTCAGAGGCCCAAAAGTGACGACTGTTACAGGGTTCCGATGACCCGCTCGGATTAGTAACATGATCTGCGGGCCCCATAGGGAGGGGGCTCCCGCCTGAGACTTGCTCGCAATTCACTCAGAGGCTCCCGCCTGATGACAAAATGATGAGTGAGCGAATGATGATGATGAGTGTGTGATGAATGAGTGAAGATGATGATGATGATGATGATGATGAGGAGGAGGAGGAGGAGGAGGAGGAGGATGATGATGAGGAGGAGGAGGAGGAGGAGGAGGAGGATGATGATGGCCACTAAGTGGGTGATCGAGGGATTATGATGGAGATGGTGACGATGATGTTGAGAGTGGCGGCGATCCTACCGTCGGAGGACCACTGCCTCCAAAGCCTACTGAGGATGAGTGAAAGTTGAGTGAGTGAGTGGGTGATCGAGTGGAGATGATGGCGACGAT
>CAUYUJ010018579.1:125419-200643 GCA_963575745.1 Prorocentrum cordatum
CGCCCTAGTAAGTGCAGCGGCGCAGCATCGCTGATCAGGGCGACCTGGAACTTTGGTCCTCGGACCGAGGTCAGGGCAGAGAGCAGCACGATTAAGCCCGTATTGCTATCACCTTCGAGATCGCGCGCCAAGACGAGGTGCTGCCAGAGGCAATTTGCGACCTCGCTGGGCCACAGAAGCGAAAAGAAGGCGAGGAGCAGTCACGCTGCTGTCCCGTTCCATCTTTGCGCCGCGACGGCCAGGGCCAGGAGCACCCAGAACGGCGCCAGCACCACCGCCCAGACCGGCCGCAGTTGACTGCAGGCTGTGGGCCAGCGATTGGATTGAAGCAGCTGGATCCCACGCACGACGTCGTCGGGACGGGGGGGGCCTTGATTCTTAGAGACACAAGCTCCACCATGTGGAACAGGGGAGATAGTGACGAGCAGCGGACGGTCCCACTCGCACTCACAAGTCCAGTCCAGCCCGCTGAAGAAGATCCCCAGCCAGCTGCAGGAGATCCCCAGGGAAATGAGCAGTACGGCGAGAGGCAGCACAGGCCGAGCAGCTAGGACACTGCACCACGCCACTCCCTGGAGAACTCTGCCGTCGCACTGGCGGCCGCCGTCCAGGAAAGGGTGCGGGTGGCTACGGTCAACTGGTTGGGCCAGCAGGGGCACGAACGCCCTCCGCCGCTCCCAGGTGGTGGTATTGCACCACTGCCTGTGGTGATCTTGCACCATGGCTTGTCCCACGTGCACCAGTCCGTGTAGCACTCGAGAAGCAGGCTTGTGCTGAAAGCCTTCTTGCGCTCTGGGACTGCCCATCAAAGAAATTGCTGAGGCTGCCCCCACACCCACACGCCACAGTCGAGAGCCCCCATGGGACCCAGACCGGCTTCCACACAGAAGTGCTGTTACGCAAGAAACCGCGAGCGCCCGCCATCGGCCTGATCCTCATGATGAGCCACACCTCTTGGGCTAGCACGCCTGGGTTGGAGAGGGCCTCGACAGGACCATGCTGCACGTCGCGGCCTCTGACGATCCCTCCGCGGCGCGCCAAGGCTGCGCTGAGGAGGGAGCCTTTTGGCCCGGCTTGCGGTCCGCGACCACAGACCGAGCGAGGCACGCTGACGGGAGCTCCAGGGCTCCACGACAGTCGCAAAAAGACCCCAAGGAGACTCCACCGAACTGCGGCTGCGTTTGCAGGCTTCCACCGCACACGTTTCGACCACTGCGAGCTGCAGGGGTTATGCTTGCACAAGCTCGGCGCACCCATGTCTGCATACCCCTCGCACGTTTCGTCGCACCACAGAAAGCTCCACCAAGGCCCCAGCGGCTACCCTAAACTGCGCCCGCCGCCGTTCTGGTACACCCCTCACACGCTTCGCAGCCCCTGGGCTGCCCCTGGGGGGCCTCACCACCAGCAACGAAGGGAAGGCTGCTTTCGTTTTCGCGCCGGTCGCACCCATTGTGGCATACCCCCTCCCGCGCCTCGTGGCCCAGCGGGGTGCCTTCTCGGCACACCCCTCGCACGTCTCGCGGCCGCCGGGGAGCTTCACCACAGGCTCCTCTGGCAGAGAACTGCACAGCGGTCCAGGACAGCGGGGACACACAACGCAACGAAAAGAACTGGGACAGGCAATACCCCGGACAGGCGCGCCACGAACTAGGGGCAACAGTCGCGCCACACAAGCGGCCCGAATTTCAAACAAAGCGTAGGGGGAAGCGCGACTGGCAACACCAGGGGCGTACGGTCTGCCGGGCGCGCGGCAGGAGCGTCAGCCCAGGACTTCCACGCAGGAACAGCTGCGTGCCCAACCGGAGCGTCTAGTCACAACGCGCAGCTACCACCAGGCCAGGTACAACAAACCGAGTGGCGCACGGCGCACGACAGCAGCCTCCTGGCCCGCCCAGGCAGCTTGCCGGCCACTCAAGTCGCACGCGCCCCTATGGACCAGGCACAACCAAAAAAGGGAGAAGAGTCTACAAGAGAGCTGTGGACCCAACCGGAGTGGTCTGCGCAGGGACAACCAGGAGGGCACACCACCCGCTCTCCCCCTAACAGAAGTTGGGGACAGAAGTTCGGCGCCCGAGACGACGTCGACCACCGCCATCTGGCAAACGACTGGGCGGCCCATCCACCCGAGGTCCCGCCGACCAGCCACGGCCAGGACGGCCCTCCCACCACAGGTCCACGAGGAAGCTGCCAGGATAGAAAGTGGCCCACGGATTGACTAGCACGGAAGGAAGACGCCCGGGAACGGGCACGAAGCGAACAGATCGCTGCACCTGCCTGACTTCCTCACCCCACGCCCCCTGAAATAGAACGATCTGCTCCAGCGCTCCTTCTTTGCACGACCACTTCGCAAATTACGCCGCTGCTTCAGGCCCTGGCGCAAACTCGCCCACGAGGCCCTTTCTGCGACCACCGTAGACGCGACAACGGAAGGGAGTCGGGTTTGGCGGGCGAAGGGTCTAGCGCTCCCGGGACAGGCGCGCCGGTACACCGGCCAGACACAGGTCGCAACAACCTTTCGGCAGGACAGCTCGCGCAGCATCCGCTGGGGACAGTTCCTCGGCAGAGAGGACCACGCCGACACGCGCCACCCCTGAGCAGTGCCACAAGCCGGCGGGCACAGCTCGGACACTAGAGGCCCACCCTGGGAGAGCACGGGGGACCTGCCGATTTCTCTCAAGCCCCATCCTTTTAGTGCCCCCCTTTGAAAAGGTTACCCGTCGGGATATAAAAAATGCGCCAAGCGCGGCACAAGAACAGGCTAGCGCAAGCCAAGCAAGAGCCAGCAGCGCCTGTGCGCTTCGATACTGCGGGACTGCGAGGGGGGCGGGGTGGGGGCAAACAAAATTTCTCCGACCCCGTGAGCTAAAAACATTTGCGCTGAGGCAAAAGGACAGCCACGTCAGCAGACACGAGGGTGGATATCGACACAAGCCGGAGGCACACGACAGCACGCACCACCAGGGACCCGATGAAGGCACCAGGCAAAGTTTCTTGTCCTCAGACCTGCCTGCGAGAAGGAAAGAGTGGCTGGCGCCACCTGACAGCGCCGACCCGGCGACACTTGAAACGCACCCAAGAGTACAGCAAAGTCTGCGAAGAAGACAGACCAGATCTGCACAAGTCGCACTAGTTGGCCAGATGGCCAAGACGCAGACAGGAGCCCTCCGCACGGTGGTGTGGCATGCGCCCGGGTCCTGCGTTAAATTGTTGGAAGCCCTTGCTGGCCGATCCTGCACGACGGCTGCGCTGGTGTTCCCCAACCTTGTGTGCATAGGGACACGGAGCACTGGGATAGCTTATCTGTCCCACCGCCCCAGGCCCAGAATCAAAGAAAATGTTGGTCCGCGCCCGATCTGGCACTGAAGGCCGCCTGGACGGTTTTTCTTACATTCTGTCGGGGGGGGCGTCAAGCTTGCAGTCAAGCAAAAGACGTCGTGGTCCAAATTTGAAGGCGGGCGGGACGCCGTCGTCGACCCCACGCGCCGCGCTGGCGCCTCCCCCAACCAGCCTTGCCGATGATCGCGCACCCAGGCGCCGCCAGTGGACAGCGGGTGCCTGGCCGCGCAGCGCCGGGAGCGCCCAGGACGCAGTCAGGGAGGGTTGGGGAGGGGGGGCCGTGGAGGGGGAGAGAACAGGGAGGGAGCGCCATCCAGGTGATCATGCCCGGGCCCACGACAGGGGTAGGGACGATCGGCAACCCAGCACAAGGCCAGCAAAGAGCGCACAAAGCGCGGAAACGGGACGCCGAGCGCCCGAACATCACAACCCAGGTCCACGGAGGCACACCACAGAGCAGCCACCGCTCGGGGAGCACAGGTCCACAGGATCAGCGACCCCGCAGCCCGCGGGCCTGCACCCGCAAGTGCACCTGCGGCGCCGCCTCACGACAGGGCGGTACCACCACTCGGCTGGAGCACGACGCGGTGAGAAGGCGACCAAAATGCGCGAGCGCGCTGACTATGTGGCCCGCGCCTCGCGATGCGTAGTGGCCGTCCCGCTTCCGAAGATTCAAGGCGTGCTCTCCGACAATACACCGGTCGCACTGCCGTCATGCTCACAACAGCGACAGTTTCACTTCGCAGCACCGCGCCTGGCAGAAACGCAACCTTTTGGAAGATCACTGTCAGGCACAGGCAAAAGCCTGCCACGGAAGTCCCAATTCGATCACCTCGGTGGGCACTTGGCCAAGACATGTTGCCAGGGACTGGCAAAGGCTACCTGGAGTCTCATGACCCACATCCCTTGCAGCCTGGATTATGCACACAACTGCGGCCCCCAGCCTCGCAAAGATTGGGAAGGCGAAAAGGCAGCATCCTGCATCTCCAGCGGGGCAGCCTTCCAGTTGAAACGACGGCAAAATCAGCGACCACGCGCCGGGCCGAACGGGCGAATGCGAAGAAGGCAGCAGCTATAGCACCACTTACAAGCGGTGCCTTCTTCGAGAAAACGGGCACACAAGCGGCGCCCTGTTTCGGAACAGCGGGCGCGCTGACACGCTGAAGCCCTTGTGGCTACGAGAGTGGTGGCTTTGGCGTGGGCGGGGCGAGCACGTCAGACGGCCACGGAGAATGCATTGCTTGCCACGTTTGCCCGAGTGCGGCTAACAACTGTGACCACAGCAGGCCATGCAGCTCGGGCACGAGCGTAAGCCGGAGGGAAGTTGGGGCAGCGGTGGCGGAACAACCATGAACTGGGCGCGACCCCGATGAGGGAAAGTTTCCTACTGCATGTGCAAGTCGCACGCCTTTGCTTGGCATTGCTTGACAGCGCGGCATTTCATGACATCGCGTGGCATTTCGTGGCAGGGTGCTTGGCCTTGCATCGGATTGCTTTGGATTGCTTGTTGTTTTGTATTGCTAGGCATTGCTTGGCGTTGCTAGGCGTTGCTTGGCAGTGCGTGGCTAGGCAACAAGAAGCCAAGACCTAGGAACCAAGGGACCAAAAACCGGAAAACAAATAAACCAAGACCACGGAACCAAAGAAGTAAGAGACCAAGAACAAGGAGCCCGAAACGGCAGCAAAGAGCCAAGACCGAGGAACCAAGAGACCATGGAAACAAGACCGAGGAACCAGGAAGCCAAGACCAAGGAACCAAGGAAGCAAGGAACCAAGGAAGCTCAGGAGCGAAAGAAGGACGTACACGTACATGAATCCACGCTGTTTTCGAGATCTCGCATTGCGCGAATGTTCGTATCACGCGGCCGGTCTCGCGGGTGAAGGGGCCGTGTTCATGTACATAGCTGGGCGCGTACGTCCTTTGTGGGCTCCCTAGAAGCAAGGAACCAAGACCACGGAACCAAGGAACCAAGACCAAGGAACCAGAGGAAGGCAGCAAAGGAACCAAGACCAAGGAACCAAGGAACCAAGACCAAGAAACCCGGAGAACGTTGGCCGGCGAGGCCCCCCACACACCGATTCTCTTCACTAACATGTGAGAATCCCTTGGGCGAAGCCTCACAAGGGAACCGGAAAGAACAAAACAGCACAAGCAAGTCGGAGCAGAGAGCAGCTCTTTTGCACCCCCCGACTGCAGCTCCTCATGACCATCCCATCCAGACAGGACCAACTGAAACAGCATCAGCGTTGGCGTGTCCCCACCCGACAAGCGAGCATATGCAAGGCATACGAAAATCACCTGATAGACTCCGAATCCAGTGCGATGTGCTTGGTTGTCCTGTCTGTAGGGAGCCTGGTACGAACAACATGCTTTTTGCACGACATCGCTACAGAAGCATTCACTAGTGATTTATATGCACCGCCGGGACAAGGCTCTACCACGGAGCCAATGAAAACGATACATACCATAAGACATGTTAAGCTTTGCAGAGCAACACACATAAAACTAAGCATTGTCTAAATAACATAGCACTGCGCATGCTCAAGTGACCCGATTCGAAGGCAAGGAAGAGCAAGAGGGAGGGGGAGAGTGTCGCGGAGAGGAAAAGGGAAAGCGAGAGATAGGGAGAGCGAGAGGGAGGGGGAGAAAGAGGGACAAGGCGACAACGCCGTGTCGTGGCAGCGTTTTTTCGGAACGGACTGCGAGATCCGCGCCAATTAGCGACTCGACCGCCCAGCCCAGAATCCCCAGGCAGCGCTTTCCACGTCTCGCAAAGTAGCTACTCGCAAGCGGCCTGGATCCACTGCATCGAGGCAAGCGGACCCCGTTGCACCCTTGCAAACAATCTGTTGCGGGACGTTTGCAAGCAGGCACTCTGCGAGCAGTGGAACGCGCTAGGTGAGGAAAAACGAAAACAGGGCGGACAAGAGAGAGCTTGGGAGCCCAATCAAGGACGCACTCGCCCAGTCGCGCACATGAATACGGCCCCCCCGTCCGCGAGACCAGCCTCGTGATACGAAGGTTCGCGCACTGCGCACTTTCGAAACCAGCATGGACTCATGCACGCGTACGCCCTTCACCCACTCCTGAGGAGAGCCTCCCCCCCCGCGCGGACCAGCGGCGGGAGGGGGAAAGACTTCTTAGAAGCACCCCTGCTTCTTAGAAAGCGCGGGCCTTGCACCAACAGACAAGGCCCGCGCCTACGAGGCCCGCGCCTTCTAAGAAGCAGGGGTGCCTCTGAGAAGCCTTCCCCCCTCCCTCTACCCCCCTGCGCGAGGCCGAGCCTGCCACGAGGCCCCGGGGGCCTCAAACCCGTCGGCGGGGGCCCCAGACCCGTCGGCGGGCAGCTCGGAAGGGGGCGGCGCGCGAGCCACAGAGTGCGGGGAGCGGCCGTGGAGGACGCCCCCCCCCCACTGAGGGGTGCACGAGCCGCACTCGCAGAGAGCAGCAGGACCACCCTCAGCAGCGGCACCCCGGCGAGCGAAGCCGCTCGGCGAGCGCACCCAGGGGAGGACGCGGGCAGGGCAGGGCCGCTTCGCAAACGCCGGGGGCCGCGAGCCAACGCCAGCCATGGGCGTCGGGGCGGTCTGTCCTCCCTCGGGTCCAGGCCGAATCCGGCAGTGGGCCTGCTGCTTCGGGTCTGCGACCGGGGCCGTGCAACGGCACGGCGTGGTCGGCAGCCACCCAAGGGGTCGGCGGCGAGCGGCGGGGGGAGCGAGGAGGAGGAGGCCTTCCCAGAGGGCCCGGAGGTGCCTCGGGCCTCGGGGCTTCCCGAGGACAAGTTCCTCGAGGCCTCCCCCGAAGAGGCGCAAGAGCTTCTCCGAGGGGGCGAGGGCTGCCAAGAAGCCCCGCCACCTTCTGAGAAGGCCTGCTCCGTCTCGCTTCTCGGGCGCTCACTACTGGGGGGGCCACAGATGGGGGGGAAAGAAAGGTGCACCTTTCGTGTACCTCTCGTACCCCTTCGGGGCCCTAGGGGGCTCGTTTGGGGCCCCTTCAGGGCCCCTCTCGTGCAAGCCTCGACGCACGCCCCCACATTTATCGCCACCCCCCCCCCCCATTACCGAACGCCCGAACTTCCCCCCCTCGCTCGCTGCCGGCAGTAGAGACCCTGATCTTCCTCGCTCGGCCTGGGCGTCCCGCGCCTGCAGCCGACTGCGGCCCGCCTCTTCCGGGCACGGGGCGCAGGGAAGCGCCGGGCGCCGCACCCCGTACCCGAGGCTGCTTTCGGGCTGGCCGGAGGGAGCACGCGCGCCACGGCCGCAGACAAAGGAGCAGACGGAGGAGGAGGAGGAGGAGGAGGAGGAGGAGGAGGAGGAGGAGGAGGAGGAGGAGGAGGAGGAGGAGGAGGAGGGGGGGGGCGGCGGGCGGCGACCGCCGAATCCAGCCATGGGCCCCTCGCCTGTGGGCGGGGCGGGGCGGGGGCGGCGAGAGCAGAGGCTGCCCCCAGGAGGTGTGCACAGGCGCGCTGGGCGTGCAGGGTTTCTGGGGAGGAGCAGTGCAGGCTGCCTGCAGACCCGAGACGGGCCTCTGGAGGGCCCCCCTCGGGGGCCCCAGGGCCGTGAGGGGACGATCTGGGATGGAAGCGTGAACACGGGGAAGGGGTCGAGAGACCCTGGTGCGGGTCCCAAGAGTATACACCACCACCACGTCGATGCCTCCTCCCTCCTCTGCCCTCTTCTTCCTCTCCTTTCCTGGGAGAGGGAGGGGGTGAGGGGGGGGGGGTGCATGTGTTTCGGACCCGTACCTGGGGCCCCCACCTCAGGAAAAAATCGAAAAGCTGGAGGTCTGGGGCACCGCCGGCCTCTCCCATCGCCTCTACTCCCCTCAGAACCCCCTCCTCCGCGTTCCGATGGCAGTCCGAACGGGAAGGAAATGCTTTTGTGGGCCGAGGGCACGCTGTCAAGTGATTCCATTGCGGCGGAATCGGGACCTTCCGCCCGTCGCTAAGTTCGAGGGGGAGGGCGGACATTCTGGAGTGGAGCCGATCATTCTCCCCTGCAGGCACTCCGTAAACACCCACTGGCCCAAGGCACCACCAAGCACTCACGTTTACGACACAACACTGAAGCGACACACCCACATCCAGAAAATCCCCACCATACGTAACCTATACATGTCCACTGCCCTTGTCAATGCCCATCCTGGAACCAAGAGCGGTGTGCACGCCTGGCTTGGCCAACGAGGCGTGTAAATATACCGCCCCTGAACCCTGGACGGGCCTGGATAGGGGCAGTATATATGTATGTAGATCGTCGCTTCAACACAACAGTGCCACGCAGCCACTGGCCACGGCCCACCGAACCGAAAAATGCCTCCACCCCATGCTGAAGTCCAAGTCCGCAAAAAAAAAAAAGGCAAATGGGGGGCTGGCGTGATGGGTGGCAGGCTTGCTTACGACAATGACTTCAAACCTTTTTCAGTTGTTTTCAAAAACTACATTGGTGTCTTATTGATTAATGTTTGTGTTTTTTTAGAACGTACTTTGTTGAAACGAAAAATACCATGTGATCAAAGGACCATTGGCTGCGGCCATCAAATCGAGAAATGGTGTTTGTGAGATCCCACCCTGGCTCCACGAGGCCCCCACCCTGTGAGGTCTCACCTTGAACGACGAAGCGACAGTGGAGCCAGGGCCCACGGCTTGCCGCATCGGAAAAAATCCGCCTCTGGCGGAATCAAACTGTGCACGACAAGGGGCCCACGAGGAGGCCAGGGGCCCCAGCCCACTGGATCGAAACTTGTGCGCCACCCACAAACACACATATCGCGAGAGCACGGAATGGCTCGCTCAAGCTGATTGCGCCCGCGTGGTGTGCGGATGAAAAGGTGCCGAAGACGGACTAGGGAGACCCTGACAAGCCAATGTGCAGCACACGAACACACACACACACACACACACACACACACACACACACACACACACACACACTTTTTGATCTGCGGGGCGAGAGCGAACCTTTTCCGCTGAAAGCTAAGCTAGGCGGGCTACGCACAGCTTTAATCAGGGAGACAGGGCACAGGAAGGCGGGGCCTCAGGCGGCCGGAGTGGGCGAAGCCCAGGGGTGCAGGCGGTGCCGAAGTGGATGTGCAGGAGCAGGTGCGCCGCGGACTGGTACCGGGGGCGAAGTCCTGGAGGGTGCAGGAGAAGGTGTTGCCGTCGACGGCGCATCGCGAACACCAGCCTCAAGCGCTGCAGGGGAGGACGTGCCACTTGACCAGGTCGACGCCCAGGAAGAAGAGGAGCACCACGAAGGGAACGCACACACACACACACACACACACACACAGACACACACACACACACACACACACACACACACACACACACACACGCACACACACACACACAATCGAGCGTCACTGGGCAAGCGACTCGCCAGGCCGTCAACCCACGCACGCCGGGTCCAGGCGGGTGAGCAGTCGGCCCCTCGCTGGCGGCGGCCGGGGCGGCGGCCGAGGCACTCGCACGATCAGAGGCCAGAGCCAGGCAGAATTCGGACGATCGAGGGCCAGCAAGACAAGGGAAAGGAGGACCAAGCAGACAAGGGGGAGAAGCGAGGAGCGAGGAGAGACAGCGGACAGTCGAGGGAGGAGGCGGGCGGGCGCGAGGCACACGGGCCGACCGAAGGAGGGGGAGCCGAAGGGAAGAAAGAGGGCACCACACACAGCGAGGGCAGGGCACACGAACGAAGGGAGGAGCCAGCCCAGGAGAAGGAAGGACGCACAACGCAAAGGCAGGGGGAAAAGGAAGGCGGGCGAGCCCAGCTCAGCGGGCCAACTTGGACGCCCACTTCGTGGCGCCACACCCTCCCCCAGCGGACCTCGCTCGGCACGAGCCTCGCTGGCACACCCACCTCGCACCTCCCGCTGCTCTCCACTGCTCCCGCGACGCCCGCGGATCGGGGGGGGCGCCGCGCCCCACCAGTGGAGGCCTCCTGCATCCTGGTGCCGAGCTGCACGCGACTGGCTGGCCAGGGCTGGCGGCCCAGCGGGTGGCGCCACTCCGTCGGGCTGGCAGGGACGGGGACCGCGCGGAGGGCACGCTGATCCGGGGCGGGCGGCCGGGGGCCGGGAGAGGAGGCCCCGGCCTGGGAGTCCGCGCGTGCCGGCCAACGGGAGCGAAAAAAGCGTCCCTCGACTCCAGCCGGCGCGGGGCCCGCCGTCGACGGAGCCGCCAAGGGCGGCGTCAGCCCGGGCGTGGGCTGCTGCTCGGGCAGGGGAGCGAGGCAGAGCCGTCGGAGGCATCGTCGGGGGCGGCGTCGGCGTCAAAGTGGGGGCGGCATCTCAGGGAGGGGGCGGCGTCGGGGGTGCCGGCACGGGCAGCGTCGGGGGCAGGGTCGGGAGGGAGGCGTCGGCACAAGGGGGGGCACGGCGTCGGCAGCGCCTCCGAGGATGGCGGCGTAGGCAGCGCCAGGATGGGGGCGACCGCCGGACATCCCTTGGCCGAGCAGAGCAGGAAGCCTGTACAGATATGGGTCAACACGGAGCGGGGACGGGGCGGCGTCGGACCCGCCGTCGGGAGCGCGGTCGAAGGCGGCGTCGGGATGGGGGCGTCGGCCCAGCAAGGGAGCGGCGACGGAACCGCCACCCCACCAGGGGCGGCATCGCAGGCAGCGTCGGGGCAGGGGCGCTGGCGGCTTTAGCCTCGAGGGGGGCCTGAGTCGGAACCAAAGGGGGCGATGGCCGGGGGCAGCGTCGGGATGCGAACGCTGGCCGGGGGAGGGAACGGCGTCTCGGAACCGTCGACGGGAGAGGCGTCGACGGCGGCGTCAGGATGGGGGCATGAGCCCAGGCGGGGCACGGCGTCGGAACCGACATCGGAGGCGAGGGGGCGGGGCAAGGGCAG
This sequence comes from Prorocentrum cordatum, assembly GCA_963575745.1. Lineage (NCBI taxonomy): Eukaryota > Dinophyceae > Prorocentrales > Prorocentraceae > Prorocentrum > Prorocentrum cordatum. The sequence continues at coordinate 136,603 of CAUYUJ010018579.1, forward strand.
GCGGGCGGCAAAAAGGGCAAGAGCCGACGCAGGCGAACAGCCAGCAACCGAAGCTCCAACAGGGCCCCGAGGACAGGGGGGCGAGGGCGGCGGCGAGGCGATCACCGCAGAGGGACATCCCAGGGAGCGCGGACGAGCGCTGCGGCGTTAGCGACGAGCGGAGAAGCAGGCGGGCAGATCCGCCCCCGCAAGACCGCAGAAGCTGGGATGTGAGCAAGGTAATCACCGCCGAGGGTCATCCTAGGAGATCGAGCCAAGCCAGGGGGGCGACCGCACCGCTGAAGTGGAGTACCGCTGGGGTGAGCCTGGCTGGGAACGCGGGCTGTGCTAGGGTCAGTGCTGAACAAATCAAGGCGATGCCAGAGGGCCCAGAGACGCCCGACCGCGCCGTGAGCGGGCAGGTCCGCGCCCAGGGCAGCAGGCGAAGCGCAGGCGCGCAGCAGCGCGGGGGAGCGAGACCGCGTCCAAACGGCGGGGCGACGCTGCAGGAGGCCTAGAGCCTAGAGGCCAGCTGGGGCGGCGGCCAGGCGAGCACCTTCGAGTGCCACCCAGGAGGGCATGCCAAGCCAGAGGCGCGCGGGCGCCGCTGGGGTGAGCCGGCGCCCTGGGCCGCGGCGCGGGGCCGCGACGGCACCCGGCTCCGCCGATGGCGGGCAAGCCCACGCCCGCGGCAGCAGGCGGGGCGCGGGCGCGGCATGCGGGGTGATGAGCGGCGTCCGGGGGGGGGGGCTGGAGCATGTGAACCCAGCCACCGACAGCTGAGGCGCGGCCACGGGGGGCCCAGATTCAGTATGCTGGCAGACCACACCGGAAACAGCGCCAGGGACGTGCAGGTCCGCGCCCGAGGCAGCGAGGAACCAGATGGGGGCCAGCGCGGGCGCCCGGCAGCGCTGGGTCAGACAGCGGGCCAAAACAGGGGCGGCGGGCGAGCAGGCGGGAACGACCCGGGAGGGAACCGCAAACGGAGGGGGGGAAGCCGCGTTGAGCAGGCGCGCGCCGGACCAGGGACGGCGCCAGGAGCCGGGGAGACTGGGCCCACGGCGGCAAGGGTCCTGGAGAGCGCGAAGCGAAGCCAGCAGACTGGCCCATTCACTGTGGACGCCCCTGGTGCCATTCGTCACATGCGGACGGGAAGGCGTTCTCCATCTCTTGCCCAGTGGCCGCTGGGGGGCTGGCCTGTGGCTGCCACTCGGCATGATGCACACGTTACGCTCACGCTCTTCGCCATCCGCTCCGTCACTGTCAGGGGCAAACGGGCCGCCGCTAGGGTGAAACGAACTGATCCCATCATGGCCAAACCACCCCTCCTGACTGTGCGGGGAAGGCCCGCGTCTGCTGCTGCTGCTGCTGCTGCCGTCCGCTGGGGGATCGGGCCCAGGGACGAGGCCAGCGGCACCAACGTTGAAAGCGGGGGCCGGGGGCGTTAGCAGCGTATGGCCCGTCGTGGCTGGCGTGGGCTGCGAAGGGGCTGACCGTAAGCGGTCTGGCGGGGCTGCGTGTGCAGCTGGGCGGGTGCCCGGCCTCGCGTGGCCCGTCAGCGGGAGGGCCTCCGCTGCTTCTCTACTCTGCACGGGAAGCCGAACCCAGGCCAGGGGCCCGAAGCTATCCCTCGTCTGCGACAGGGGGCAGGCTCCAGGCAGCCGCACCGAGCTCTCGTAGCAGACCGAGGGGAGCCTGGCATCGTCGGCAGCCTTCCAAAGCAGGACCACGGGGCCGTGGAAGGGCAGAGGTGGGAGGACACTCTGCCCAGTCCTGGCGCGGAGACAGCCGCAGCACGGGGCTGGCCCCCATATGGCGGGATGGGGCAGCGGCACGAGGTCAGGAATAGCAAAGGAATTCTGGCCGCATAGGCACCTTGTGAAAGAAAGGGGCCAGAGGACAGGGGGCAGCTGGTCATGGCTAGTGGGAGCAATCTGGCGATGGGCATCGGGGGGCTGGGCTGGGTGGATTCGCCCAACGAAATGTGGCTGGACCCCCGCAGGGCAGGTCGCAGTTGGGACACGGCCCACGCTGAAACGGCGGAAGGTGCTCTGGGATGGCCCACGAGGCGTGGCACAGGCGGCACTCGAGCATGAACAGCGTTGAGCAGGCGAGGTGATAGATCGTTCCAGCCGAGGGCGGGCAAGAGTTGGCGCTAGGCAGAGATGCCGCACCGGGAGCAAGGATCGGATGCCCAGCAGAGCTTCCCTTTGTACACGTTGAGGGCGCAGCGCCGAGGTCGCTCTTGTCCGCACACACACACACTGTTCCTGTCGTCGCGAAATGGGCATTGCCACTAGCCGTCCGTCAGCCCCGCCGACACACACACACACACACACACACACACAAGCACACTTGTTTTGCGTCGCGGCCCCACGCGCAGCGACAAGTCGTAGAAATATCAGAGAAGCGGACGCGCACGCGCGTATAGAGGCCGAGCCCGCAAGCAGCTTGGAACAGGCAGCGCGCAGAAGCACCCACGCGCGAGCTTGGCGTCGTGGCCACGCGCACAGCAGCGCGGCCGAGGCACACCTGCGGGAACGGCGCCAGGATGGTGCGGCGGCTGGGCCAGGCTCCACACGTACACACACACACACACACACACCATTGAGATCTAACCCCAAACGAAGGCGCCACAAACGAAGATGCCACCGGCCACGGCCCCCCCGCAAGCGAAAGCTGCTCGTCTTCCACCCCTCGCCCGCGAGATCCCAAGCCCACGCGAACGGACCACGAGCCCGGAGGCCACGGGCCACAAGCCCACGGAAGCCCTGCCGAGGTCCCTGGCCGCTCCGCCGCACCTCCCGCCCAGACTCCCGCCCGTCCCCAACTTGCCCCCCCCCGCTGTTGGCCCCCCTCCCGTGCTGGTCAAAATGCCCGTGCACGTAAGCCTGGCGGGATGCATGAGGCTCGGCCGAGGCGGCGGCACGGGGTGGCAGGGGATGGCCTTAGAGTGATTGCACAATCAGTGGGATCACGGCAGAGCGGATGCGGGACGAATGTTTCGATGGATGAGTGGGCCACAAAATAGCTGTGCGGCGCCCTATCATAATCGTTATCGTCATCAAAATCATCATCATCATCATCATCATCATCAGCAGCAGCAGCAGCATCATCATCACCATCATCATCATAATAAGCATCATCATCATCATCATCATCATCATCATCATCATCATCATCAGCATCATCATCATCATCATCATCATCATCATCATCAGCATCATCATCATCATCATCACCATCACCATCACCATCATCATCATCATCATCATCATCATCATCATCATCATCATCATAATCCTCATAATCATCATCAGCATCATCATCAGCAGCAGCAGCATCATCAGCATCATCATCATCATCAGCATCAGCATCATCATCATCATCATTATTACCATTATCATCATCATCATCGTCATCATCATCATCGTCATCATCAGCATCAGCATCATCATCGTCATCATCATCATCATCATCGTCATCATCATCAGCAGCATCATCATAAGCAGCATCATCATAGCCAGATCAGCATCATCATCATGATCGTCAGCATCGTCATCATCATCGTCATCATCATCGTCGTCATCATCAGCATCATCATCATCGTCATCATCATCAGCATCATCATCATAATCAGCATCATCATAATCAGCATCATCAGCATCATCATCAGCATCATCATCAGCATCGCCATCACCAGGCTGATTGTTGCCGAACGGCCAGGCTGTTTGCACAATCAGAAGAGAAACAAAGAACACGCAACAGCCAATCCGACATAACAAGTGGAGCCACGCTGGAGTGGTCAGCACATATCTATCCCAACCGGCCAATCCAACATGCCCATTCCCATGCATACGTATTGTCATGCACCTTGCCAACCCTCTGCTTCACTTCTCCTCATGGCTACGGCGCGGGCGGGAGGCCACCGCTAATTTTGCAGCAATGTGCAGCCTCTGTGGAAGCGGCGCGGATATAGGATTAAAGAAAATATGTTGCTCACTAAAGCAAAATTACTCACGTCACATGCGCAACGACACAAAGGGCTTCAACACTTTAACACATATTCGCCACCGACATGCACGCCTCAACATATACACAGACATGCAAACACTGTGGGTCCTGACCCAGGCGCAGACTGCCAGCAAAACCCCATGCATTCGCACACAAACGCAAACGTCTAAACACTCGTTCAGGTACAGAAACCCGCGGTCCCCTTGGGGGCGCAAGGCTGGAACAATGCTGCTGAACGGCTGCCACAGGTTAGTCAGTATGTCTCGTGTTATGCCGTCTGCTGAACTACTGAACTGCTGCCACATGACCTCGCTAGCACTGCTTCCATGCTACAGTCTACTAAAGGGCCGCCAACAAATCGCCATGAAATATTGAGGAGGAGAAGGGGGGAACTCCGTTTCCTGGCTGATCCAGGTTGTGGCAGGACTCTCGCAGGGACACCACCAGAACGCCAAGAGAGCCCAAGATGCCTCGGAAACGGCCCCGAAGGACTCCGAAGAGAGCCTCCAGACCACCAGACAGCCGAAAATGGCCTCAGGATGCCTCCATCATAACCCAGGACAGGAGGGCCCAGAGAAGCCCCGGACAAAGCAAAACACTTTGAACACGCACAAAGTGAGTTCAACGTTTGTGCTGCCTGATCCATGCGTTGGTCCCAGGGTGTCCCAAGATCGGTGAAAAAAAGGCCCCCAGAGCCCCCGAGATTGCCGAAGACAGACCCAGAGGCCCCACGACGGCCCCAAAATGGCTGCAAGGTGGCCGCAGGAGCCCCAAGATGCCTGCGAGAGAGAGAGAGGCCCCACTGCGGCCTTCAGATGACCCCCGAACTGCCCCAGTGTAGCCACGAGATGGCTCAGCCTGGGCGCCCGGCGGCACGGAGCGAAGCCCTTCAGATTCGAGGCGAGTCCGAGAGATGCCTCGTCCCCATAGCGTAAGTCCCCCCCACCTCCACCTCCCCGCCGCCGACGGCCCTGCCCCGTGCTCCCGCCGCCCCCCCCACCCCCAGGAACTTGTCTGGCTTTTTGTGCGCAGCTTGCGGCCAAGGCGGCCGCAAGAGGTCCCAAAGAGGGATCCCAAGCAGACCAAGAGCTCCCCGAGACAGCACAGAAGGGCTCCAACACGGCCCGAGATGGGCCCAAGAAGGCACAGGAGGCCCCAAAACGCCCCAAGAGGGCTCCAAGTGAGTACCCCCAAGAGGACCCCCAAGAGGGCCACAAGAGGCCCCAAAGTCCCCAAGAGGAACTGAAATGGGGCACCCGAACTGGCGTCTCCAGCATTTCCACCCAAGATGCAGCCACGGCCAGCAGACGTCCAAGATGCTCCCAAGAGGCCCCCAGACGCTACCGATCAGGCCCCCAGAGGCCCCAAGAGGACCCTGGAAGGCTCCCAGGATGACTTCAAGAGGCCACCGAGAGGCATCCCGCGGCGAGATGGGCCGAAGGCCACTCGATATGCTGCGCGCCGCCGGAGGAAGGACTTCGAACTCCCTGTCCAGTGCGATCCGTGCGGAGGGTGTGCCAGATTTGGCGAGGTTGCGCCGTGCGACCTTTTCCATTGATGCCACAGTTTGAGTTCGGTGAGGCGGTCACGATATTTGTCAGGAGTACGCCGCATTGGGCAACGTGGCGCCATACGCCGCAAAACCCCCCACCCATGCCCGCCCCACTCCATCCGAGGGGGACAACTCAGGCACCGAGGCAAAAAATAACATCCAGAACGGCTCAAGAGAGCCCCACAAGGACTCCGAGACAACCTCGAGAGACTCCAAGATGGTCTCGAGGGCCCAAAAAAAGCCCAGTATCGCCACAAGACGGCCACACAGGGCCCCAAGGCGACCGAAAGGGGTTCGTAGAGGCTCTCCACGAAACAAGTCACCCCAAAATAACCAAAGGTGGCTCCACGACTGCCTCACACGTCCACACGACGACCCAAAACCAACCATAGAGAATCCCAACCGCCAAAAACCAGTTGAGGACGTCCCACTGGGAGTCTGTCAAGAGTACTGGAGCGTGAGCGCCGCTCGCCGCACTGAAAGTTGCCAGGCGGTGCGCACGAGTTCGAAGCGGAGCTGACGAAAAATACTAAACGCAAAGCGTATAATATCCGCCAGCCCCCTCGGCAGCTCATGACCATTAGCATCACCAAGGTCATTACGGCAATAACAGACAAGTGCCTCTGCCGTTGCGGCGGATGTCCTCCTCCTCCTCCTCCTCCTCCTCCTCCTCCAACTCCTCCTCCTCCTCCTCCTCCTCCTCACAGTCCTCCTCCTTCACCTCCACCTCCTCCTCGTCCTCGTCATCATAATCATCATCATCATCATCATCATCATCATCATCATCATCATCATCATCATCATCATCATCATCATCATCATCACCATCAGCAGCAGCAGCAGCATCAGCACCAGCATCATCAACATCACTATCATCATCATCATCATCATCATCATCATCATCATCATCATCATCATCATCATCATCATCATCATCATCATCCCCATCATCCCCATCATCATCATCATCAGCAGCGTTATCATCCGTTGTGTCACTACCGTTTTCACCTTGCGCATCGACTACAACCGCGGGCACTGCCGAGCCCATGCCATGGAGACCATAGCGGGACTCAGTTCAAGGACAACATAAGAGTACGAAAAAAATTATGTGAACAGGGTGCTGTACGAATATCCAAAGAGCAACCCGACTACAGGATGTAGAGGACCTGACCCCATTTTCAGCCCAAGTCCTCGCCAAAAAAGGGTTCGAACCGGAACCTGCCCCGTGTTTGATCCGGACTGCGAAACGCTGTGGATAAATGACCATGAACAGCCTGATGCACAAGGAATGAGACCCCAAAATGCGTTTACATCCAAGGCTAATCAAGATTTTAACACCAGGCAAACAAGCACGCGCAAATACAAGATACAACTACAAACTGTATACACAGAACCGACACGCAAGATTATGCCAGAAACCCCGTGCACATTAACCAATGCATCATTGCGCGCAGAAGCCATGTGCAACGGCGCATCGGCTCCCACATGTGATAACAAGTTCGGTGGCACATAGGCATAATTCTCCGAAACGAAAGGCGAACATCCATACACACGATCGTCCACATACCACATACATTCCTACGTGCTGTCACGACATTGGACGAGCGATCGAAACGGAAATATCCTGGCGACGAACCCAATCATATGCACGCGTGAGTACCGCACAAGGGCAAAGAGAGGAAAGCTCCCCATGGGGCCAAAAACGTATCAGGGGTGTCCTGAAATGGAGCGGTTACCTAATGCGAAGTCTGCCATTGGGCCATTCGGTGGACATCCGTGTTGGGCCACGAAACGTGCGAGGATGTATTGAAAAGGAGGCAGGTTCCATTTGCGAACCCTGCCGTTGGGACCTTCACTAGTCCTGCGGGACCACGAAAAGTGTGAACCCTGCAATTGAGGCCTTCACTGGAGGTCACTGCGGGACTACGAAGCGCGCGAGGGATGTGCCGAAATGGGGGCGGGTGCTGCATTCAAACCCCGCCACTGAAACCTTTGGTGGGGCCCCCTTTTTGGACCACTAGACGTATGGTCGTGAAAACTGTGCCAACATGGACGCAGGTGCGAACCGTACCGGTGAAGCCTCTGGCGAGGATCCTTATAGGGCCACGAAACGTATAAAGGGTTTGTTTACGTGGGGGGGGAACTACACGCAAATCCTGCCAGTGAGGCCGTCGGTGGAACTCCCTGTGGGGCCGTATACTGGCATGCAGGCGGGCACCGCGCAAAAACCCTTCCAGTGGGGCCTTCGCTAAAGTTTCCTGCGGGACATCGAAGCGTGTGAGGAGTGTGCCGAAATCGGGGCGTGTACTGAATTCGAACCCTACAGCTGGGCCCTCGGTGGGGCTCCCCATGCGGTCACGAAACGTGCAGGGGCTGTCCCGAGATGGAAGCGGAGAGCGCATGCGACCCTTGCCACCAGGGCCTCCGGTCGAATTTCGCGTGAGGCCACGGGACGTGGGAAGGGAGTGCCAAAATCGGGGCGGGCACAACAGCCGAACTTTGCCAATAGGGCCGTGTGGAACTCCCCTGGTTCCACGAAACGTGTGGGTGGCGTGCCCAAATGGAGGCACACAACGCACGCGAACCCTGCGACTGGGGTATTCGGCGGGGCTCTCTATGGGACCACGAAACGTGTGAGGATTGTGCCGAAGTGCGGAGGACTGACGCAAGAATGGGAAGAGGGAGAAAGGGAGGAAGAAAAAGGATGAGCGAACGCGCGGGGCTGCGGATTCAAAACAAGACCGAACACTGCAGGATGGTTGGGCGCCCATCGATTGAAAAAATTGGGCTGTCGACCAATGATTGACGCACAGAGCAATACACGCGGCGACATCGATGACAAAAAACAACACATCTATATATCTATATGTATATAGATGTGTGTGTGTGAAAAAATATGTGTGTGTGTGAATTTATTTGTGTATATATAGAAAAATGTGTGTATATATACATATATATAAATATGTATGTATTGGCCAGTCAATCACAGTCGGCGGTCGAAACCCGTTTAACTCGAGGTTTCCGGGCGTAGGGAAGACGTTGGGGGCGCTTCCATCGCTCGGCGACAGCAGACCCGAAAACTTCCCCGAGAGCCAACTAGCAGTTTCAAGCTCCCCCACGCAGAGATCAAGCAAGGCATCGAAGGTCGGCGGCGACCTGCAGACACAGAACCTTTTCCAGGCCCATCAGAAGCGCGCGCGGGGCCGTGCACTTCAGCGACATCGTGCCACCGCTAAGAGCAAGATGCGTTCCACGGCAAGGACCGCGAAACCCTGCGCCCCCGCGCCGTCCGCCAATCCATCCTGCCGAGCGCCTCCAGCACGGATGGAGGTGGGCCGTTCTGCAAGACCCCCATGGCGGCGGCCAAATCAAAAGCTCATCATCCACACAAGTGTCTCTGCCAAGCATCGCGTACTGATGCTGCCCCCAGTTCTCCGCTCTGCCCTCTGATCTGCCGTGTGCCTCTCCTGCGCAGCGAGCAATCGATGGCCACCCTGGCGTGGGTCGTCGGGCCTTAAAAACCGCGAAAGCAAGGAAGCATCCGACCGTGGACCCCATATCCCAGCAAGCGAAACCTGCGTTCTCTGCCGGCATTGGGCCAGCAGAGTTCCACACCATAGACGAGCAGAAGAAAAGACCGTTCGCCATCCGTTCCCTAACACCCACGGGGCTGAAGAGGGCAACGACAAGGTCAGGGATCTGCTCGTGGAATTTGCCCATCTGCATATCTACCCTGGAGCGCAGGAAACGCACCGATCCAGGAGCCCCCCACGGGACACGTAGGTCACGATGGTGGCCTTCTGCTCTTGGACCAAGCCCTTCCGCGCGCTTGGACACCTCGACGGCAAATCTCACCCGCCTGCCGACGCGCGCAAGGGGAGCGCGCATGCGCGCATTATCTCGGGGGCTCGGTACGTCAGGCAGACTCTTCACAAACTCGCGTTTGTCCTGCGGGGCGTCGCCGACGACAGCCGCCAAATGACGGCAGAAAGATAAGCAGCACACTCACGGCGCAAAAAGCGATCAAAGATATCCATCGGAACAGCGCGCTTCAAAATCTAGACATTTCAAATCTGATCGCAAACTGTTCCACATCGTGCCTGTGGTCCCTCACCCCAGTCGCGCAACGGTGGCGACCTGCGACCGAAGGCTGTCCGGACACTACATCGAATCCGTCGCGCGAAACGATCGCAGGCGAGGAGCACTATCAGCAGATCCGAGTTTGAAGCGGTCGGTGGCCTTCATCCGTTCAGTGGCACGGCAGGCGATTCCGAAAACCCGACTGGCGCGCTGCACATCCACGCTCGAAGTTTATGTCACCGCGTGGTTGCCGCTGTCATAATTAATCTCGACGTCCTCGATAAGCCACATGGATTGGGTCGGGGAAAAGCTGGAAGAATCTATCATCCAAGTGCATGCAAATGGGGGCCCCCCGAAGATGATGGCGCACCTTCCTGCAGTTGGATTCGGAAACGCAGAACTCCTGGCCCTCGCGGAAAATGCCCCTGAAGTCCAACATGTTATAGAAGGCCGCAGGCACCTTGAGATGTTTCCCATGATGATCACACAAATTCGGCGCAAGCAATGTCTGGCGTAAAAAAACTGCCCGAGCCTCGCGACGCTGGGCCACATCGTCGCGTTCGTCGCCATGGCTTCCACGTCCGCCGTCGAGACGCTCTCGGCCTGAGCGTTGGAGAAAGCCACCACGACAAGACTCGAACTGCCAGATGTGGCCCACCGCCTTGAACGCGAAGATATGAACCAATGCGTTCTGCAGATCCGCACTGGCTACATGGGAAGACTCGGTGAATCTCGAGCTCATGGCAGACAGCACCGTTCTTCTCGTCGCGCTAGACCAGGTCGCCAGCATCAGCGAGGCGCATGGCAAAGATGGCATGATCTCGAGTCGGCCGCTGGCCCTCTCATAGCCGATCCAGTCCGTGCATGATGCAGGCGCTCGGAGTAGCGAGCATGCCCGCTTCGTCGCAGGAGGCCAGCTCGGAAGTTGCCCCATCTCTGGCAGTAGCCGGTTCATCCTCATCGTCGGCAACGAATGCGTCTGCGTTCTCATCATGGCACGCACGGCCCTGCAGCCGTAGCACGTGGATCTGCTGGGCCAGACAGATACGGCCCACTCCGCGTGCCCGACATGCTCTCGCGCAGAGATCGGCCTGAGTCGACGCACTCTCCCGCGGCGCCGCTACCGGACGTGGCCAGCGCGCGAATCATCTGACAGGGCGTCTTTTCAAACAACACACGGAAGAGCCAGGATCTACCTTTCGAACGCGCTGCGCCTCGCCCCACGGCAGCAGTCGGGCGCGGGCATCAAGTCCTCGTCGGCGCATCTCCAGGCGCGCTGCGCGGCGCGAGGCGAGCCTGCTTGAGCCAGACGCGCGCGCTCGTCGTCGTCCTCCTACGCCTCGCCCCCCCCCCCCACCCCACCCCACCCCGCCCCTGCGCCCGCTTCTCCTGCTCCTGCTGCTGCCCCCCGCTTCTTCTCTCCAACTCTTCCAGTCGCTACCCCCACCCCCCCCATGATGTTAATTTTCGCGAAACCTTCAAGTCTTCGCCCCAACGATGGAATAGGAACCAGCGCTAAACCGTCAACCTTGGTTACTGCCGGGAACTCGTAGAGCTTCCTTGCGATATGCACGAATGGCGCGCGGGCGCGGCAATCTCGCATCCCGCGCGCGCGCGAGGGCGCAGTGTCATGGAGGAGGGCGCGGAGGAGAAGAATGAGCGAAGAGGAGAAGGAGGAGGAGGAGGAGGCTGAGAAAGAGGAGGAGGAGCAGAAGGAGCAGGAAGAGGAGAAGGAGGGGGAGAAGGAGGAAGAGCAGGAGGATGACGAGCAGGAGGAGGAGGAAGGGTGGAGGGGGAGAAGGGGGACGATGACGACGATGAGGAGGAGGGGGAAGAGAAGGAGGAGGAGGAGGAAGAGGAGAAAAGCAGATGGAAGGGGAAGAGGAGGAGGAGGATGAAGAGGAGGAGGAGGAAGAGGAGGAGGATCTCGTCGCACAATTATGTAATGCCACTCTAGCGCTCTCAGTGGCATGCAGCGGATCATGTTGCATCGATTGGTCTGCCTAAGAGCTCTGTGGCTGGCCCACAGCTCAAAATAAGTTGAGAGAATTGGCATCACCTGTCAAAATGACTCCCAACATGAGATCCCGCCCGGGTGCTTTTTGATAGCAGCGATGATGATCTCGACCTGAGATCAAGATGGCGAGCGGGAGCGATATCAAAGTCCATGGGAAAATACAAGAGCTCGAACGAATGTTCAAATTTCGAGAACAGAATTTTCATCCGACCCAAATTCACCAAAACTGGGGGCCGGCGGTAAGCCGTCAACCTTGTTTTTTTTTTGGGGGGGGGAGGGCAGCGCCCCAAGCACCTCAGCGCCACGTCCCAAGAAGGAGCGCCAGAGAGAGCCCTTAGTAGCTCAATCTGTCCTGGAGCCTCCTCCGTCGCCTCCGTGAGGCTTTCTAAGGCCGAGAGCTCAGCACCAGTAATGGTGCAAGAGGGCGGGAGCGCGGCAGCGCATTGACCGACATCACGCCAGTCAAAGGGAAAAGAGCTAAGTGCGCGTGCGTGGGGGGAAGAAGAGGAGGAGAGACGGGCACGCTTACTCACATGAACATGTTCAACATGGAAAGCCGATGTGTGAGAGCGCCCAAGAGGGATAAGCCCTATCTGCAGCCACCATCCGATACCAACTCCCGACTCGTCAACTCCGCCGTCGAACTTACCGCGGAGGCCAATCCCCTGCATAGTATGATGAAGGTGTGGGGGGGGAAAACTTCCCAAACTCGTGCGTACCGAAATTATTCTCCCTTCCGTGCTCTATGCGTTAGTTCATCGCGAAACTCGCGTTTAACAAAGTCTGCTCCCAGACTCGAGGGACGCAGACCCGAAGTAAATAGACGCTCTAAACGATCCTGGAGCATTGCAACCCGTTTCTGGTAGTGGACTCCATCACCTTGGTTTCCCCGACCGATGCTCCAGACACCCGAGACCCAATTACAAACGAGTAAGCTATCTCCAATCAGTTCACACCCAAGCCCGTCACCACAGATATCCCAAACAGTCGCCCGTTCTGAGAGGGTAGCAAATATCTTAGCCATTTTTCCTTTGCGGAAGCCAAACTCCACGACTTATCGAACATCGTCTCCACCTCCTCCTTGGGCCCCCTTCCTCCTCCCTCAGCTCCTCGGGGCAAGATAAAATTCTCGAACGCAGAGCCAAGACGACAGTGAGCGAGATAATCACGCGCACATTTCACAAACGACGAAAAAGCAAAGTCACTGACTCTCCACCAATCGTCCACATCTCGAGTGTCGTTATACATAACATCAGACATGTGAAACCAAGGACGCTCACCCGTCGAGACACCGCCTCCACTCGCACGCCAGCGTGAAAGTATGCTGGACTCTCTGCGCTTCCCCCACTGCCACAATGTCTTCGCTGCTCTGGATCGCGCCTGGGCAAGATCAAACGTGTAGCACATCAACAATCTCCTTGCATCACACAGAGCACGCGGGACACAATGTTGCATGCCTTCACCTTGCACTGCACGTGGACCCAGCCGTCGACGTTTCGGGGCAGAAGCCCCCGCCTCCCCCGTGTCGACTTGCTCGACAAAGGCACACTCACCCGCCCGTACAGCGAAATACCCAGCAACATCCTGACCCAATCGCCATGTGGAGTGCAGAGCTCGTTGTACCGCCGGCTGGAGACGCTGCTCCTGAAACTGCTCACGACACCATCTGAGCCGAGCCGGCTTCCAGATATGCCACTGCGCCTCTGCTGGCTTGCGAGACGCAGCCATGTGGTACAGGCAGCGCCCTTCGAATACATGAATCCGCCCGAGGCTGTCGGAGCCCCAGGTGAAGCCCTCACTACCGTACAACTGCACCGATTGGACCAGAGCAAAATACTTCCGACACTTCGCTGCCCACAATACTGCAGAAGAACGAAAATAAGCAACATGTTTGTAAAAGGCACGGTGGGCAGCCTCAATTCTGCGCGAGACATCCCCATGTGGCCCCCGGTACTCTGCATACACATCATTGCCAAGAACATTCATACAAGTGACTCGTTCAAAAGGAACCTGACTTCCTTCAACGTCAACGGTGAAGGTCGGGATGTCACCAGCGAAACCGATAACGAGGACCGCCAGATAATCAATCTTCCATTCAAAGCCCCACAGTCGTAGAACTGAAGTAAGTGTTGTCAATTGCTTCTGCAATATCACAAGATCTGAGCCCAACACGACCACGTTATCAGCATATATAAGATGATTAACAGGCGAAGATGGGGGGCCAATCTCCCGAGGTTCCTCCTGGGGTGCTTCTCCAACTCCACCTCCGCCTCCACCTCTATTTCGAAAAAGATAATTGGGATCCCAGCAAGGATAGCCGATATTGAATGCATCCCACTCCCTAAAGACATCGGACCACATGGCACACACGATAAGATTCCAAAGATCAGGCGATTCGTTTCCCCCTGTGTGAATATGTCGATCGACGCGGACATTCGATACCGAGACGCCCTCGAACAAGAGTGTGGTGACCTCGCCTATCAAGGGGGACAGGATGGCGTGGTGCAGCCAAACAGGGGCCTCGAGTTTAGTGAGTGCACGATATACTGCAGAGACCGTAGTATGCTGGAACGCCTGCTTCACATCCGCCGAGGCGATGAGTACAGCCCGATCCTTCCCCAACTGCGAGGAATGCTGAGCCACTGTTTTAAGTCCCGCGGCAACCTCGGAACAGGTGCGGCCTGGGCAGAAACCGAACAAAGCAACCTGGGCCCGCGCACGGGCCAAATAAGGTTCCAAGCCAGACAACACTGCGGTAGAATACCATTTCTTAATCACGGACTCGACGGCTAGTCTTCTAGTATTTTCAACCGTACACCCCGGCAGACTCTTCGGCATCAGTGAAGTGAGGGTGGAAAGCCAGCTATCAGGAGGGGGCCGCATACCGACAGTGATCTCAGTGAAGAAACGCAGCACAACACGAAGAGAGCGCCACGGAAGTTGGCGCAGAACTGCCGCACTTAGCCCGTCAGGGTCCGTTGTCTTACCCACATTAAGCTTAGCACGTGCCTAGAGCAACTGAGACATCTGAAGGTGGGCCTCAGGAGGGACTGGGAATTCCCGAACTCGACGCCGTAAGTCAGCCACGATCTGTTCAGAAAGCGCACGCGCAACCTCATCCGCACAGTTCTTCCCCACCTTGCCCCTGACCTCCAGCTCCCACCTCCTCCTGTCCACCACCCTTTCTCCAATAAGAAGTACATGAGTGAGCCGCCGTCGTCTGTTTTCTGCACGCTGCGATTCCCATTCGAGTTTTGCCCGCCCAAAACGCCTCTGCAAACGATCACGCTGACGACGCACCTTACGATAAGCCTCCGCGCCCTTCTCACCACGAGGATCTTACAACTCACGACTGAGAGCCAGCAGACGATCAGGTTTCTTCGGCGGCGAGACTCGAGTGACAGGAGCACAATTGGTACTAGATGCATTCGTGTATCTATAAATATATATATATATATATATATATAAATATATCTCATGGTCTCGAGCTGCTCAATAGTGATACACATGGGCAAGGTGGCGTCGAACAATTTTCGTGTGCTCTGAGCTTCGTGCCAGTCCTCAGGTTGCCAGTGCTTCACAGAACGGGCCCTCCGAGAAAGGTGACGGCGAGGGAGCACATGCTGGGGGGGGGCTACTTCCACTCGCAGCAGGGCATGATCAGACAAACGTGCTCGTGCATCACGCGCGCTGCCCTGGCGCTGGAGGGCCTAGTTGGCAAGAAAAATATCGACTGACTTTTTTCTGACTTTTGCTCGGTTGAAAATTATGTTCTCGAAATTCAACAATTCGTTTGAGCTCTAATATTTTGTCCCGTGATCTTCGATCTCATTCCCGCTCGCCGTCTTAATCTCAGCACGATCGGGTACATGTTACTGCCAAAAAGCACGTGGGCGGGATCGGCTGTTTCGAGTCATCTTGACACGCGTTGACGGTTTTCTGTACTTAACTCGAGATGCAGGACAGCTGCAGAGGTGGTACGCACGGAAACCGATTCAGAACCATCAGGCGCGTTCACCTGAAGCATCTAGAGGTCTGAACTCAGTCTGCTACTCGAGCTAGGTCCGCGTAACTATTCGTAGTATACCGATTTTCTTGACAGATGCTGTCGATTTTCGGTACTGAACTCGAGCAGTAGGAGAGCTACAGAACTGGTGCGCCCACGTGTTCGATTCAGAATCATCAGACGCGTTCGTCTCTAGCATCTAGGTCTGAACTCGGTCGACTACTCGAGGTAGGTCCGCGAAACTATTCGCATTCTACGAAAATTGTTGACAGGTGGTCTCAGTTTTCTGTACTCAACTCGAACTTTAGGAGAGCTACATAGCTTGTACGCCACGGAATCGATTCAAAATCCTCATGCGCGCTCGTCTGAAGCATCTAGAGGTCTGAACTCGGTCTACTACTCGAGCTAGGTCCGTAAAACTATTCGTATCGTACGATTTTTCTGATACCTGTTGTCGATTTGCTGTACTTAACTCGAGCTGTAGAAGAGCTACAGAGCTGATACGCACCGTACTCGATTCAGAATCATCAGACGCGCTCGTCTGAAGCATCTAGAGGTCCGAACTCGGTCTGCTACTCGAGATAGGGCGAAACTATTCATACTCTACCGATTTGTTTCCGAGATGATGGTGAGTTCCTTGACTCCAGTCGAGCTGCATCTAAGCTTCAGAGCTCTTTGGCGCAGAATTTGAAAAGGAATTATCAGACGCGCGAGTCTGAAGTATCTAGATTATTGGATTTGGTCTGTTCTCGGCACAGAAGCCGAACAGCTATTCATATTAGGTTTCTTTTCTGGTAATGGAATGGTTTTTCTGACTAAACTGTGCAAATGAGCTCCCGAGCTCTTAGGGACAGCAATCGGAAGACAATCATGAGGCGCGCTATTTGATAGTATCTAGAGCCCTGAAATCAGTTTTCTATCAGCGCTCGGGCTGAACAACTACTCGTACTCTGCTAATTTCTTGGAGACGGTATTGGTTTGCCTGGTCAACTCGCGCTGCAGATGAGCTACAGGGCTGTTCTGCACAGCAATCGGCATCAGAGGCGCTAGTTGAATATATCTAGACTGCTGCAATCAATCTGCTATTAGCGCTCGGGCTGAACAGCTATTCGTACTCTGCTTATTCTTTAGATATGGTATATGGCAAGGAAGCTCTACGAGTCCCCCGGCGGTGACCAAGGTTGACGGTTTGCCGCCGGCGCCCAATTTTTCAGCCCGATCGCTGATAGCAGACTGTCTCAGGCGTGTGATAATTCCCTTCCCATTGCTGTGCTGAACAGCTATGTAGCTCATCTTCAGCACGAGTAAAACCAAGGAAACCAGTACCATTCCCAAGAAAGTAGCAGAGTACGAATCAGTGGTCAGCCCTAGCGCTAATAGCAGACTGAGCGCGGGTGTCTAGATACTTGCAAATATCGCGCGTCATGATTATCTTCCTATATTGGAATGCCTAAGAGCTCTCAAGCTCATCTGCACCTCGAGTTCAGTCCAGAAGACGAATTCCATCACCAGCAAAATAGCAGAGTATGACTAGTTATTCGGCGTCTGCACCCATAACAAATCCAAGCCAAGCGTCTAGATACAGCAGACTAGCGCGCCTCACGATTTTCTTCTCATTTCTGAGCGAGAGAGCTGAAGCTTATCTGTAGCTCGAGTTCAGCGAAGAAGTTTACCACCACTTCGAAAAAAATCGGTCCGATACGATTAGTTTTGCGGACCAAGCTCGGGTAGCATACTGAATTCAGAGCTCTAGATGCTCCAGCCGAACGCGCCTGATAATTCTGGATCGATCACGTGGCGTGCCAGCGCTGTAGCTATGCTAGAGCTCGAATTAAGTAGAACACCGAGAGCGCCTGTTAAGAGAACTCGAAGAATACGAATAGGTTCGCGGACCTAGCTCGAGTAGCGGACCGAGTTCCGACCTTCCGATGCAACAGACGAACGCGCCTGATCATTCTGAATCGATTCGTGTGCATACCAGCTCTGTATCCTACAGCCTGAGTTGAGTACAGAGAACCGACAGCACCTGTCAAGATCACTCGGAGATGCAACAGAGGGAGGCGCATGATGATTCTGAATCGGTTTATGTGCGTACTAGCTGTGTAGCTCTCCTAAATCTCGAGTTGGGTACAGAAAACCGTCAACGCGTCTCAAGATGACTGGAAACAGCCGATCCCGCCCGATTGCTTTTGGCAGTCAAAGGTACCCCGATCGAACTGAGATGAAGACGGCGAGCGGTAACCAGATCGAATATGACCGGGAAAAATACTAGAGCTCAAACGAATTCTTGAATTTTGAACATAATTTTCAACGAGCAAAAGTCAGAACTGCGAGCCAGCGGTAAACCGTCAACGAAAGTAACTCGTAGAGCTTCCCTTAGCTAGTTGCTGGAAGCTTAAGAGAAATTCCGGGGCGCTGGAGAGCTAGTTGGCAAGATAAATATCGACGGACCTTTTGCTGACTTTTGGTCGGTTGAGAATTTTGTTCTCGAAATTCACCAATTCGTTTGAGCTCTAGTAGTCTTTCCAATGATGTTCGATATTATTCCCGCTTGCCGTCTTGATCTCAGCTCGATCGGGCATCTTTTACTGCCAAAAAGCACACGGGCGGGATCGGCTATTTCGAGTCATCTTGACAGACGTTGTCGGTTTTTTGTGCTTAACTCGAGCTCTATAGAAGCTACAGGGCTGATACTTAGAGAAACCGATTTTGAATCATCAGGCGCGTTCGTCAGTTGCATCTAGAGGTCTGAACTCGGTCTGCTACTCGAGCTAGGTTCACGAAACTACTTGTATTAGTCGAGTCATCTTGACAGGTGCTGTCGGTTGTCTGTGATTAACTCGGGCTGTAGGAGAGCTACAGAGATGATACTCACAGCAACCGATCGAGAATCATCAGGCGCGTCTGTATTTCGCATCTAGAGGTCTGAACTTTGTCTACTACTCGAGCTAGGTCCACGAAACTAGTCGAATTTTACAAAATTTCTTGACGGATGCTGTGGATTTTCGGAACTTAACTCGAGCTGTAGCAGAGCTACAGAGCTGATACGCATACGTAACCGATTCAGAATCATCATGCGCGTTCGTCTGTTGCATCCAGGTCTGAACTCGGTCTGCTACTCGAGCTATGTCTGCGAAACTATTCGTATCCTTCGGGTCATCTTGACATGTGAAATCGGTTTTCTGTACATAACTCGGGCTGTAGAAACTCTTCAGAGCTGATACTCACAGAAACCGATTGCGAATCATCAGGCGCGCTTGTCTATTGCATCCAGAGCTCTGGACTTGGTCTGCTGCTCGAGCCAGGTCCGTCTCCCGGCGGTAAGAAAGGTTGACGGCTTACCGCCGGCGCCCAGTTACCGCCGCGACCTCGTAGAGCTCTGCCGAAGAGCTCTACGACGTGAAAAACTCGTCTGGGTTGTTCTTCTGAACTGCTCTTTTCTCGCGCGGCTGCTCGAAACACACGGAAAAAAGCTATCTCGAGCGTGAAGAAAAAAGCTCGAAAAATACGTTTTTTTCGGTTTCCATCCAACGTCGGTTCCATCAAGTGTTTGGATAGAAATATTCCAGCTACGGACCTGAGAATTGGACTGGCAGGCGGCATAACCCACACCTGAGAAAAATACCAATTCTTACAATCAACTTTCAAATTTTGTACAAAGATGCAAAAACCGACCCTAAGTACCACTGGGATCCGGCAATAAACCGTCAACCAGGTCTGCGATGTCTGCGTTGGCCGATGTTGTTATCCAAAACCCGAATAGCCAAGCGCAAGACGCGCGCGCACAGGTCTCGTTGCGCAAGCGTCACGCGGGGACGTGCCTCCGCGCGTGCCCCAGCGCTTGCACCTCTCCGATGTGACAGCCGAACGCCCCCGATGCTTCTGGTTTGTCTTCTGTACGAGCTCTGTAGCTCTCCTAGCTCGAGTATCAGACCGAGTCCAGACCTCTGCATGCGACAGGCGGGCGCGTCTGATCTCTCTGAATCGATTCCTGTGATTACCAGCCCTGCAGCCCCCTACAGCCCAGTTAAGTGCAGGAAACCGACAGCACCTCTCAGGATGACTCGAACGATACGAAAGTTCAGGCAGCAGACAGAGTTCGGAGCTCTGGATTCGAAAGGCGAACGCACCTGATGTCTCCGAATCGATTCCAGTGATGCAGCCCCCACACAGCCCGAGTTGAGAGATAACCGACAGCATCTCTCAAGATGACTCGAACAATACGAATAGTTTCGCGATTCTAGATCGGGCAACAGACCGAGTTCAGAGCTCTGGGTTCAACAGGCGAACGCGCCTGATCATTCTGAATCGATTAGCTGTGCTTACCAGCTCTGTAGCTGTCCTGAAGCTCGAGTTCTCTTGAGAAAACCGACAGCGTGTGACAAGATGACCCGAAACGGCCGAGCCCGCCTGGACGCTTTTTGACAGTAACAGGTACCCGATCGAGCTGAGATCAAGATGGCGAGCGGGAATAAGATCGAATATCACGGGAAAAAATACTAGAGCTCAAACGAATTGTTGAATTTCGAGAACAAAATTTTCAACCGACCTACTTCCTCAAAATGTCCGTCGAGATTTTTCTTGCCAACTAGCTCTCGAACGCCCCAGAACTGGAAACGGCGGTGAACCGTCAACCCGGTTACTGCTGGGAACCTCGTAGAGTTCTTTTCTTGCACGGCGATCGTCGGAACACGAAGAGAAAGCTTCTGGAGCGAGAAAGAAAAAACTCAAAAAAAAAATACGTTTTTCTGCTTTTACTTAACGTTGGTTCCCCCAAATCTTTCGATAGTAATACTGCACCTACAGACCTGGAAATTTTACTGGCAGACGCGGCAGAACGCACTACAGGTGCGAAAAATCTGGTTTCTCAAAATACTTGGGTGTTGGGTGTTGGGTGTTGGGGTCGGCTACACAGGGCGCGTGCGCCCTAGCCGTGCAGAGTCCCTAGGGCCCCTCACGCCCTCTCAACCTCTTTGGGGTTGGAGGCCCGAGGATCTCAGAGATAATCTGCCGAACACCTTGGAGCAGGCGTTCACAAGCTGTGAGCTCGCTAACTGTAACAGTGGCCCCAGAGGGAGTAAAGAAGCCTCCTGGAAAACTCGTCGCCAGTGGTTGTCCCCAAATGAGACCTCCACATAGCAACCTAGAGCAGAGCCTTCAACACTCACGCCACCGCCCCATCCTCCACGGATACGTTTGATACAATGTCTCTGTTGTCGTAAATACCTGAAGTCAATCCATCTTCCCGTCCTTCCCCTCCTCGCCTCCCAAGTCAACTCATCCGCAGCACAATTGAACTAACTCTCTGTAGATATGCTTCCACGGATCCGTCCCTACAGTGGCACACCTGATGTCGTAATCCTCCGCCAGTTGATCCATATCGTTTTGTAGACCGTGCACTCTCCTGCGGTACGAACGATCACGGCATTCCCAGATCCCTCGGGCCCAGTTCACCACACACATACTATCACCAGTCATTTCAACCAACAATGAGCTCTCCGAGCCCTCCTGCCAGACAGTTTCGTTGTTATATCCGTGGGCAATCCTACGAGCGAGCCTGTCGGAGTCCTCAGGGGAGTCCCACGTATCCACAGGGCAAGGAGCACAGGGCGGTTTCCTGAAGATGGGCTCCCATCGAGGCTGTATTTTTGTCATGCACGCAACTACATTCCACCAGTCCGTCGCATTCCACTTGATGCTGAACCAGCGTAAATTACCACTCGCCGCCAGCATAAGACAATGCCAGCTGTCAGTGCTTGCATGCGCTCTCCCTCCCACTCTCCTCGTACCTTCCCTCCTCCTGGCTCCCGTGAACATGGATACAAGTGTGTCCCTCCGTAGTGACCATTCCCCCGCACAGTGTAACATGGCCTGCAGCGTCTGGCGCCAGGCTCGTGCTCCACGCATGTCCGTGGAGGCGAAGGCCCGATCATGAAACTGGGCCAGCTCCAACGCAAACTCGAAATTGGCTCGGACCACCTTCTCTAGGAGACTGCAGTGGCCAGCCTGCAAGAATAGCTCGTATGACTTCGGTGTGGTCCTGTCCCTGAACTCCTCCCACGTCTCCTCCTCCCTCTTGTGTAATCCTCGCATACCGTTGAGACACCTCCCCTCCCAGACCTTAATCCTCTCCAGCAGTCGTAGATTGCACGGCCAGCCTATACATCCGTGGTACACCACAGACTGCACACGAGCGGCATACCTGCGAAACTTCTCTTTGAGTGAGACCGATCTGGAGCGATAAAACTGGATGTCAGCAAAATAGCCTTCCTCCCTTTCTCCAGTCGATGATACAAGCCGTGATATCCCTTGATTTCCGAGCTGAGCTTCACTCCTAGTACCTCCACCTCCTCCTTCCTCGGCATAACGACAGTCGAGCGCAAGTGCTCTGGGAGATCCTCATCTCCAGAAATCGCACAGATGGCTGGCGAGAGCGGGCAGAGCAGCGGCGGATCGCCACCTGTGTACGTCTGGCCAAAAAGTACATACGCCAAAGAGTCCTCCTTCCAGTCCATCCCTGCCCGTCTGAGTGTTACCGTCATCATACCGATCATCTGTTGTAGCTGGAGCTGCGATGCAGCACAGAGCGCAACATTGTCCGCCCACAAGAAGTGGTGTACAAGAGCACCGTCCGTCCCCTCCCCTTCCAGTCGGACACCGTATCCTAAGGTATCCCAAGTCTGAATCACATATCCCCAGATGGCCTCCAAGACAATATTGAAAAGTATGGGTCCCTCCTTACCTCCCGTTCGGACCGATTTGTTGTATCTCACCTCATCGCCGCACACGTTCTGAAACTCAAAGGTAGCAATGTTATCCAGCATGGGCTCCACAATGGCTCTGATGAGGCACACAGGGTACTTAAGGTACAGCATGGCCTTGATGATAGTGTGCAGTGTGACATTATCGAAAGCTTTGTGTATGTCCAAGACTCCCACGTGCATAGACTCCGCCTTCCCCCACACATTTGCATGTCTAGTAAGATGTGATAGTGGTGCCGTGACGTTAGTAACCTTCTGATCCTTTTCAAATCCGTATGTGCACAACCGTCGGTTCACAGGAAATACATCAATAAA
This sequence comes from Prorocentrum cordatum, assembly GCA_963575745.1. Classification (NCBI taxonomy): domain Eukaryota; class Dinophyceae; order Prorocentrales; family Prorocentraceae; genus Prorocentrum; species Prorocentrum cordatum. The sequence continues at coordinate 159,327 of CAUYUJ010018579.1, forward strand.
CTGCAACACACATGCCATGTACCATTTACTCATCACACTGATCAGGCAAATCCCTCTGGTGTTGGAGAGTCGTGTAGCATCCCGCATCTTCGGCACAAGTTGGATACTGAGCTGCCTCCACGTCTCAGGGCTGGAGGCTCCCTGCTCGAAAATCCTCTGGAAAGCACGCCGCACAAACAAGAGGCTCCTCCACGGCAACTCACGAATGACCTCAGCAACGACTCCATCGCTACCGGGTGCCGTGCCAGGCTTCAAAGACGCACGAGCCTGCATGAGCATGCCCATCGTGATGACTCTTCCCTCCACCCCACGGTCGTTGTGTCTGAGTTCCTGAAAGGCCTCCAAAGTCCGTTTTTCCTCCTCCGAGTTCGTGTAAGACGCCGTCGCATACCTAGTGATCTCCGTACTCCACCTAGTCCTGTCCATTGTCAGCACACCCTCACACTCCAGCTCCTTGAGGATACACCGTGAGGTCTTACTGGATCCCCTGTGGTCCTGCAGGAGTTGGTTCCTCCTATGCTGTCTCCTAAGGGTCTTCCTCCTACGCAGCAGTTGTTTACGAGTATTCCCAAGGGCCCCACGCCTGATGGCAGACTCCACCTCTATGAGCTCCCTGGGCCTCTGAATAGGTTTGCAGTTGGGGCGCCCCTTAGTGTGGTCCACAAGCTTTGCCGTCTCCAAGAGTACCCGTCCGACCTGCTGCAGGTCCGTCCCTACCGTGTCCGATGCAAGTCCCTCAATCGACACATCCGCAAGCACACGAAACATGTTCCTCGCCGTGTCGTCCGTCGGCTGCCAGCCAACCATGGACACAGGGCGGGGTGGCAAAGCTGGGCGCCTGATCTCCGTCGTCTTGAGATTTACCCAGACCAGAGCGTGATCACTATAGGCACTGGCTTTTGCACGTATACCTGGCGTAGCTTTGATGGGTTCCACAAACTGGACCTGGCATCTCATTTCCTGGTGAGCTCTTACCTCATCCGCGCACCAATGTGTAGGGATGAGTATATAGTCAAGCACACGCTGCACATGTGTGGAACAGTACGGTATATGTGTGATACGTCGGTGTCCATATGTGTTCGCCGCACAGATCCCCCAAGTACTCATGAATCTCATCAGCATGTCCCTCCTTTCTGCATGATAGTTCGCCTCCTCCCTCCTCCCGTCCACCTGCATAAGACCTCCTCCCGTCATTCCCAGCATATCTGGTTCAAGTTCCGTCTGAGCATCCATCCCCACCCATGGTATGACTCCAGCCTGTGTCGTTTGAAACATAGTAACACTGCACTTAGCAAGTACATCTAAATATTCCCCCAAGTGGTCCACATCACGCATCACACATGGTAGATACACTGATGTAGCTAGAGCACCCCTGAATTCAACACACGCAAATCGTACCCCACTCCGTCGAGCAATCACATGTGGTGCCCAATCCCTGCACCATGCAACCGCCGCCTTGGAGCAGGAGCTATAGTGAATCTCCCATCCACATCTGTTAAAAGTATTTGCACTGGTATGCTCACACTCTTGCAGGCACACCATTTGAATTGACCTGGCTTCACATGCAGCGACCAGGTTGGGTACTTGACCGTCGGATATTTTCTGCACATTCCAGGTTGCGACCACGGTCTCTGTCGCAGCCCTACCGCCCCGTCAATGATTCGGGCACCGTAGTGTCTGAAGAAACTGCACCTGATTAATATCGGGCTCAACGTGTGTCAAATTATCACCATAGAGGTTCCATCCTTTTGTCGGTCCCCATTCTGCAATCAAAGTCTTTTGTGTAGTATCATCAGCATTCGGCATATACCACATATATGTCATTGGCGGACCCGTCTCACCTCGAAGAATAGCCGTCGCATTTTTCTTGACATCAGAAAATAGTGCTTGAAACCGTCCTACCGCCCGAACATGTTCTATCTTCCATGGCTGGCATTCAACTTGAAATCGCACATTGGGAGGCAATGAAGTGAGTCCCCGCCTGTAGTCATTCTCCCACACACGTTTCGCTTCCCATAGGATCTCAGAGGGTGTACCTGGCTTGAAATAGATCCTACCCCTCGTGTACGGCCAATATCTACCAGTATTCTCCTGAACCGTCCGATCCAAGTCCAGTGCCACCCTCTGTGTAGCATCAATTTGTTTAGAGTCAATGAGGCCATTCATCGCCGTCGTCAGTGCCTCCTGTGACAGAGCCTCCCGCTGACGTATCTCCCGGTTCCTCCATCCCTCCCTTGAAACCCACCCTTTGAACTCAACATAACGTGGATTCCAACCAGGATCGCGCCTGTCCGTACCCGCCTTCGTTGATCCACTTGCTACCGACAGCCCGTCCCCCTGCTTGAGCTTCTGAACTTCATTGGTGAGGTCCTGGATCGCCGATTCTGTTTTTGATACCCTGGAGTCCAGAGATGTTTTCAGACCGTCCATTTCCGTACGAATAGAGTTCCTGAACGATTGCATGTCAGCCGTCATAGTCTGTTGCCCCGTCATGATGGATCGAAACATCTGTTCAATGTCAAGGCCTGCTTCCTGGGCAACCTCATTCGCACCCAACGTTTGTCCCGCACCTCCTCCTTCTCCTTTCCCTGCTCCTTTGACATTACGAGCACGGACAGCTCTAGCAAACGCCCCACCCCCATCATCAATTGTCATGTCCTGGCCCACCGCATGCAAGCCTGGAGCACCTGAAACTGAAGAACCTGCTGGCATCGCTGCAGCAACACCTGAAACTGAAGAACCTGCAGCAGCCATCTTCCTTTTGTGGCTGCGTAAGATATTGAAATCGTAACCTTCACCCTGCACGAAGTGGTTACGCAAGATATTGAAATCGTAACCTCCACCCTGCACAAACGGTACTGTTGGTGTGAGCGGTGGCACACAAATAACAGCTCTCCTGTCACCTCGAGGTGTCCCGACCTGTCTAGCAAGATAGTCCCAGTCCGCGTGACTGAAGTCAGATCCCCAGCACTCCGTCGTTCCAAGAGAGAGGGAAAGAGACTATTGCCGCAAACAAGTGCAGGCAGCCTAGCCCACACAATAGCAATAACAAGTGCAGCGGCCTAGCTGACCTCGATCTCGCTGAACCCGAAGAAGACGAAGAAGGCAGCGATGGCTGCCGCGCCGCCCGCGGCGACGCACCCCCCTCCCACACGCTAGACGCCTGTGGGATCCAGACGCCTTGATCCAGCGTCCACTTGAGCCAAATGGCTTGAGCCAAAATGGCTTGGCAGCGTCCAAAACCCGGAGAGCAGAATCTCGGGAACGGGACATCTTTCCTAGAGAGCCTTGGGGAGCCCCCCTGGGGCGCTGCGGAAGCGCTGCCAGAAACGCTTTCATGCGTGCCTGCACGCATGCAGGCACGCGTGGAAGCTTGCCGGAAGCTCCCCCGGACACGTTGCCGGGTCGCCGGATTCGATGCGAGGCCTGTGGACCGCCGTGGAGGAGCTCCTGGCAGGCACCACCACCGTCCGGCTTCTAACCTCACACCCTTTAGCTCTCAGCGAGCTCTCCGGGAATTTTAAGAACATAATTTTCAACCGAGCAAAAGTCAGCAAAAGTTCCGTCGAGATTTTTCAAGCCAACTAGCCCGCCAGTGCATGCGATGGAACCGGCGGTAAACCGTCAACCTGGTTACCGCCGGGAACCTCGTAGAGCTCTTTTCTTGCACGGCGATCGTCGGAACACGGAGAGAAAACTTCTGGAGCGAGAAAGGAAAAACTCAAAAATACGTTTTTCTGCTTTTACTCCCCCAAGTCTTTTGATAGTAATACTGCACCTACAGACCTGAAAATTTTACTGGCAGACGCGGCAAAACCCACTACAGGTGCGAAAAATCTGGTTCCTCAAAATAAATTGTCAAATATCTTTCAAATATTCGCAAAACCACCGAAAAGTTGTCACATTGTCCGCCTCGGCCGGGTGGGCCAACTAGCTCCACCCTGCGCCGGAATTCCTCTAGCTCATCGATGCCGAAGAGCTCTACGAGGTAATTACTCTTAAGCTTCCAGCTGCTAGTTTAGGAAGCTCTACGAGTCACCTGCTCAGGTCGTGCTCAGACTGGGCGCCGGCGGTAAACCGTCAACCTTCGTTACCGCCGGGGGACTCGTAGAGCTTCCTGACAACATGTAATGTCGAAGAAAATTACACTGAAAAATAGTTTTTCAGCCCAAGCAATTTCAGACCTCTCCGATGTAACAGCCGAACGCCCCCGATGCTTCTGGATTGTCTTCTGCACGAGCTCTGTAGCTCTCCTACAGCCCGAGTTACGTGCGTAAATCGACAGCACCTCTCATTATGACTCGAACAACACGAAATAGTTTGGCAAACCTAGCTCGAGTATCAGACCGAGTTCAGACCTCTCCATGCAACAGGCGGACGCGTCTGATGTCTCTGAATCGATTCCTGTGATTACCAGCCCTGCAGCCCCCGCTACAGCCCGAGTTAAGTGTAGGAAACCACAGCACCTCAGGATGGCTCGAACAATAATAGTTTCGCGGACTCGGCAGCAGACAGAGTTCCGAGCTCTGGATTCGAAAGGCGGACGCACCTGATGTCTCCGAATCGATTCCAGTGATTACCAGCCATGCAGCCCCCCCACAGCCCGAGTTGAGTGCAGAGAACCGACAGCATCTCTCAAGATGACTCGAACAATACGAATAGTTTCGCGATTCTAGATCGGGCAGCAGACCGAGTTCAGAGCTCTGGATTTAACAGAAAAACGCAATTGATGATTCTGAATCGGTTTCTGTACGTATCAGCTCTATAGCTGTCCAGTAGCTCGAGTTTTGTACAGAAAACCGAAAGCATCTGTCAAGATGACTCGAATAATACGAATAAGTTTGCGGACCTAGCTCGGCTAGCAGACCGAGTTCAGACCTCTGGGCTCAACAGACGAACGCGCCTGATCATTCTGAATTGATTAGCTGTGCTTACCAGCTCTGTAGCTGTCCTAAAGCTCGAGTTACCTTGAGAAAACCGACAGCGCAAATCGAGATGACTCGAAACGGCCGATCCCGCCGCAGTGCTTTTTGGCAGTAAAAGGTACCCGATCGAGCTGAGATCAAGATGGCGAGCGGGAATAAAATCGAATATCACGGAAAAGAATACTAGAGCTCTAACGAATGGTTCCATTTCGAGAACAAAATTTTCAACCAAGCAAAAGTCGTCGAAACGTCCGTCGAGATTTCTCTTGCCAACTAGCTCTCCAGCGCGCCGGAATTACTCTTGCTTCCAGCAATAACTTGCCAAGGGAAGCTCTACGAGTTATTAGAGCTTGTCTGCCCGGAAAACGTGGGCGCGGCAATCCCGGTTCCTCGGCCAGGGCAAGGCGTGCCCGTGTTCGTGCGAGTTCGGAAGCTCTCCTGGGAGGCCCCGGGGTCTCCCGGAAGCTCCTCTGAAGCTCTTCGGAAGCGCTGCCAGCGACGCTGCCGCGCGTGCCTGCGCGCGTGCGGGCACGCCTGAACGGCTGCTGGAAGCGCTCCCGGATCCGCTGCCGGCTCAGGCGAGCCGCTGCGGGGATCGTGGACCAGCGGAGGTGGGCGCATTCTCGCCACCACCCACCCCCGGCTTCTTCTCTGAAAGCCTCAGCTCTCCAAGGAGCTATCCGGGAAAATGGTCAAATATCTTTCAAATACTCGCAAATCCACTGGGCGCCGGCGGTAAACCGTCAACCTTGGTTACCGCCGGGAGACTCGTAGAGCTTCCTAGCTCGACTTAAGTTGAGAAAACCGACAGCACCTACCAACATTCCGACTCATAGTGAACATTTTTTGACCTCTAATGCGACAGGCAGACGCGTCATGGACTCCTGTCATTACCAGCCCTGCAGCCCCCCTCACAGCCCGAGTTAAGTGCAGAAAACCGACAGCACCTCTCAGGATGACTCGAACAATACAGTAGTTTCGCAGACCTAATTCGGGCAGCAGACCGAGTTCCAAGCTCTGAATTCGACAGGCGGACGCGCGTGATGTCTTCAAATCGATTCTTGTGACCACTAGCACTGTAGTCCCCCGCAGCGCGAGTTGAGTGAAGAAAACCGAGAGCACTTCTCGAGATGACTCGACCAATACGAATAGTTTCGCGATTCTAGATCGGGCAGCAGACCGAGTTCAGAGCTCTGGATTCGACAGAAAAACGCAACTAATGATTCCCAATCGGTTTCTGTAAACATCAGCTCTGTAGCTGTTCTACAGCTCGAGTTAAGTACAGAAACCCGAGAGTTCTGTCAAGATGACTAGAATAATACGAATAGGTTTGCGGACCTAGCTCGGCTAACAGACTGAGTTCAGACCTCTGGATTCAACAGGCGAACGCGCCTAATCATTCTACATCGATTAGCTGTGCTTACCAGCTCTGCAGCTGTCCTGAAGCTCGAGTTATGTTCAGAAAACCGTCAGCGCGTATCAAGATGACTCGAAACGGCCGATCCCGCCACAGTGCTTTTCGATAGTAATATTCACCCGATCGAGCTGCGATCAAGATGGCGAGCGGGAATGAGATCGAATATCACTGGAAAAAATACTAGAGCTCCAACGAATGGTTGAATTTTGAGAACATAATTTTCAACCGAGCAAAAGTCACCAAAAGTTCCGTCGAGATTTTTCTTGCCAACTAGCTCTCCAGCGCGCCGGAGTTACTCTTAAGCTTCCAGCCGCTAGCTTAGGGAAGCTCTGCGAGTCACTCAAAAGTTGTCACTTGGTAGCTCCGAAACCCGGAGAGCGAAGACACCCTCGGTGACGGGAATCTTTCCTTCAGAGCTTTGGGGGGCTCCCCTGCAGCGCTGCTGAAGCGCTGCCAGGAACGCTTCCATGCATTCCTGCACGCGTGCAGGCACGCTTGGAAGCTTGCCAGAAGCTCTCCCGGACCAGTTGCCGGGCCGCCGGAGGCGCTGCGAGGCCTGTGGACCGCCGTGGAAGAGCTCCTGGCGGGCACCACCACCGTCCGGCTTCTAATCTTAAACCCTTTAGCTCTCAGCGAGCTCTCCGGGAACTGGGCGCCGGCGGTAAACCGTCACCCTTTGTTACCGCCGGGGGACTCGTAGAGCTTCCTGACAACATATAATGTCGAAATAAATTATACCGAAAAAAATTTTCAGCCCAGGCAATTTGAGACCTCTCGGATGCAACAGCCGAACGCCCCCGATGCTTCTAGATTGTCTTCTGTACGAGCTCTGTAGCTCTCCTACAGCCCGAGTTACGTGCGTAAATCGACAGCACCTCTCAAGATTACTCGAACAATACGAATAGTTTGGCAAACCTAGTTCGAGTATCAGACCGAGTTCAGACCTCTGCATGCGACAGGCGGACGCGTCTGATGTCTCTGAATCGATACCCTGTGAACCGCCCTGCAGCCCCACCCTGCACCGAGTTTAAGTGCGGAAACCGACAGCCCCTTTCAGGATGACCCGAACAATACGAATATTTCAGCGGCCGGACCTAGTTCGGCAACAGACCGAGTCGGAGCTCTGGCAATTCCGCAGGCGAACGCGATTGATGTCCCTCAGAATCGATTGTTTCGTCCAGTGATTCCAAGCCATGCAGCCCCCTACAGCCCGAGTTAAGTGAAGAGAAAAGAACCGAACAGCATCTCGCAGCGACTCGAACAATAACGAAAATAGTTTCGCGATTCTAGATCGGCAGCCGACAGAGTTCAGAGCGCTCGATTAAACAACAAACAACGGCCCCTGCATGTATTCTGAATCAGATTCGGTACGCCATCAGCTCTTTAGCTGTCTCTGTAGCTTCGAAGTTAAGTACAGAAAACCGAGAGCGTCTGTCAAGATGACTCGAATAATACGAATAGGTTTGCGGGCCTAGCTCGGCTAGCAGACCGAGTTCAGACCTCTGGGTTCAACAGGCGAACGCGCCTGATCATTCTGAATCGATTAGCTGTGCTTGTCAGCTCTGTTGCTGTCCTGAAGCTCGAGTTATCTTGAGAAAAACCACCCGCTGACGAGATGAACTCGAAACGCCGATCCCGCCCGTGTGCTTTTTGGCAGTAAAAGGTACCCGATCGAGCTGAGATCAAGATGGCGAGCGGGAATAAGATCGAATATCACGGGAAAAATACTAGAGCTCAAACGAATTGTTGAATTTCGAGAACCAAATTTTCAACCGACCAAAAGTCAGCAAAAGGTCCGTCGAGATTTTCCTTGCCAGCTGGGCGCCGGCGGTAAACCGTCAACCTTTGTTACCGCCAGGGGGCTCGTAGAGCTTCCTGGGAACATATAATGTCGAAAAAAATTATACCGAAAAATAATTGTTCAGCCCAAGCAATTTCAGACCTCTCGGATGCAACAGCCGAACGCCCCCGATGCTTCTGGATTGTCTTCTGTACAAGCTCTGTAGCTCTCCAATAGCCCGAGTTACGTGCGTAAATCGACAGCACCTCTCAAGATGACTCGAACAATACGAATAGTTTGGCAAACGTAGCTCGAGTATCAGACCAAGTTCAGACCTCTGCATGCAACAGACGGACGCGTCTGATCTCTCTGAATCGATTCCTGTGATTACCAGCCCTGCAGCCCCCCTACAGCCCGAGTTAAGTGCAGGAAACCGACAGCACCTCTGAGGATGACTCGAACAATACGAATAGTTTCGCGGACCCAGTTCGGGCAGCAGACAGAGTTCGGAGCTCTGGATTCGAAAGGCGGACGCGTCTGATGTCTTCGAATCGATTCCTGTGACTACCAGCCATGCAGTCTCCCTTCAGCCCGGGTTAAGTGCAGATAACCGACAGCATCTCTCAAGATGACTCGAACAATACGATTAGTTTCGCGTAGATCGGGCAGCAGACCGAGTTCAGAGCTCTAGATTCAACAGACAACGGCCACTGATGATTCTGAATCAGATTCTGTACGTATCAGCTCTGTAGCTGTCCTGCAGCTCGAGTTAAGTACATAAAACCGAGAGCGTCTGTCAAGATTACGCAAATAATACGAATAGGATTGCGGACCTAGCTCGGCTAGCAACCCGAGTTCAGACCTCTGGGTTCAACAGGCGAACGCGCCTGATCATTCTGAATCGATTAGCTGTGCTCACCAGCTCTTTAGCTGTCCTGAAGCTCGAGTTATCTTCAGAAAACCGTCACTGCGTATCAAGTTGACTCGAAACGGCCGATCCCGCCCGTGTGCTTTTTGGCAGTAAAAGGTACCCGATGGAGCTGAGATCAAGATGGCCAGCGGGAATAAGATCGGATATCATGGGAAAAAATACTAGAGCTCAAACGAATTGTTGAATTTCGAGAACAAAATTTTCAACCGACCACAAGTCAGCAAAAGGTCCGTCGAGATTTTTCTTGCCAACTAGCTCTCCAGCGCCCCGGAATTACTCTTAAGCTTCCAGCAATAACGAAAAAAAAAAAAAAAAATAAAAAAAAAAAAAAAAAAAAAAAAAAAAAAAAAAAAACATAAACTTGCTAAGGGAAGCTCTAACGGTTAACTAGCTCTCACCAGCCCACGGAATTACTCCTTAATCTTGCCAGCATAACTGGGCGCCGGCGTAAACCGTCAACCTTGGTTACGCCGGGAGACTCGTAGAGCTTCCTAGCTCGACTTAGTTGAGAAAAACCGACGCACCTACCAACATTCGACTCATAGTGAATTTTTGGACCTCTGAATGAGCGGCGGACGCGTCTGAAGATGTCTGCGAATCGACGCCCTTGATTACCAGCCCAGCATAGCCCCCCTACAGCCCGAGTTAAAGTTCAGAAAACCGACATACCTCTCAGGATGCTCGAACAATACCGTAGTTTCGCAGACCTAATTCGGGCAGCAGACCGAGTTCCGAGCTCTGATTCGACAGCGCTTCGCCTGATATCTCACATCTTCTTGTGACCACCAGCACTGTAGCCCCCCTCAGCGCGAGTTGAGTGAAGAAAACCGAGAGCACTTCTCAAGATGACTCGACCAATACGAATAGTTTCGCGACTCTAGATCGGGCAGCAGACCGAGTTCAGAGCTGTGGATTCGACAGACAAACGCAAATGATGATTATGAATCGGTTTCTGTAAATATCAGCTCTGTAGCTGTCCTACAGCTCGAGTTAAGTACAGAAAGCCGAGAGTGTCTGTCAAGATGACTCGAATAATACGAATAAGTTTGCGGACCTAGCTCGGCTGATAGACCGAGTTAAGACCTCTGGATTCAACCGGCGAACGCGCCTAATCATTCTACGATTAGCTGTGCTTACCAGCTCTGCAGCTGTCCTAAAGCTCGAGTTATGTTCAGAAAACCGTCAGCGCGTATCAAGATAACTCAAAACGGCCGATCCCGCCACAGTGCTTTTCGATAGTAATATTCACCCGATCGAGCTGAGATCAAGATGGCGAGCGGGAATAAGATCGAATATCACGGGAAAAATACTAGAGCTCAAATGAATTGTTGAATTTCGAGAACAAAATTTTCAACCGACCAAAAGTCAGCAAAAGTTCCGTCGAGATTTTTCTTGCCAACTAGCTCTCCAGCGCGTCCGAACTGGGCGCCGGCGGTAAACCGTAAACCGGGAGACCCGTAGAGCTTCACAACATGTAATGTCGAAGAAAATTATACTGAACAAAAAAAATTCAGCCCAAGCAATTTCAGACCTCTCCGATGTAACAGCCGAACGCCCCCGATGCTTCTGGATTGTCTTCTGTACGAGCTCTGTATCTCCTACAGCCCGAGTCACGTGCGTAATTCGACAGCACCTCTCAATATGACTCGAACAATACGAATAGTTTGGCAATCCTAGCTCGAGTATCAGACCGAGTTCAGATCTCTCCATGCAACAGGCGGACGCGTCTGATGTCTCTGAATCGATTCCTGTGATTACCAGCCCTGCAGCCCCCCTACAGCCCGAGTTGAGTGTAGGAAACCGACAGCACCTCAGGATGGCTCGAACAATAATAGTTTCGCGGACTCGGCAGCAGACAGAGTTCGGAGCTCTGGATTCGAAAGGCGGACGCACCTGATGTCTCCGAATCGATTCCAGTGATTACCAGCCATGCAGCCACCCCACAGCCGGAGTTCAGTGCAGAGAACCGACAGCATCTCTCCAGATGACTCGAACAATACGAATAGTTTTGCGATTCTAGATCAGCAGACCGACTTCAAAGCTCTGGTTTCTGTACGTATCAGCTCTATAACTGTACCGTAGCTCGAGTTAAGTACAGAAAACTGAGAGCGTCTGTCAAGATGACTCGAATAATACGAATAAGTTTGCGGACCTAGCTCGGCTAGCAGACCGAGTTCAGACCTCTGGGTTCAACAGACGAACGCGCCTGATCATTCTGGGTAATGGGTTCTGGAATGTTTCTTTCTGTTCTGTTGGGGGTGGGGGAGGTTCTGTCTGGGATCTTTCTTAAGGGGGGGATGGTAAAGCTTTCTGGGGCTGGGATAATGTTCTGGAGTTTGGGGCGAGATGGGGGGGGGGGGTGAGTTTCTGTTCTCTGGGGATGAGCATCTTCGTGTTGGAGCGTTGGAATTTGGGGGGAAGGGAAGGTGGGGATTCTGGAAAGCTTCTGGAGCTGGGAGAGCAATTCTGATTCCTGAGTTTTCGGACGTCTGTAGCAGAAATCGATTCTGTGCTTTACCAGCTCTTGTCCTGTCCTAAAGCTCGAGTTATCTTGAGGAAACCGTCACCGCGTGACAAAATGACCCGAAACGGGCGATCCCGCCGCAGTGTTTTTTGGCAGTAAAAGGTACCGGATCGAGCTGAGATCAAGACGGCGAGCGGGAATAAGATCGAATATCACGGGAAAAAATACTAGAGCTCTAACGAATGGTTGAATTTCGAGAACAAAATTTTCAACCGACCAAAAGTCACCAAAAGGTCCGTCGATATTTTCTTGCCAACTAGCCCTCCAGCGCCCCGGAATTACTCTTACGTGGGAAATAAATTTAGGACGATAGAATCGTTGAAACATTTAGTGTCTCTTCAACTAATATAGCGTGTTTGATTAAAGTTTTATAAAAATTACTTAGTTTAACGGAGTAATAGGGATGAGACGATTGGAAAAAGCTTCCAGCAATAACTTGCTAAGGGAAGCTCTACGAGTTACTGGGCGCCGGCGGTTAACCGTCAACCTTTGTTACCACCGGGGGACTCGCAGAGCTTCCTGACAACATATGATGTCGAAAAAAAATAAAAATAGTTTTTCAGCCCAAGCAATTTAACCTGTCGGATGCAACAGCCGAACGCCCCCGATGCTTCTGGATTGTCTTCTGTACGAGCTCTGTAGCTCTCCTACAGCCCGAGTTACGTGCGTAAATCGACAGCACCTCTCAAGCTGACTTGAACAATACGAATAGTTTGGCAAACCTAGCACGAGTAACAGACCGAGTTCAGACCTCTGCATGCGACAGGCGGACGCGTCTGATGTCTCTCAATCGATTCCTGTGGTGATCAGCGCTGCAGCCCCCCCTACAGCCCGAGTTAAGTGCAGGAAACCGACAGCACCTCTCAGGATGACTCGAACAATACGAATAGTTTCGCAGACCTAGTTCGGGCAGCAGACGGAGTTCCGAGCTCTGGATTCGAAAGGCAGACGCGCCTGATGTTTCCGAATCGATTCCAGCGATTACCAGCGCAGCCCCCCTACAGCCCGAGTTAAAGTGCAGAGGACCGACAGCATCTCTCAAGATGCCTCGAACAATACGAATAGTTTCGCGATTCTGGATTCACCAGTCAACGGCCACTGATCATTCTGAATCATATTCTGTACGTATCAGCTGTTTAGCTGTCCTTTAGCTCGAGCTAAGGAAGGAAAGGAAAAAAAAAAAAAAAAAAAAAAAAAAAAAAAAAAAAAAAAAAAAAAAAAAAAAAAAAAAAAAAAAAAAAAAAAAAAAAAAACGAGATGTGTCAACCATGTGGACTCGAATAAATACGGATAGGTTTGCGGACCTAGCTCGGCTAGCAGACCGAGTTCAGACCTCTGGGTTCAACAGGCGAACGCGCCTGATCATTCTGAATCGATTAGCTGTGCTTACCAGCTCTATAGCTGTCCTGAAGCTCGAGTTATCTTGAGAAAACCATCACCGCGATCCCGCCCGTGTGCTTTTTGGCAGTAAAAGATACCCGATCGAGCTGAGATCGAGATGGCGAGCGGGAATAAGATCGAATATCACGGGAAAAAATACTAGAGCTCTAACGAATGGTTGAATTTCGAGAAAAAAAACTTGGCAGCGTCCAAAACCCGGAGAGAAGTGACCCTTTGGGATGTGCAGGAGCTTTTCTGACACACGAGCTGAAAACTCGAAAATTCGAGTTTTTTTAGTTGTCACCCAACGACGGTTCCGCCAAGTGTTTTGATAGTAATACTGCAGCTACGGACCTGAGAATTCATTGACAGACGCGGCACAACCCACTGCAGGTGCAAAAAAAAACGGTTCTTGAAACGAATGTTCAAATCTCTCAGAAAGTGCGTCCAACTGGGCGCCGGCGGTAAACCGTCAACCTTGGTTACCGCCGGAAGACTCGTACAGCCTCCTAGCTCGACTTAAGTTGAGAAAACCGACAGTACCTACCAACATTCGGACTTATAGTGAATATTTGTTGACCTCTGAATGCGACAGGCGGGCGCGTCTGATGTCCGCGAATCGACTCCTGTCATTACCAGCCCTGCAGCCCCCCCTACAGCTCGAGCTTAGTGCAGAAATCCGACAGCACCTCTCAGAATGACTCGAACAATACAATAGTTTTGCGGACCCAGTTCGGGCAGCAGACCGAGTTCCGAGCTCTGGATTCGACAGGCGGACGCGCCTGATCTCTTCAAATCGATTCCTGTGACAACAAGCACTATAGCCCCCCTCAGCGCGAGTTGAGTAAAGAAAACCGAGAACACTTCCCAATGACTCGACCAATACGAATAATTTTGCGATTCTAGATCGGGCAGCAGACCGAGTTCAGAGCTCTGGACTCGACAGCCAAACGCAACTGATAATTCTGAATTAGTTTCTGTAAACATCAGCTCTCTAGCTGTCCTGAAGCTCGAGTTAAATACAGAAACCGAGAGTTCCTGTCAAGATGACTCGAATAATACGAATAGGTTTGCGGACCTAGCTCAGCTAACAGACCGAGATCAGACCTCTGGATTCAACAAGCGAACGCGTCTAATCATTCTACATCGATTAGCTGTGCTAACCAGCTCTGTAGCTGTGCTAAGACTCGAGTTATGTTCGAAAAAAACCATCAGCGCGTATCAAGATGCTGATCCCGCCACAGTGCTTTTCGAGAGTAATAGTCACCCGATCGAGCTGAGATCAAGATGGCGAGAGCGGAAATAAGATCGAATATCGCGGAAAAAAATACTAGAGCTCTAACGAATGTTCAAATTTCGAGAACAAAACTGGGCGCCGGCGGTAAACCGTCAACCTTTGTTACCGCCGGGGGACTCGCAGAGCTTCCTGACAACATATAATGTCGAAAAAATTACACCGAAAAAATAGTTTTTCAGCCCAGGCAATTTCAGACCTCTCGGATGCAACAGCCGAAGATCAGACCGAGTATCAGACCGAGTATCAGAGCTCTGCATGCGACAGGCGGACGCGTCTGATGTCTCTGGATCGATTCCTGTGATAATCAGCCTGCAGCCCCCCTACAGCCCGAGTTAAGTGCAGGAAACCGACAGCACCTCTCAGGATGACTCGAAGAATACAAATAGTTTCGCGAACCTAGTTCGGATAGTAGACAGAGTTCGGAGCTCTGGATTCGAAAGGCGGACGCGCCTGATGTCTCCGAATCGATTTCAGTGATTACCAGCCATGCAGCCCCCCTACAGCCCGAGTTAAGTGCAGAGAACCGACAGCATCTCTGAAGATGACTCGAACAATACGAATACTTTCGCGATTCTAGATCGGGCAACAGACCGAGTTCAGAGCTCTGGATTCAACAGACAACGCAACTGATGATTCTGAATCAGATTCTGTACGTATCATCTCTATAGCTGTTCTGTAGCTCGAGTTAAGTAGAGAAAACCGAGAGCGTCTGTCAAGATGACTCGAATAACACGAATAGGTTTGCGGACCTAGCTCGGCTAGCAGACCGAGTTCAGACCTCTGGGTTCAACACCTGATCATTCTACATCGATTGGCTGTGCTAACCAGCTCTTTAGCTGTCCTGAAGCTCGAGTTATCTTGAGAAAACCGTCACCGCGTGACAAGATGACCCGAAACGGCCAATCCCGCCGGAGTGCTTTTTGGCAGTAAAAGGTACCCGATCGAGCTGTGATCAAGATGGCGAGCGGCAATAAGATCGAATATCACGGGAAAAAATACTAGAGCTCAAACGAATTATTGAATTCCGAGAACAAAATTTTCAACCGACCAAAAGTCACCAAAACGTCCGTCGAGATTTTTCTTGCCAACTAGCTCTCCAGCGCCCCGGAATTACTCTTAAGCTTCCAGCAATAACTTGCTAAGGGAAGCTCTACGAGTTACTTGGTAGCGTCCATCTTGGTAGCGTTTATGGGAACCGGCGGTGCACCGTCAACCAGGTTACCGCCGGGCACCTCGTAGAGCTCTTTCGTTGCAGCGCTTCTCGGAACATGAAGGAAGCTTCTCAACCGAGAGCAGAAAAATTCGAAAAATCACGATTTTCCCGTTTTCATCGAGAATCGGTTCCTACAAGTCTTTCGATAGTAATATTGCAGCTACGGACCTGAAAATTTTACTGGCAGACGCGTCATAACCCACTACACGTGAGGGAAATCTGGTTTCTCAAAATGAATTGTCAAACTGGGCGCCGGCGGTAAACCGTCAACCTGGCTACGGCCGGGGACCTCGTAGAGCTCTTTTCTTGCCCAGCTCCTCGGAACACGTGAAGCAAGCTTAAGCAAGAGCCAAAAAAACTCTGAAAAATCGATCGCGTACAAATAGTTTTGCGGACTTAGCTCGAGAAGCAGACTCTGTTCAGAGCTCTAGATGCTTCAGCCAAACGCCCTTGATGATTCTGTATCGGTTTCTGTGCGTACCACCTCTGTAGCTGTGCTACAGCTAGTGCAGAATACCGACAGCGCCTCTAAAGAGAACTTGAGAAATACGAATAGTGTTGTGGACCTAGCTCGACTAGCAGAACGAGTTCAGGCCTCTCGATGCAACAGACGCAAGCGCCTGGTGATACTGAATCAGTTTATGTGCGGACCAGCTCTGCAGCTCCTCTGAATCTTGAGTTGAGTACAGAAAACCGGCATCACTGGTCAAGATGACTTTTAAGGACCTAGCTCGAGTAGCAGACCGAGTTCAGGCCTCTGGATGCAACAGGCGAACGCGCCTGATCATTCTGAATCGGTTTCTGTGAGTATCAGCTCTGTAGCTCTCGAAATCTCGATTTAAGTACAGAAAACCGTGAACGCGTGTCAAGATGACTCGGAACGCAGTTGGTTCCAGCAAGTCTTTTGATAGTAATATTGCAGCTACGGACCTGAGAATTTAACTGGCAGACGCGGCATAACCCACTACACGTGAGAAAAATACCGGTTCTCGAAATGAATTGTCCAATATCTTTCAAATCAAAGCAACACCGACCCAAGGTTATCACATTGTCTCTTTTGGTCGGATCGGCCAACTAGCTCCACCCCGCGCCGGAATTCCTCTAGCTCATTGATGCCGAAGAGCTCTACGAGGTATTTTTGGACTGCCAACGTGAAGTCGGTCCCTGGCTTCGATCGGGAGAATTTTTCGACGGAACGAACTAAGATTTTGTAAGGTAACTTCTGTAATGCCAAGCTTCGCTCTGCGCAAATAGCAGCCCAAACGAATTGTTAGAATTGCAAAATGGGCTGAGCCAGGCCGCCGATGATCGCGTCTCTTTTCGAAATTTCGCCAACTGGGCGCCGGCGGTAAACCGTCAACCTTGGTTACCGCCGGGAGACTCATAGAGCTTCCTAGCTCGACTTAAGTTGAGAAAACCGACAGCACCTACCAACATTCCGACGCATAGTAAATACTTGTTGACCTCCGAATGCGACAGGCGGACGCGTCTGATGTCTGCGAATCGACTCCTGTCATTACCAGCCCTGCAGCCCCCCTACAGCCCGAGTTGAGTGCAGAAAACCGACAGCACCTCTCAGGATGACTCGAACAATACGAATAGCTTTGCGGGCCTAGTTCGGCCAGCAGACAGAGTTCAGAGCTCTCGATTCGAAAAGCGGACGCGCCTGATGTCTTCGAATCGATTCCAGTGCACTGTAGCCCCCCTCAGCGCGAGTTGAGTGAAGAAAAACGAGAGCACTTCTCAAGATGACTCGACCAATACGAACAGTTTCGCGATTCTAGATCGGGCAGCAGACCAAGTTCAGAGCTCTGGATTCGACAGACAAACGCAACTGATGACTCTGAGCCAGTTTCTGAATATCAACTCTGTAGCTGTCCTACAGCTCGAGTTAAGTACAGAAAACCGAGAGTTTTCTCAAGTTGACTCCAAGATGACTCAAAACGGCCGATCCCGCCACACTGCTTTTCGATAGTCATATTCACCCGATCGAGCTGAGATCAAAATGGCGAGCGGGAATAAGATCAAATATCACGGGAAAAAATACTAGAGCTCTAACGAATGTTCAAATTTGAACCACAAAATTTTCAACCGACCAAAAGTCACCAAAAGTTCCGTCGAGTTTTTTCTTGCCTAGCTCTTCAGCGCGCCGGAATTACTGGGCGCCAGCGGTAAACCGTCAACCTTCCTTACCGCCGGGACTCGTAGAGCTTCCTGACAACATATAATGTAGAAAATAAATTGCAGAGAACGAATAAATAGTTTTTCAGCCCAAGCGATTTCAGACTCTCGATGCAACAGCCGCACGCCCCCTGTTGCTTCTGGATTCTCTTCTGTACGAGCACTGTAGCTCTGCTACAGCCCGAGTTACGTGCGCTAATCAACAGCATCTCTGAAGATAACTCAAACAAAACGAATAGTTTCCTGAACCCAGCTCGAGTATCAGACCGAGTTCAGGCCTCTGAATGCGACAGGCGGACACGTCTGATGCCTCCGAATCGATTCCTGTGATTACCAGCCTTGCAGCTCCCCTACAGCCCGAGTTAAGTGCAGAAAACCGACAGCATCTTTCAGGATGACTCGAACAATACGAACAGGTTCGCGGACCGAGTTCAGGCAGCAGGCCGATTTCCGATGTCTTCAAATCGATTGTGTCCCACCAGCACAGCCCTGTAGCTGTCCTATAGCTCGAGTTAAGTACAGGAAACCGAGAGCGCCTGTCAAGTTGTTCGAATAATGCGAATAGGTTTGCGGACCTGGCTCGGCTAGCAGATCGAGTTCGGACCTCTGGTTGGAAGAGCCGAACACGCCTCATCATTCTGAGTCGATAAGGTGTGCTTACCAGCTCTGTAGCTGTCCTATATCTCGAGTTAAGTTCAGAATACCGACAAAAATCAAGATGACTCGAATAATGCGAATAGGTTTGCGGACCTAGCTCGGCTAGCAAACCGAGTTCAGATCTCTGGGCTCAACAGGCGAATGCGCCTAATCATTCTACATCAATTAGATGTAGATGTTCTCAAGCTCGAGATATCTTGGGAAAACCAACAGCGCGCGTAACAAGATGGCTCGAAACGGCCGATCCCGCCATGACGCTTTCCGATAGTAATACCCAACCGATCGAGCTAAGATCGAGATGGCGAGCGGGAATAAGATCGAATATCACGGGAAAAAATACTAGAGCACAAACGAATTGTTGAATTCCGAAAAAAATGTTCAACCGACCAAAAGTTGTCAAAAGTTCAGTCGAGATTTTTCGAGCCAACTAGCCTGCCAGCGTTTTCGAACTTGGTAGCGTCCACTTGTAAGCGTCCAAAACCCGGATAGCGAGGCAAGGCGCGGAGCGCAGAGCGTTCCAAAGCGCCGCACGGCGACCTCTGCCAGGCCGCCTGGACGATGCGTGGGGCGCTGGAAACCTCGCAGGAGACGCCTGCGAGGGCGTCTTTTACGACGCGCGGAGCTCTGTGAAACTGGGCGCCGGCGGTAAACCGTCAACCTTTCTTACCGCCGGGGGACTCGTAGAGCTTCCTGACAATATATAATGTGGGAAAAAATCCAGAGAACGACTATTTTCCAGCCCAAGCGATTTCAGACAACTCAAGATGACTCTAACAAAAAAACAAACAGTTTTGCAACCCAGTTCGAGTATCAGACCGAGTTCAGACCTCTCAATGCGACAGGCGGACGCGTCTGATGTCTGCGAATCGACTCATGTGATAACCAGCCCTGCAGCCCCCCTACAGCCCGAGTTAAGTGCAGAAAACCGACAGCATCTCTCAGGATGACTCGAATAATATAATAGTTTCGCGGACCTGTTTCGAGCAGCAGACCAAGTTCTGAGCTCTCGAATCGACCAACGAACGCGCCTGATGTGTGCAAATCGATTCCTATGACCCGCAGCACTGTAGCCCTCCCCAGCACAAGTTGAGTGCAGAAAATTGAGAGCACTTTTCACGATGATTCGAACACAATACGAATTGTTTCGCGAACCTAGCTCGGGCAGCAGGCCGACTTCAGAGCCCTGGATACAACAGACAAACGCGCCCGATAATTCCCAATCGATTTCTGTGACTATAGGCTCTGTAGCTGCCCTACAGCTCGAGTTAAGTACAGAAAACCGAGAGCGTTTCTGAAGATGACTCGAATAATACGAAAAGATTTGCGGACCTAGCTCGGATAGCAGACCGAGTTCAGACCTCTGGAGTCAAGAGGCGAACGCGCCTGATGATTCTGAATGCGATGGATGTGCTTACCGGCTCTTTAGCTGCCCTGCGGCTCGAATTAAGTACAAAATACCCACCACGCGTATCAAGTTGACTCGAATAATACGAATAGGTTTGCGGACCTAGCTCGGCTAGCAGACCGAGTTCAGACCTCTGATTTCAACAGGCGAATGCGCCTGATCATTCTGGGAGCGATATGTGTGCTTACCAGCACTCTAGCTGCCCTACAGCTCGAGTTAAGTAGAAAATACCGAGAACGCGTATCAAGTTGACTCGAATAATACGAATAGGTTTGCGGACCTAGCTCGGCTAGCAGACCGAGTTCAGACCTCTGGATTCAACAGGCGAACGCGCCTGACGATTCTGAGAGCGATGGGTGTGCTTACCAGCTCTGTGGCTGCCCTACAGCTCGAGTTAAGTAGAAAATACCGACAGCGCGTATCAAGATGACTCGAAACGGCCGTTCCCACCTGCCTGCTTTTTGGCCTTCAGAGTTACCCGATCGAGCTGAGATCGAGATGACGAGCGGAAATAAGATCGAATATCATGGGAAAAAATACTAGAGCTCTAACGAATTGTCAAATTTCGAGAACAAAATTTTCAACCGACGAAAAGTCAGCAAAAGGTCCGTCGAGACTGGACGCCGGCGGTAAACCGTCAACCTTTCTTACCGCCGGGGGACTCGTAGAGCTTCCTGACAGTATATAAGGTGAAAAGAAAACTCCAAAGAACGACAAGTTCTTCAGCCCAAGCGATTTCAGACCTCTCAAGATGACTCTAACCAAAAAACAATCAGTTTCGCAACCCAGTTCGAATATCGAACCGAGTTCAGACCTCTGAATGCGACAGGCGGGCGCGTCTGATGTCTGCGTATCCACTCATGTGATTCCCGGCCTGCAGCTCCCCTACAGCCCGAGTTAAGTGCAGAAAACCGACAGTATCGACTCGAATGATAGAACAGTTTCGCGGACCTAGTTCGAGCAGCAGACCAAGTTCCGAGCTCTGGAATCGACCAACAGACGCGCCTGATGTGTTGAAATCAATATCTGTGACCCGCAGCACTGTAGCCCTCCCCCAGCACAAGTTGAATGCAGAAATTCAGAGCACTTCTGAAGATGATTCAGACAATACGAATAGTTTCGCGAACCTAGCTCGGGCAGCAGGCCTTCAGAGCTCTAGGTTCAATTGACGAACAAGACTGATGATTTCCCATCGATGTCTGTGACAATAAGCCCTGCAGCTGCCCTACAGCTCGAGTTGAGCACAGAAAACCGCGAGCGTCTCTCAAGACGACTCGAATAATACGAATAGGTTTGCGGACCTAGCTCGGCTAGCAGACCGAGTTCAGACCTCTGGATTTAACAAGCGAACGCGCCTGATAATTCTGAATGCGATAGGTGTGCTTACCAGCTCTGTAGCTGCCCTACAGCTCGAGTTAAGAACAAAATACCGACAGCGCGTATCAAGATGACTCGAAACGGCCGTTCCCGCCTGCCTGCTGTTTGGCCTTCAAAGTTACCCGATCGAGCTGAGATCAAGATGGCGAGCGGGAATAAGATCGAATATCATGGCAAAAAATACTAGAGCTCAAACGAATTGTCAAATTTCGAGAACAAAATTTTCAACCGACCAAAAGTCAGCAAAAGGTCCGTCGAGATTTTTGTTGCCAACTAGCTATCCAGCTCCCCGGAATTACTCTCAAGCTTCCAGCAATAACTGGGATCCGGCGGTAAACCGTCAACCAGGTTACCGCCGGGATCCTCGTAGAGCTCTCAATGGAGAATTGAGATCCGAGATAACAGCAGAAAAACGCTTCTCAATAACAGCTTTAAAAATAAAGAAATCTTATTTTCGTTCGCGCACAATACTGGTCCCCGCAGTCTTTTGATCGATATAATCTAGCTAGAGCCCTAAGAATTGCACCATTAAAAGCGCCATGATTCAGTGCATAGAATCAAAATTCTAATTTGCAAAACGAATTTCAAAAATCTCTTGCTATCTTCCAAAAACCGAGCCCAGGTTACCACATTGTCCGCCCAGGCCGGGTTGGCCAACTAGCTGCACCCCGCGCCGGAATTCCTCTAGCTCATCGATGCCGAAGAGCTCTACGAGGTACTTGCTAAGGGAAGGCGGTAAACCGTCAACCAGATTACCGCAGAACAAAAGTTCAAATTTGCAAAACAAATTTCAAAATCTCTCGCCATCTTCGAAAAACCGACCCCAGGTTACCACATTGCCCGCCCGGGCCGGGTTGGCCAACTAGCTGCGCCCCGCGCCCGAATTCCTCTAGCTCATCGAGGCCGAAGAGCTCTACCAGGTACTCGGATCCGGCGGCAACCGTCAACTATATTTCCCCCGGAACCCTCGTAGAGCTCTTTTCTCACACCGCGCTCCTCAGAACACAGGGAGCAAACTTCTCGAGCGAGTAACGAAACAGTCGAAAAATCGCGATTTTCTGTTTCTATCCAAGGCCGGCTCCTCGAAGTGTTTTAATAGTAATACTGTAGCTACGGACCTGGAATTTTTACTAACAGCCGCGTCTTTCTCAAAATGAATAATCAAATATCTTTCGAACATTCGCAGAACTATCGAAAAGTTGCCACATTGTCCGCCCAGGCCGGGTCGACCAACTAGCTTCACCCCGTGCCGGAATTCCTCTAGCTCATCGATGGCGAAGAGCTCTACGAGGTACTTGTAAGCGTCTACTTGTAAGCGTCCAAAACCCGGAAGTGAAGCCAAGCGCGGAACGCCGCACGGGGACCTCTGCCAGGCCGCCTGAAACGATGCGCGGGACGCTGGAAATCTCGGAGGAGACACCTGCGAGGGCGTCGTTTACGATGGCAAGGAAGATTAACCTAGGAGCCTGGAAGAACTGCCGAAGCTCTTCCGAAGCACTGCCGAAGCGCTTCGCGCACCCTGGAGCCACGCGTACTGGGAAACGCTAGGAAGCCACGCTCCCGGACCCGCTGCCGGTTCTGGCAGGGCGCTGCGAGAATCGTGGACCGGCGGAGATGGGCGTGCTCCTCACCACCCACCGCCGGCGTCTTATCTGAAACCCTCAGCTCTCCAAGAAGCTATCCGGGAAAAACCCGGATAGCCAAGCCAAGCGCTGAAAGCCGGGACCTCTGCCAGGCCGCCTGAAACGATGCGCGGGACGCTGGAAACCTCGCAGGAGACGCCTGCGAGGGCGTCTTTTACGACGCGCGGGGCCCTGCAAAGCGCGCAAGGAAGATCTGCCTAGGAGCCTGGAAGAACTGCCGAAGCTCTTCCGAAGCTCTGCCGAAGCGCTTCGCGCACCCCGGAGCCACGCGCATTGGGAAACGCTAGGAAGCCACGCTCCCGGACCCGCTGCCGGTTCCGGCAGGGCGCTGCGAGAATCGTGGACCGGCGGAGGTGGGCGCGTGCTCCTCACCACCCACCGCCGGCTTCTCATTTGAAACCCTCAGCTCTCCAGGGAGCTATCCGGGAACTTGTAAGCGTCCACTTGTAAGCGTCCACTTGGTAGCGTCCAAAACCCGGATAGCAAAGAGGCACTTACATAAAGGAGCATACGCACATAAGCACGCACACACGAACACACACATACAAACACATATACATACACAAGAACGCACACATACGCCAGCATGCTCCACACACACACGCACCCATACACACACACACGCACACGCAACACATCAACACGCAAACGTCGACACACACGCACAAACGCGCACGCACAAACACACAGCACATCTCACACACACACACAGAGGGACGCGCACACGCACACCAATCACACATGCACATACACACACGGGGGCACACACAAACACTCACACGCACACACGCACACACACACACACACGCACGCACAACCCACGCACACAGACGCACACGCAAGCATCCAGGGAAACCCACGCACTGACGACCACACGATGACGCACGCACCGCAGCCACCTCAGCGCACCCCCCCCGCGCTCCCCTGCCGCCCCCACGCGCCCCCGCCCTCCCCGCCGGCGCTCCGGAGGGGGGAGGCACCGCCCCATTTTGGGGCCGGCCCTCCCTCCGCTCCAACCACTCCGCCCTCGCGGAGCGCCGGGGGGGGGAGGGGGGAGGGGGGAGGGGGGGCGCGCGGACGGCGGCACCACACCGCGCGCGCACGCGCACACGCACATGCGCAGACGAACACAGACGCAGGATAGCAAACAGGCAGTCACACAAGCAAGCACACGCACATAGGCACGCACACACGGAGACACACAGACTAATACACAAGAGTACACACGTACGCCAGCATGTTCCACACACATGCGCACATACACACACATACACAAACACGCACACACACATCCACACGCGAACGCCCACACACACGCGCAAACGCGAACACACAAACACACATACATACACAAGAACACACATACGCCAGCATGCTCCACACACACACGCACAAATACACACACACGCACACAGACACACATCCACACGCAGAGGTTTACACACACGCGCAAACGCGCACACACAAACACACAACATATCACACACACACACGGACACGCACACGCACGCGGATCACAAGAGTACATACACACACGGGGGCACGGAGCGCCCCCGCCCTCCCCGCCGGCGCTCCAGAGGGGGGAGGCACCGCCCCATTCTGTGGCCCGCCCTTCCTCCACTCCAACCACTCCGCCCTCGCGGAGCGCCCGAGGGGGACGAGGGGGGAGGAGGGGGCGCGCGGACGGCGGCACATGCGCAGACGAACACAGACGCAGGATAGCAAAGAACCAATCACACACGCAAGCACACGCGCATAAGCACGCACACGCGTACACACACGGACAAACTCAAATCCATACATACACAAGAGCACGCACGTACGCCAGCATGCTCCACACACACGCACACATACACACATACACACACGAGCGCACACACGTCCACACGCAAACGCACACACACTCACACACACACGCGCATGTGCACCCAGACACACGCAGGGGCACACACACACACATACGAGACACACGCGCCCCCCCCCCACCCACCCACCCACCCACCCCCACACACACACACATACACACACACGCACAAGCGCACACACAGACGCAATGGCGAACACCCACGGATAACCACGCACAGACGACAACGTGGTGACAGAATCATTCCCCGACTGGTCAGCGCACTCTTCCACCGCGCCCCCAAGCCTTCCCCGCGCGCCCCCGCCCTCCCCGCCGGCGCTGCGGAGGGGGGAGGCACCGCCCCATTTTGGGGCCGGCCCTCCCTCCACTCCAGCCACTCCGCCCTCGCGGAGCGCCGGGGAGAGGGGTGGAGGGGGAAGAGGGGGGGCAGGAAGGGGCGGGGGTGCCAGCGCCATGCGCCCACACACACACACACGCACGCACACGGGCACACACGCACTTTTCCTCAGGGAGCGCGCAATGTCGCACACGTACGCAAGCATGCTCCACACACACGCACACACACACACACACATCCACACGCAAAGGTCGACACCCACGCGCAAACGCGCAAACACAAACACACAACACATATCACACACACACACCGCGGACACACACACACACACACACACGCAAACACACCAGACACACACAAACACACTGACACACACACAGATACACACACACGCTCGAGCACACTCACATCCACACGCGCCCACTCTTACACACACACACACACGAACAGACACGCGCACAAAAAGAGATACAAACAGAGATGCACACAGACACACAGACAAACACACACACATACCCACGGACACACAGACAGACACACAGACAGACACACAAACAGAGCCACAAACACACAGACACAAAGACACCCACACACACACTTACACACACACGCCAGCAGACACACAGGCAAACACAAACACACGCCAGCGCACACACACTCACGCACTGACAAAACATCCTCATGCACACAGGCACACAAGAACACACATGCAAGACGGACGCGCCTACAGGGCGCCCGTGCCAACCTCCAGTGGCAGCCCAAGCGCCCGGTGCGCTTGAACGGCAGAGCTCTGTCAACGGCACACCCAGGGCCGGCGAGCGCCGCTGCACACGAGGCGCAGCTCTCAGAGAGCCGCGTCCGACACCGCCACGATCGTTGGCTCGTCATCTCCGCCCCCGCGCAGGCGGCGCAACGTCTGTCGCAGCCTCTCCTCAGTCCACCTGCCAATTCCGACGGGCACGCCCTCCCGACGCGCCACGAAAGCTCCAACGACTTCGCCGATCAAGTCCTGCCGCTGGTTGTGCTCGGCGATGGCCAGGCGCTGCCGCCTCTCATCAGGATCCTCCTGCCGCGCGCGATCCTCCGCAGCAGCGGCAGCGATATCCCGCGTGCTCGCGCGGCTGCCACGCTCCCCGCGCTCTTCGCCCGACGACAGGGCCGAAGCCGCACTGGGCGCGCCAGCCCCTCCAGCACCGTCGCCGCCCCCTGTCGGCGCCCTCGCGGCGACGCCATCGCTGGCGGGCACCTTGGCGGATCGCCCCTCCGCGGGCCCCCCCGCGGGCGCGCCACTCGCGCCAGCCTCGGCCGCGGGCGCCGCGCGCGGGGCCTTGCCTGCATGCCCTCCCCCCGGAGCCGCCTCTGCACGCGCCGCCCCCCCCCGCCCGCTTCCGCTGGCAGACCCAGCACCTGCTCGCGTGACGACCGCGGCCCGCCCCGCGCCCTCGCCAGTCGCGCCAGCCTCAGCCGCGGGCGCCGCACGCGGGGCCTTGCCTGCGTTCTTCTCCTTGAACACCTTCAACTTTCCCTCCGGGATGGGCCCGTCCACACGCCCATGCCAACCATCCTTGTGCTGCTGCTTGAAATGCTGCCCGCACAGATCCCCGCATCCCTGCTTTGGCGCGCTCCGGCATTGCCCGCCAGCTCCGTCCGCCCAGGTACGAGCCATGCACTTCGCGGTGTCAATGTTTTCTGGCGTAAAGCGACGCCATTCGTCCCCCGCGAGCGACGCCCCCGCGCCTGGCTGGACTCCAGCAGGAGCCGGGTCCGCGGACGGAACGCCAGCGGCCCTGCCAGCGTCGTCGTCCTCGTCGCCCGTGCTGCCCAGAGCCGGCGGGGACAGCCCGCGCTTCTTGCCCCTGCGCAATGGCTGCTGCGGCTGCCCCGAAGCGCCGGGGTCCCCGTCGCCAGCGCCAGGATCCCCGCCACCCGCCCGACGCCGCTTGCCCGGTGGCTCGCCCCCCGACGCCTGCTGCCCGGCGGGCGCACTCGGCGGCGCAGACGGCGCGGCAGGGGCGCTGGAAGCAGCGCCGCCGCCGCCATCGCCGCTCCCCGCAGACCCCGCCGCGCGCCCGCCTGCATGCCCGAGAGGCGCAGTCGGCGGAGCCGGCGGCGCCCCAGAGGGTCCCGCACCACCGCTGCCGCTGGCGCCCCCCGGAGACCCCGCCGCCGCGCGCCCGCCGCCTCCGCCCCGCGGACCCGCCCTGCGCACATACGCAAACACATAGGCGCCAACGTGCACCTGGTGGTCTCTGGCAATCTGCGCCCAAGTCCTGGGCTGAACAGCTTCGTCGTCGACTTTCGCGTATTCGTTCACACCCACGGCTGCACACGCATAATAATGGCCGCTCTTCGCGCTTTCGCCCTGATGCACAACGACCCCAGAGAAATCGTACTCGCACTCGGCATCCACAGGCCGCAGAATCTGAGGAAAGCGCACAGGGCGTCTGTCGTACCACTCGCTCCGATCAGCGCGCGTGACCACCCGCTCCACGGTCACGAAGAGCACCGGCGGCGATCGCTCCCAGCGATTGCCCGTATACACCCTGATGCCTTGACAGACCCCGGCCGCCTCCCTCTGCGCACGACTGAGGTGTGCGTGCGCCGGACATCCTTGACCTGGCCCGCCAATATGCCTCAATTCCAGTCGGATCAAATCCTCCAGATCGCAGGCCCCCCGGTGGTCGGGGCCGAGCAATTCGGAAGGGACCAGCTTCAAGCGCGAATCAATCACCCCCGTGTCCGAACTTGCCCGGCACACGTCGCATCGCCTCCGCTGCCGCAACGCAATGCCGCAAACACGCTGCTGGAGCGCAGCGCGCGCACCGTGATGCGGTGTCGGTACCTGATATCCAGCCTCGGTGACAGCACGAAGGGCGGCCAGGAAGAACTCTGACGCGTCGCATTGCTTCGGTCTCCCTTGCTGATCGAATTCTGTGAATTCTCGCTGACCGAAAAGCCCCGCGCGCGCGGCAGTAGCGAGCGGCGCGACGGCGTCGACCCCCACGCCCTGGACAGAGAGAGCCGCGGCCTGAGCTCCGAGCGCACACACCGGGCAAGTTTCTGTGTTCAAAGGGCAATTCTGGCCGTGCTCGTGGAGAAGCCGACGGAAGGGAGCCAGGCGCAGCAGCACCTGCGCGACTGCGCTCACGAAGCAAGTATTGCCGAGGTTTGCGATGCCCACGCCAGAGCCGTGGCCGCAGTGCCACTGCAGCTCCCTGGTGACATCCTCCTGGGACACGCCGTAGGCTGCCATGCACAGATCCCGGTCCAGCGGGAGCAGCTCTGGCGGCTCTGCACCATCGCCAACAGTCGCCGCCGTGCGAAACATGTCCCCCCAAAGATCCCTCGGCACTACGGCGCCCCTACCAGCACCGCGGCCGCCACCCGCGCGCCCGCGCCCCCGCGAAACAGCGCTCCCCGTCGACGATGCCGCCGCCGCATCTCCGGCCCCCGTCGCGTCGCCGCCGCGGCCGCGGCCCCTGCCCCGCCCCGCAGGCCCAGCGTCCGGCGCAATGCATGCCGGCGGCACCGTCAGAGCCTGGCCCGGGCGCAGCGCGTGCGAGGGCAGAGGCGTATGCACAGACGCCGCAGGGGCCGCCTCCCCGTCCGAAGGAGCTGATCCGTCGTTGTCGTCGTCGTCGTCCGCCCCCTCACCGACGCCCGCCGAGCTCCCCGCGTCACGAGACGGGCCCAGCGGCGACGGCGGCGGCACCGGCGGCGGCGCGGGCGCCGAGCTCGACTCCTGGGCGCCCCGTGCGGCGGGCCCATCCCCCACGTCCCAGCCGTAATCCTGCGCCCATTGCTTCGCGATTTCGAAACTCTCCCCCATCTTTTTCTCAAAGCGTTGGACCCCTTCGCGGACGTACTGCGGCGGGCCCAGCTGCAGGATGTCCCAGGGCGGCAGGTTGTAGACGAGCACGCGGTGGGCCACGCGAACGCGACTGAGCATGACGTACAAGTGCAGCCACCAGTCATCGGCGCCCATGTTCATGGGCTTCTGGAGCACCATGGTGGCCGCATCCATACCCAGGCCCTGCGCAGTCTGCACGGTGCGAACTTTCTCTGGCAGCAACGGGATCTGGTACCTCGTAACCTTCACCTTCCGAAGCTTTCGCTCGCCATCGTCGTCGTAGTGATGGTTCCACTCCCAGGACGCCCTGTGCGGCGCGATCTGCACGACCCCTTGCCCGAACCCAAAGTCCTTCTTGAGGCCATCAAACTCGACGAGGACACCGCGCGGCAAACGCTTGCATCGATAATAACCGAGCCGGTGGGCGTCGTGAAGCTTCTTTTCGCGCCAATCCGCGTCCGGCGTCTCGAACTCCTGCGGGTGGAACCTCACGTCCTTGACTACCCCCACGGCGTCCTGCACGATCTGGTGCTTCGCCGACAACTTCACGTTCAGCCGCACACGCATGCCGATGTACAGCGGGCACATGCCGATGAGGTGACCAGTGTTGTTCACGTTCGGCACCTGCAGCATGGCCTTGTAATGCTCCTCAACGAAGTCCCTGTTTGGAGGCAGGTCCACGGCCTGCACGTACAGCAGCATCTGCCCTTTATCCCTGGCCTCTCGCACGGCCCGATACTGCATCTGCCTGTGCACGGCCTCCCAGGCGATGCCCATCTCGAACCCGTCCTTGACATGGGGGTCCTGCAGCCGCTTGTCGTTCTTACCGGGTCGGACCACCCACCCTTGCACCACCATTTTCTGCTCGGCCGTAACTTCTTGCCCTGCCTCATGGTCTTCAAGAACCCGGGCATGAAGGGGCAGGGCGCGTGCGGAGTAACGAGACGGTCCTTGAAGCGGTGCGTCTCGTACAGAAACATGGCGTGGGTGACACCGTCCAGGAACATGGACTGCCCATTGCGGACGTGAATCGGCGCCTCGGGCGACTCACGCTGCAGCAAGGAAGACCTTCTGCCCTTGCCGCTCACCGGCCCCAGCTGATAAAAATCCCCCAGGAACATGACAATCGGAACCTTCCCGAACATGTGCCCCCGCGCCATGTACAGGTTCACATCGCAATTATACTTAGCCTTACGGGCTTTGCACATGCGAAACGATGCAGCGCCGAGAAGCTGGGGCGGCACCATGGACACCTCCTCCACGATGACGGCCTTGAGGTCGTTCATGCGGTCCACGATGTCATCGACTTTCTGCCCCGAGAGCCTAGCGATGGTCATGGCCTGCTGGCCGCTCAGCCCGAAGCCGCTGTGGATCGTCTCCCCCCCGATGACGCGCGCAGCGCTGTTCGACGAGGCCACGGCGATCTCCGATCCCGCGCCGAACACCTCGTTGAGCAGACGTCGCAGCAGTTTCACCACCTCCGTCTTCCCCGTCCCGCCCTCCCCGTGCAGCAGGAGAGCCATCTGCTCCACCGGCTTGGGGCTTTTTCCGCTGTCCACATCTTGCTGGTATGCCACGATGGCCTCCACCTGGCCCACGACCAGGGCGACCACCGCCTTCTGCTCCTTATTGAACGTCACGGGGTTGTCCGCCCTGGTCGCCCACTCGTTAAACAGCCCCTCCGCGATGTCGCGCGCCCGCCGCGGAGGCTCCGCGTCGCCGGCAACCGCGGGCGGCGGCGGCCGACCAGGCACGAGCACGGCAGGCGCCGAACCCGCGAGGCCGCTCCGCCCGTCGCCATCCCCAGGCAAGCCCTCAGCTCCCTTTTTCCTGTATCGGAACGCCTCCTTCTGCTGTGCTTTGCCCTCCTCGAACTGAGAGTCGCCCAAGTCGAGACCGCAGAAGCCCGTCTGCGTTCCAGTACTCGCGGCAGCAGGCTGAGGCTTATGGTCTTTCGCATAGCCCTCAAGGAAGATATTCTTATAGACCAAGCTTTGCGACGACCCACGAATCTGCTCCAACTGGGCCACCGCGGGCACCTGGCTATCCGGCACGGCGAACGCGGGCATCTGTCGGTGCGCCGCCCACGCTTCGTCCGCCTCGCCCTCGTCCACCTCCTGAGCCAAACCGTCAGGCGCTCCGCCGCCGGCGCCCGCCCCCTCCTCCTCGTCCGCCTCCCCGGCAGGCCGATTCCCCACTGCCTGCAGCTCAGCAGACTCCTCGAAATCCTTGGCCTCCGGACGGATCTTGATTCGCGGCCGCCCTTTCGCCTCCGCCTCCACGTCGAGGTTCGTCGCGACCTGGACGGTCCAGCGTGCCATGAACTCGGCGGCGCTGGGTTGCTGTGCAAAATGGCCCGGGCCCTCCTCTGAGCCGCGTTTCAGATCAATGTCCTCGATCGTGAACCACTTTCCAGCTCGCCGCTCGCACTCCTCGTACTGCCTGGACAACGCCACCTGCTTCGCCCACCACTCCTCCCAGGCAGGCCGATGCTTCCCGACCGCGTTGACACCGGCCCTGTAGGGCGCCCAGGCCGCAGCCCCCTTCTCAGCCGGCTGCAACGGACGGAAAATCACAGACTTGAACAGCGCGTTCACCTCTGGGTCTTTCTCCTTCGAAGGCATCGTGAAGCCGAAGAACTTGGGCACCCTGAACGGCGCGCCGACGCGGAGCTTCTGCACTCGGGAGGCGGCGGCCGGGTGCGTGTCCGCGAACGCGTACGTCTCGAAGTCCTGCGGGTCGAAGTGGAGCGGGTTGGCCTGCGCGGTGTACACGTACATGGCGTAATGGTACATGCCCATGGACTTCAGGGGCTCCCTGTCGCCGCGATGCAGCCAGTCCATCTTCATGTCGTGGTCCAGCCGCGCGCTGTATTCGACACCCTGCTGCTGCTCCTGCTCGGGCTGCCCCCCCCAGCAGCACCGGCAGCCGCGCCCTCCCCGACAACGCCGTCGACGACACGGGCGTGCAGCGTTGCGCGCGCCTCGTCCAGCGCATCCATGACACCGCCGCCCCCCTCGCCGTCCACTTCCCCCGCGGCCGGCTGGTCCACCTCGATGTGGTCTGCGCGCGGGTCGGTCCAGAAGTCGTCCTTTTTCTGATGAACGGCGGAGCTTGCCTGGAACGCCAGCGCCACGATCCCCTTGCAATACAGAGCCCAGGTGTCATGGGAGCAATAGCACTCGTGGCCATACTGCATCTGGAACATCATCTCGGGCAGCTTCAGCTTCTTCAGAGAGCGCGGTGCGAGCTGGTCGTGAGCTTGATGACAGTTCGCCTGGCAGAGTCGAGCACTCCGCCCCAGCCGCTGCGACGAGCGGCAGCAGCGGCCCGGGCCCCGTCGACGTCCTCCTCGCCCTCCGCCTCCGCCGCCTCATCCGCCTCCCGCTCCGCCTTCTGCTGGAGTCGGAGCCACTCCAACCCGGTGCTCTGCGCGTGCAGCACTCCGAGGTCTCCCGCGATCGGCCCCGCCTTGGTCGTGTAGTCCGTCTGGTAGTGCGCCATATTGATGGCGTCCATGAACACGGCCTCCAGCGAGTGCAACACGTGCTCCCGCAGGCTGCCGGGCGGACCGCTGCCGCTCGCGCCAGCAGCTGCGGCGGCGGCGGGCGACGCGGGCGCGCTCGATGCAGGGCTGCCAGACGCCGCCGCGCGCGACGCGGCGCGGCCTGGCGCCCGCGACCTCGGCTCTGTCTCGACGGCTGATTCTGGCAGCTCGCGCTCCGCGCGCCGGTCGCTGTAGTAGCCCAGGCCCTGCTCCCCCTTCTTGAACACGAACCCGGGCCGGCTGCCGTCGTAACACGAAGCCGCGCTGAACCCAGCGATGTCCTCGAATTCCGGCGTCGGCGGAGGCGGCGGATCCAAGCCATACGCATCGGCCAAATCCCACGGCTCGTCATCCTCTTCTCTGAAGCCCCAGATATCCCCCGCGTTCGGATCGTCCATCGTGGTCGGCGCCCCGCCGAGCAAACCTCCTCCCCTGGGCAGGCCGAGGCGGCGCCCCACGGGCACGCGCCCGCCCCCCGCCGCAGCCGCGCGCGCCGCCCCCTCGGCCGCCCCGCCCCCGCCCTGCGCTGCGGCCGACGCCCCGGAACCCGTGGAACCTCCGCTCTGCCCAGTGCCCTCGTCGCAACCGGTGCCGCCAGTCCCGGCGCCAGCCAGCGCGTCCGATGCCTCGCCGACAGGCTCGGCGAACGCACCGGGCTCCGGAGGCGGCGGCACAACAGGGTCGCTGGCGGGCGCTCCCCCGACGCTGTCGTCGCCCGGCAGGTCGAGCACCACGCGGTCCAGGCACTGGACGTCCAGGTTGCTCCGCAGACACACCTGGCCCACAGGGTTCGTGCTCCCGTGGTACGGGTGGTACCGCACCACGTCGACGCGACCAGCTCTGCCGTACCGGTTGCAGCGGTGCGGCCACGGGCCGTAGCCTTCAGCCGGAACGTCGTCCAGATCCAGGCGCTCGCCAGGAGGGTTCCACTCCCCCTCCTCCAACGGACCGCACGCGTACTGAACCTTCGCATCTTCCGGAAGCACCAAATCCTTCCCCTTGCGCAGGCGCCGCCAGACGAAGGCGGCGGCAGGACGCTTCCTGGACGGGTGGCTGTAGACCGCAGTCTCGTACTCGTGGTAGAAGCCGAGCCGGCACACCTTGCAGTGCTGAGGCACATCGTCGTTCGTCTTGTGCTTCCAGCACGTGGGACCGCACCTGTGCAGGTGGCCACGGATGATACACTTGCGCGCGTCCCGCGCGAAGCAGCGCGCCCAGGTCCGCGCCTCATCCCCCGGGCACTCAGCAAAGTGCATGGCCGCGGCGCCGTCCGCGCGCACCACGCGGTACGCAGGCTTGCGGCGGTACTGCGGCTGCAGCGTCACGTGCGCACCCGTGAGAGGCTCTCCAAATACCGCCGGGTACTGTGCCCGCTGCTCATGGGGATCGGGCTCTGGATCTGCCAGCGGCGCGAACGGGCGCTGCCGGAGCGGACCCTCTATTGCGGGCTGCTGCTCCAGCATCGCCCGCTCCTCCACGAGATCGACGTTCATCATGGCCGCAACCTGATTCCGCAGCTCTTCTGTGGACAGTTGGTTGTCAGCACGGACGGAGCGGCGGCCCTCTTCGTACGCCCTCTTGCACAACTTCCCGAGCTGACGACGCGAGGTGCCAGCGATGGTATCGTACTTCAATTGGAGGTCGCTCTCCTCTCGCTTCCCGTCCGCGAACGCGAGACGTCGATCCCGCGGGCCGAGCGGAAGCGGCGGCAGACGGTCCGGCCCGTCCAAGCCCAGCTGCCGGCCCACCTCCTCCGCCGCGTCGAACTGCACGCTGCCGACCCTGGCGAGCACGGCCTCCCTCCACCTCCTCAGACGCTCCTCGAGGCCTTCGACGTCCCCCGCGCGCAGCTTCGCGAGGAACGCGCCGGTCATCGGGTGCAGGCGCCACAGGTGGATGTGCGGATGGATGCCGCCGCGCCCCTGCGACTCCACGGGTCCGAAGAACGCGCGGACGAGCCCGAACGCTCCACACGCCCCCGTGGCGGCCACGCCGTCGGAGACGCCCGTGGCCCCGCGCTGCCGCGTGACGCCGACGACATGCTCCAGGAACAGTTCCAGCATGAGGTTCGTGACCATGGCCTGCGACACCGGGTCAGCGGCCACCCGCCGCAGCATGTCCCGCGTTGAGGGCATCACAGGAGCAGTCTCCTCCAGCAGCCGCCATCGCTGTACGGAGGCGCCCTCGTACATCAGGGACACCATCAGGTTCCGAGTGTCCGCGATGTTCGGCGTCGTGAACACCAGGGGCGGCCCGAAGAGCCGGGTGTAGCTGGTACTGATGTGCCGCAGCGTGGTCCGGTGCGCGTCGGACCCGACGACATCACGGTTGCTGAGCAGCATGCTGCGCAGCGCGCTCTTGACGTTCCGGGGCAAGCCCTCGAGGCCCAGGGCCTCCTTGATGCCCGCCCCCCTGCCGAGCACGGCCACGACCTGCGCCAGATCCTCCGGCGTCAGTGCGGCGAGGTCCGCGATGCTTTCCCCCAGACGCTGCTTGCGCACGAATAACCTAGCCGACTGAATGATAGCCTTTCTGCGCCAGAGGCAATACTGGGCCGTGAGCAGGTCCGCGTGGC
The DNA here is from genome assembly GCA_963575745.1 of Prorocentrum cordatum. Taxonomy (NCBI): domain Eukaryota; class Dinophyceae; order Prorocentrales; family Prorocentraceae; genus Prorocentrum; species Prorocentrum cordatum. The sequence goes on from CAUYUJ010018579.1 coordinate 194,230, forward strand.
GACGCCAGCGCGGCACGGGCGACTCAGACGCGGCGGGCGCCCGCGCAGCGTCGGGCGCGGGCGCCCGCGCAGCGTCGGGCGCCGAGACGTCGTCGGGGACCTCGTACTCGAGCTCCTCGCGAGCCATGAGGCACCTGCACCACTCGTCGTACGTCAACTTCGCCTCCCTGTCGAGTCCGAAGACGCCGTCGCCGTAGGGAAACGCGACGGGGTCGAAAGCACTCCAGAAACCGGGGGAGAACATGCTGACAGGCTCGGTTCCAGTGGGCACGACGACCCGCACCGCGCGCCTCGCCCCCCCGCCCTCAGCGCCCCCGGCCGGCGCGCCGCCGCCGCCGCCGCCGCCACCGGCCGCGCGCTTCCCGGCGACTCCCGGAGGAGGCCGCGTGGCCTGAATCTTCTGCTCCGTCTGCTCCAGCTTCTTCGTGAGCGCCTCCTTGTTGCAGTTGGTGAGCGCCTTCGCAGCCTTGTGGGCCTCTTTCGCGGCTTCCGCCAAGCGCAGGTCGGAATCTCGGTCCTGGAAATTCTCCATGTCGTCGAACTGCCGCGTCAGTGCCTCCACACGCCGCTTCTCGCGCGCAATCACCTCCGCCTTCTGGAGGCTGAGGTGCACGGTCTGCCACTGCTTGTCCAGATCGGCCAGCATGTCGGCGTCCGCGACGGCGGCGCAGTACTCGCCCTCCTCGACACCCTCGCCGCCCTCTCCCTCACCAGCCTCGCCCTCGTCGCCCTCTGAATCCTCCCCGCCAGCGCCAGCCGCGTCCTCACCGGTGGGATCCCCGCACCCGCCCCCTGCCTCGCCCCCGCCGTCAGCCGCCGCGTTCGCTTCGCCCTCCGCGCTCGCTGCGCCTGCACTCGTCCGCTTCGGCGGGGCCGAGCCCGCGCCGGGCTGCACGGCATCGGCCGGGCCCTCCTGGCGAGCGTCGCCGCCCTTACCCCCCACGGCCACGCACGCCGCGAGACAGCGAGGCAGGCACAGGAGCGAGGAGCCGTCGCCATCGCCGTCGCCCTCGGGGTCCGCAAAGTTTTGCGCGGCCTCTTCGTCCCACCGCACCGCGGCGCACTGCTCGTTCGTGTCGCGGAGGTACTCGTAAGCGCGCTTGAAATCGGCGAGGGGCACGCCGAGCTCCTCCAATAGCGCCTTCTGCAGGGTGGCGGGGTCGGACCCCGCGAAGACAATCTGCACGAACTCGACGAGGTCGCTCTCCCGCGGCGGCAGCGACAGCACCTGCCGGCCGCCGTCCGCCTGCGGGAACGCCACGAAGTTCCCCACGTACGCCTTGATCTTCTGGTCGATCGGAGCCCACTCACCAGAGTCGGCCTTGCAGTTGAACCGCCGCACGATGCCCCGCGCGATGGGCAGCAGAAGCTTCGCGCCCAGCGTGAGATTCCGCAGCGGCGGTGGCAGCCGACCGATCCAGAGATCGTTGGCCAGCGCGCAGGGCGGCATCGTGGGCAACCTCTTGGAGAGCGCGCCGTGACACCCTGCGCAGATGGGCACCTTCTGCTTCGCGTCGGCCACGAGCACCCCGTCTGACTGGCGCCTGTCAATCTTGAAGCACTTCTTGTGCAAGAGCCACAGCTTCCCGTCTGGGCCAGGGTCGCGCACTGCGGACGCCTCCAGCTCCTCGAGGGGGATGCCGCCCGGGCGCTCGACGCCGTTGGGGCCCTCGCGCACGAAGCGCCACCGGGCGTGGTACCGAGCCGGGTCCAGCAGCGCGTGGGCGCGCTGCCGCTGCGTCAGGCGCATGGCCTGCGCCTGCGCGCCCGCGGCCTCGGATGCCTCTCCCCTCGCCGCCTCGAGCTCGGCGCGCGCGGGCGGCTTCGGCACCTGGTCGCAGAGCAGCGAACGCTCCCCGGCGCCGTCCGGCTGCTGCCAGAAGTGCACGCGCTGCAGCTCGTCCGCCCAGTGGAGACGAGCGCAGACGCAGCACGCGACCCTCGAGCGCACGGCGCGGCGACTCTGCCCGGGCTCGGGCCCCTCGACGTCCGACGCCGCCGGCGCAGCGCCCAGCGCGTCCAAGTCCACGGGCGGCATGTCCACGCCCGCGGGCGGCACGGCCCCGTCCGCGCCTGGCGGCTTCCACCAGGCGCGCGGCGCGTCCGGCGCGGCAGCGGCGGCGGCGGCCTCCCCCGAATCGGCGGGCGCTGCGCAGGCCGGCCAGTCGTGAGACCCCGTGACGAGGTGCTCAGAGAAGGCCTCCACGCACTGCCGCCACTCCTGGGGCCTCACGGGCCGCACGTCGTCGTCCTGCTGGGGCCACTGCTCGGCCAGGTAGAACAAGCGCTTCCTATACTCCGGCCACCCGTGGTGCTTTTCGTGCACGTGCGTCATGAAGCCGGCATGCGTGGCGAAGTTCTTGTCGCAGAGGCGGCACGGGAACGGCGGGAGAGCCTCCGGGGCCTCTTTAAATGCCCGCAGAGGACGGCGCTCGCCACACGGGAGGGCCACATACTCGGGCTGGAGCCTGGGCACGCGCGCCTTGCGAGCGGCAGCGATGGCCGGGGTCGGCGCGGGCGGGGCGCCGCCGGCATCCGTCTCGCGCTTCCGCGCCTCCTTCACGGCCAAGCCATACCGTTCCGGGCACTCGCGCGTCAGGGAACTGTGGCGCTGGTCCGGGTCCCACTCCCCAAAAGGTCGCTGCTCGGGTCTGCCGTGGCTCCCACAGAACTGCCCTTCGCCTTTGCAAGAATGCCGGCACTGCCCGAGCACGTGCACGCCCCGGTGCGGGTGCCAGACGCGCGCGACGCACCTGCCAGCGACGCACGGCGCGGGGTCCAGGAGCCAGGCCGGCAAGGTGCCCTCCTCGCTCACGTGGGGGTCATCCAGAGCCACGTTCACCTCCACGTCCCCTGCCTTCACTGTCTTCCCTCTGAGACGCTCCTCCTCTTCCTTCCGCAGCCGCTCCTGCTGCAACCGCTCCTGGTCCCTTCTCGCCGCCCCGCGAGTCCGCGGCCCTGGGCCCTCGGGGGCTTGCCTCTTGGGTCCGCCGCCGAGCAGCCGACCCGCGCCCCCGCCCGCGCCCCCGTCGCCGTCGCCGCCCGCGCCACCGTCGCCCGGCCCCTGCGCACCAGAGCCCGACCCCGACGCTGGTCCACCGTTCGCACCGCTGCCCGAAGAGGACCCGCCGCCGCCGCCGCCGCCGCCCCCGGAAGAGTCGTCGCCGCCGCCCCCTCCTCCCACCACCTCATCCCCGCACCCCGCCAGCCGCAGCCATTGGCTGCATGTCCGGTCCAACCAGATGCGCACGAATTCCTGCGAATACTTCGTCGCCACCCTTGCACCACCCCGCGCGAGCTTCGCTTCCTTGAAATCGGGCTCCCCGCGCCGATCGGCGAACGCGTCCGGCCAGACACCGCCGTGACGGGCACGGAAATCGTCGAGGGCCATCAGAACGTCCTTATCATTCTTTGCGGCCGCGTCGTCCTTCTCCACCGCGGCGAGCAACGCGGGATCCCTCTCGAGCGCAGCGAGCAGGCGCTGCTGGTCCAGGTCCCAGTGCCCCGCGGCGAGGTTCCACGTCAAGCCCACGCCCGCCCGCTCCCGGCGCACGAAAGCCGCCCCCTGCCGCGCCGCCTGAGGCTTCAGCTTGAGGAGCTGCTGCCAGACGGGCCACTCGGGGATCGCCTGCGGCTTCAGGTCCGCCAAGTACACGGGCGGCTTCAGGTCGCCACTCGGGGACCGCCGCGCACCCTCCGCGGCCTCCACCCTGTACATTATGTCGCGGTCGCCCTCGAGCTGCTGCAAGCGCGCGGCCAGGGCGTCGCCCATGCGAGCGACGCCGCCGCGCGCGCGGCACCAGGCCCGCAACAGCCAGAGCTCCGCGGGCACGTCGCCCGTCTCGCCCGTGTAGTAGCCGCGCCGCCCCTGGGGGAACGTGTCGGCGGCGAAACCCGACTCCACGGCCTCGGAGAAGAACGCACGGCCAGGGCCGGCCCACGCTTTCGGGATACCGAAGACGCGCGGCCAGGGCGCCAGCCTGCTCCCGTCGGGCCCCGCGCGCTGGTACCACGGCTCCAGAGCGCGTCGCTGGCCCAGCTGCACGCTCGCTTCGCAGTTGTCCTGGTGGAAGCACTCGTCCTCCAGCAGCAGACCACGGAACTCAGCGAATCCGTTCTCCCCCCCCGCCGCGCACCGGGCCGCCTGCGCGCGCTTCCTGGCGCGGGCGCGCTCCGCCTCCACCGCCTCGCGCTTCATCACCGCCTGGCTAGGCAGCTTCTTCGGCGCGAAATGCAACCTCTTACACCACCCATCGACCTCTCCGTCGGTCAGCTCCCGCGCGCTCTCGAAATCCTGCTGGCACTTGTAGCAGAGGAAATCAGAGGGCAGGCGCAAGAGCACGCTGCCGTGCACCGGGGCGCCAGGAGCGCCGTCCAGCCGCGCCTGCTCTGCGTACCGCGCCTGGCGCGTCGCCTCGCGCACCTCCCCGGCCTCCAGACCTCGCCCTCGGCGGCGTCCAGCGACGGCAGCAGCGGCGCGCGGACAGGCCCCGGCTTGCCGTCGTCGCGGAGCGGCGCGCGCCAGCGCAGCGGCTCGCGACGGCAGCAGACCCAGACCTCGCGCTCCACGCCCTCCTGTTCGAGCCGTTGGAGCAGGCGCTGCCAATGCTCCCAGGGCTCCCGCACGTCCGAATTGGGCACGGGCGTGCGGCGCAGCAGCTCGGGGTCGGCCCTGCGCAGGCGCCGGATCGCCTGCGACCGCGCCACGTTGTCCTGCGCCGTGGCCGCGTCGAGCCCCAGGGCGACGTCCCGCAGCCGCTCCAGCTCCGCCATCTGCCGCTGCAGCTCCGCGTCCGGGGCCTCCCCCGCGAAGAACCTGGGCGCGACGGGCACATACGACAGCATGCAGGTCGCCAGCACGTACCGCACGAAATCCTCGTGCTCCTCGTCGATGACCGTGGGGAGCTCCTCCTCGTCCGCCATGCCCCGCGGCTCCTCCTCCGCGTCCGCCATCTCTGCGCCCCCCTCCTCCTGCTCCCTCCGCTCCTCGTCGCCCTGCTCCTCCTCCTGCTCCCCCTGCTCCTGCTCCTCCTCTTCCTGCTCCTCTTCCTCCTGCTCCTCTTCTTCCTCCTCCTCATCCTCCTCCCCGAGCGCCTCGCGGCGCGGCTCTTCGGCCGCCGGGGCGGCCAAGGCTTCGCGGACCCGCCTGTCTTTGGCCAGGGCAGCGAAGACGTCGAGCCCGAGCGCGGCGCCCTGCAGCGCGTCCACGTACGACAGCAGGGCGCCCACGAGCGCGGTCTACACCCGACGAGCCAGCGCCCTGTCTGCCCTCTGAAACCTGGCGAACATATCCGGCGTGACCTCCGCGCGCCGCTCCTCCGCGAGGCAGTCGGCCGGATCCTCCTCCCCCTGCTCCTCCCCCTCCTCGCCGAGAGCCTCCTCCTCCTCCTCGGCCGCGCGCCGCAGCAGCTCCAGCCGCTGCGCCTCGAGCGCCCGCGCCTCAGCCTCCCTGCTCTCGGCGTCGCGGCGCGCGGCGGCCGCCTGCGCGTACTTCTGCCGCAGCGCGTCGAAGGTCGCGGGCGCGTTGAAGGACGCCGCGCGGCCCTTCCGCTCGCGGTTCGCGATGAAGTTCGCCAGCCTGCGCTCCTCGTCATCCTCTGGTTCTTCTCGCACCACGCCTCCAGCGCCTGGACCTGGATGAGATCCGCGTCCAGCGCCGCCTCCAGCTGCGCGCGCCAGCCCTCGTCCAGGCCCTCGACGCCCCGCGCTCGGACGTGCTCCACCCAACGCGCGAGCAGATGCTCCCGCGGATCGTCGTCGTGACCGAAGCGCTGCGGCCCTCGCCGGTGCCTTTCCACGAAAGCCTTCACCTCGAGCACACGCTGCTGCGCCGTCCGCCGCTGCCACATGCCCCTGTTCACCAGCTCATCGAACCTCTCCTGATTGTCATCGTCCAGCTCGTTCTGTCCTTTGACGACATTGTGGATCCAGTCCGCAAGCTTCTTCTCCTCCTCGTCCTCTGCCCCCTGCTTCGGCAGCTCGTCGAGCACCTCCACGTGCTCCTCGATGCGGTCCAGCATCGCGCGGGCGCGCGCGCGCCTCTCCTCCCGCCGGTCCACGAGCCCGTCGAACCGCGCGCGCCGCTCGGGGGTCAGCACGTTCTGGCCCTCGGTCACATTATGCACCCACCTGCCCAGCGCGGACTCCTTCTGCGACGGAACGCGGTCGTGCTTCTCCACGTGCCTCGCCAGCTCGCCCAGCATCTCCTCCGAGTAGTCCCGCGATCGCGCCTCCGCGCCAGCATGCTGCACACCGCTCATGTCGATGCCGAGGTGCGCCGCGAGCGCGGCCCTGTGCGCATCGGCCTCCAATCGCACCCGCTTCTGCTGCTGAACATCCCCTTGCCGAGAGGCTGGCGCGTCTTCGTCGCCCTCCGCCCGCAATCGCGTTGCCAGCTCATGCAACTGATTCCGG
>CAUYUJ010018580.1:0-25000 GCA_963575745.1 Prorocentrum cordatum
CGAGATCACCTAAGAGCGTTCCACGATGGCCCCAGACCGGCCCACAAGAGGCTCCCAAGACGGCACCAAGGAGCCCCATCACGGCCCAAGAGGCTTTTCAAGACGCCCAAGATGGTCTCTAAGATGGCCCTGGAACACCCCAAGAGAGGCTTTAGTCGGCCCAGAGAGGCCCCCTAAGAGGGTTCCGACGGCAAGATGGCCCAAGACGGCCCCAAAGGCCCCCAAGAGGTGGCCAAGACGGCCCAAGGGGCCTCCCAGAGGGCCCCCAGGAAGGCCCGAAGAGGCCAACATCGTTGATTTTCGTTTGGTGTTTGCAGGAGCTGTGCATTTGCTTCTTGTCGGCCTTCCGACGGCCCAGGACGGCCAAGGAGCCTCCAAGAGGTATCCAAGATGGCCCCAGAACGGCCCAAGGGGCCCGCAAGAGAGCCACAAGAAGGCCCCAAGACGGCCCAAGAGACCTCCAAGACGCCCACGATGGCCTCCAAGGCGGCCCTGGAGCATCGCAAGAGGGCCCCAAGTCGACAGTGATATCTTTCAAATGTCAAGGCGCTCATCACGAAACGTTCTGGTCGAATCGAGAGCCTCAAGATTGGGGCTCGCAACGTCCAGTCTCGATATGGTGGAATACTGAATGTAATACTCTAGTCGTGCAAATGTTACTGTCACTAATTTAACTGAATCGTTCGTTGGGGAACAAGGCGTGCCAAGACGAATAATGAGAGCCGGGGACGGCCCTCTTGGTTCAAGATGGTCCAAGACATGCGTATGGCGCATGCTTGCTCACCACAAAACCAGTTCGTGCACAGTCTGAGAGTACAGTGGAGGCCAGTCCTCAAGAAACCTTCCACAGGAAACCTAACACTGAGACCCCAGGACGTCCATCGATTTCTGGTGTGGGAACGTCGCGCTTTCCAAAGCAAAGCCATCGAAACCCAAGACACCAGCGCACCCTGGAGGCACGCAGGGTGTTTCTTGGATGCCCCCCCACTGTAGCCCATGTTTTGCGGCGGTTTCTGCGAACCAAAGGGCAAATCAATTACCCAACGCCGAACCGTCGACGCGCCGAATGCGCGCCAACCACGAGCCATGCCAAACGCGCGCTGAGCATGCAAACGCAAGTACAGTGGAGACGTCAGTCACGCTCTTGCGGCGCGCCACGTGCGTGCCAATTCACGAAGAATGGATTCAGGTGACCCCCGGCGAACGGAAACAGTACGAATATAGATACAGTTACACATACATACATACATACATACATACATACATACATACATACATACATACATACACACACACACACACATACGTACATACATACATACATACATACATACATACATACATACATACATACATACATACATACATACATACATACATACATTACATACATACATACATACATGCATGCATGCATGCATGCATACATACATACATACATATACAGATGTATATATCTGTATGTGGGCGCCAGGAGGCTTCAGGGACCCTGAGGCGTAGCCAATCAAGCCAGAGGCCAAAGACGCTCCAAGAGGGTCCCGAGACGCTCAAAGGTTGCTCCAAGACGCCCGGGATAACACCCAGACGGCCCAACAGACCTTGGAGACGTCCCAAGAAGTCTCCACGAGGCCTCTCCAGAAAGGCCACAAAAAAGGCCCAAGCGGGACGAATCAGTAGTACGGTATTGTATAAGCCTCCGGCGAAGCAGTCGGCGTGCCAACCGCGAGCCACGCCAAGCACGCGCCGAGCATGCACACGCAATTACAGCGGAGACGTCGATCACACTCCATGGGCGCGCCAAGTACGTGCCACTTAACCGATAGTGGTCACAAGTAATCCCATACGAGCGGGATCCGTATGACATAGACACACATATATATACATATGTACGCGCATCCACATATATAAGCATTCAAACATACGTACGTACGTGCGTATACACATACATGCATAAATGTAGTACGCATGCATGCATGCATGCATGCATGCATACATATATACATACGTACACATGCACATACACACATACATACATGCATGCATGTATGCAAGTACCCATACATACATATAGCCATACATACATACATACACACATACATACATACATACATACATACATGCATGCATACATACAAACATACATACATACATACATACATACATACACACACATACATACATACATACAGACATACATATATACAAGCATACATACATATATGCACACGCATACACACATACACACATACCTACACATACACACATACGCATATACTTACATCATACATACACACATAGCTATATATATATACATGCATGCATGCATACATATATACGTACATACATACATACATGCATACATACATAGGAAGGCGCTTGTCACGGGCGCTTGCCTTGGGAACATTCGGCGGCGCGTTTGAACGGGGGGGGGGCCCAAAACATTCGGCGCCGTCGAACAGAACAAGGGTCTCCCCTCCCCCCATCCCCGAACCCCCCAACCCCGGGCGCCGGCCCCGGCGCGGCGACGGCGGCGGCAGCAGCGACGGCGGCTGGCAGCGCCGACCCCCACACCCACGCCTACACCACCCACACCCACGCCCACGCCCACGCCCACGCCAAGGCCCAGGACCACGCCCACGCCCAGGCCCACACCCACACCGACGCCCACACCCAAGCCCACGCCCACGCCCACGACCACGCCCACGCCCACGCCGACGCCGACGCCCACGTCCACGCCTAGGCCCATGCCCATGCCCATGCCCACGCCCACGCCCACGCTCGCGCCCACGCTCACGCCCACTCCCCCGCCCAGGCCCAGGCCCAGGCCCACGGCCACGCCCACGCTCACGCCCCAGCCCACACCCACAACCACGCCTACACCCGCACCCACGGCCACGGCCAGGGCCACGCCCGCGCCCACGCCCAGGCCCACGTGCGCTCCCACGCCCACGCCCATGCTAACGCTCACACGCACGTCCACGCCCACACCCGCGCCCACGCCACACTCACGTCCACGCCCACGCCCACGCCCACGCCCGCGTCCACGCCCGCGTCCACGCCCACGCCCACGCCCACACGCACGCCTACGCCCACACCCGTGCCCACGCCCACGCCCACGACCACGCCCACGCCCACGCCCACGCCCACGCCCACGCCCACGCCCACGCCCACGCCCACGCGCCGACGCCCACGCCCACGCCCACGCTCACGCCCGCGCCTACTCCAGCGCCCAGGCCCAGGCCAATGCCCAGGCCCAGGTCCACGCCGGCGCTGGCGGGGGGGGTTCGAACCCCCCCCGTGAACGTTCCGAACGCCCACAGAACGCGCTCTTTCATACATAGATATGTATATGTATATGTATATGTATATGTATATGTATATGTATATGTATATGTATATGTATATGTATATGTATATGTATATGTAAATGTATATACATATGCATATGAATATGTATATGTATATGTATTTGTATGTGTATATTGTTATGTATAGGTATTTGTTTATGTATATGTTTATGTGTATGTACATGTATATGTATATGTATATGTATATGTACGTGTATATGTATATGCATATATATATATATATATACATGCATATGTAAATATGTGTGTGTATATAGACGGGCCAGGAAGCCCTAAGACGGCCATGGAGGCCTGAGACAAAGGCCCCCAAAGGCCCCCAAGAGGCACAAGGAGGCCCTCAGGATGCCTCCAAGAGGCTCCCAGGAAGCTCCGAAGAGGCCCCAAAAGTGCCCCCAGAGGCGCCCAAGATGTCCCCTCTTGTTCCTCCCAAGTGTTCCCCGAACGGTTTCCAAAGCGGCTGGTGAAACACATGGTCCGATAGCTTGGCACAGCTCTTGCCACAACGCTTGGCCACACTGGCGATTCCAAAAGGCAGAAAACGGCGGTGATTCACCGTAGGCGTCTGCGATAAAAAACCTCAGACAAAATCAAACGGGTCGGCGAATGTGGCGTAAACCTGTAGAATAAAAAGCTACGTATCTGACTAAAGCCGGATGCGAGCTGCACTGCCCACTGCACTTCACAAGCCGTACGCCATCCGGCGCGTAGGCGGGAAAAGGTATGACTTCAAGCGTTCACAGCCAATGCGCCTGCTAAACAGGGCAGTTGGAGGAGGAGGAGGGGGAGGGGGAGGAGGCGGAGGAGGGAGAGGGAGAGAGCAAGCAAACAACACACGCATTGCATTCACAATGCGGTGCCCTCCTGCCGGGGCGCCCGGGCCGAGCCAAAAAATCAGTTCGTATCTACTCCTCGTCGGGATGTTCTTCCAGACCCCGAATGACCTTCTGAACAGAGAGCTCCCATTCCTGAGGGTCGCGTACATGTGCCAGGGTAGTTTCTTCTGTGGTGAAGTATGCCGATATGATCTTGAACAAGCACGTGGCCCATTCGTTATTCGGTTTCCCCCTCCTCCGCTTGAGCAACGACGTGGCGGAGATGACGCTGTCACTCTGGAACGTGAGCTTTCGGATGAAGTCGTCGTTGGGGGCTGTTCCAACCTTCCCAAACCAAAACAGTTGCTGCCTCAGTAATTGCCGTGTGTAAGAAAACTGACCGGACTTGTTGAGCACCGTTTTGTTGGAGATGCGAGACACGAACGCTGCTGGGATATGCAATATTCTGCGGACGCACCTAGCTTGGAACCGTTCAATCGCCTGCGTTCCGCTTTATTCAACCAAGCCGTGCTGAAGGAGGACATGGCTTTGGACGCGATGAAAGACTGAAGTGTTTCAATTTTTCGTTCTGCATGAATGGACGTCTGCTTCCACGCTAAGGAGCATTTGCAAAACTCCTCCCATGCGGCGCCCAATCTTCTGTTCAAATTCGCTGTTGACGCTGCCAGTTTTGCAGAGTGTGGCACCAAGGTAGTCCAAAGTATCCTTCGCCGGGATCAATTTGCCTGCTGGAGTTGTCAGTTTGACTTCGAAGCCAATATGCATCAACTGAAATTTACCCCGGTGGAGATCCATCCCAGCCCGACCTCCGGCCAAGGAAACTGCGTCAAATAATTGTTGTAAGTGTTCTTGCGAGCGCCCAACCAGCAACGCGTCGTCTGCACGCAGCAACACCGACATAGATCCCGCATCCATATCTGCTTTTGCCCCCGACCCCAGGTTGCCCACTGCGTCGTTCAGCGCCACCGTCATTGCCATGATGAACAAGAGAAGTGATATGGGGGCAGCCCTGTGAGATCCTAGAACGTTGTCGTCGCTGTCGGAATGTCGAAAAACCATCAGCTACATGGAAGCGCCGGTCGGCGTAGATGTCACCGATGAGCGAAAGCATTCTATCTGGGACCCCAAATCTCCGTAGTGCGAGCAGCATTGCTTCCACGTTGACTGAATCAACTACTTTTTCCAGTCCAGCGCAACGAAAGCAACTTCACCCCCCCGTGCAGCGCGAGCCAAGTCGACGCGCCTGCGCACCGCATAAATAACATCTGACGCCCCCCGTCCTCTGCGGAAGCCACGCTGCGTTGAAGTTAGCCTGTCCTCAGCCCCCGCGCCCTGTAGTCGCTTAAGCAAAAGGCTCGCCAGCAGCCTGTAGGCGACGCAGAGGAGGCTCATCGGCCGGTAGTTGTCGCAGCCATCGACAGCGCCCTTGATTTTGTAGATTGCTCGCGCCTTCGCCTGCTTCCAGTCTTCTGGCACTGCGCCGCCCCCCCCCCCCCCCCCCCCCCCCAACGTGCAATGCGTAAAATTGCGAGCCACTTGATGACTCCAGGTGTCCGCGCCGCTGATTTCCAATACTCCGCGGGGATGTTGTCTGGCCCCGCAGCCCGCTTCCATTTCAACTCGCTGACTGCTCTCCCCACCTCTTGGGTCGCGAAGCCAAGTTCTTCCACGGGGAGCGGGGGCCCCAATGAGTCTCCACTTGTTAAGGTTGCCGGTCTTACTCGCCACTGCACTTTTTCTGAGAAATCTGCCATCGCGTCCGCCCTTTGACAACTCTCCACCAGATTCCCGCCCATGCCCCGCAGCCTGCCCTGCCGGCGACGCTTTGGGCAGCAATGCTCACGTATCATCTCCCGGCTCCCGGTGGAGATGGCACTTTTAAGCCATGCTGTTTTGTCCTGTTTGCATGCTTTCCGGACCTCCTTCAGCAGGCGCTTCTCCGCAGGTTTGTCGCTCGAGCTTCGGGCAGCGCTCCTTTGCTGGATCAGGTCCAACGTGCGCCGGGTAATCCATGGTTTAGCGGCTTCGAACGTGATTGGCGGCAGTACTGTCGTAGCTGCCACTGCTGTACCCCCCCCCCCCCCCCGCAGCTCCTCCACTCCCCTCTGCGCCCCGTCCGCTGGTTCACGAACGAATTCAATAAAAGTTTCGTTGTAGAGCCGTTGTGCTTCAGGATCTCGGAGAACTGCGTTGTCTCTCTGCTGCGCTGTTGTTGGGGGCTCACGGTCATCCGCCTGCCCCCTTGTGGGGCCACCAGGCTGTAAGAGCGAGGTTCGCAGTTTCCTGTGCCCGTTGTAGCTTGTAGTTTCCAGTGTTACAGTTTTGCTTATTGCTGGTTACTGTAACTAGTTGACTTCTTGCTGGTTACTGTAACTAGTTGATTGACCGCGCGAGGGGGGGGGCCCAAGCCAGATTTTTAGCACCCCCTGGGCGCGTCGTCTGAATTGCTGGGGGGGGCTCGAAACCGACATCACTCACGCAGATCCGCGGAGTGAGGGCCCCAAAACACAAGGGATTTGCAACATTTCTGAACTTCGGTGCCACCCCTCACGCAGATCCGCGGGGCCAGGGTCCAAAAACACATGGGATTTGCCACATTCCTGAAATCCGGCGCCACCCCTCACGCAGATCCGCGGGGTCAGGGTCAAAAAACAAAGGGTTTGTCACATTTCTGAAATTCGGTGCCACCCCTCGCGCAGACCCGCGGGGTCAGGGTCCAAAAACATAAAAGGATTGGCCACATCTCTGAAATTCGGTGCCGCCACTCGCGCAGATCCGCGGGGCCAGGGTCCAATAACAAATGGGAGTTGCCACGTTCCTTAAATTCGGTGCCACCCCTCGCGCAGATCCGCGGGGTCGGGGTCCAAAAACACAAGGGATTTGCAACATTTCTGAACTTCGGTGCCACCCCTCACGCAGATCCGCGGGGCCAGGATCCAAAAACACAAGGGATTTGCAACATTTCTGAAATTCGGCGCCACCCCCTACGCAGATCCGCGGGGTCAGGGTCCAAAAACACATGGGATTTGCCACATTTCTGAAATTCGGTGCCACCCTTCACGCACATCCATCGCAAGGCGTGGCAACCCAAACTGCGAGGACCCCCTCGGCCCTTGTGATCGCAAGGTGTGGCAACCAAGCCCGTAAACCATACACGTCTTACCAATCGCCAGGTGTGGTAACCCCTCGTGTGATCAGTTGGTTTTGCCGATTGCGAATCGGCTTCGCATGAAGTTTCGACGCTGCTTCGCGACAGCGCCAAGGCCTCATGACTTAGCTTTTCCATGGCCCATTCTCTGAGAGAGGGGGCCGGCGGCAGGGGGCGAAGCCATTGCGGTTCGAGGTGCTCGAGGACCCCCGTCAGCAAATAATGGTCAAATGCTAGAGCGGCCTCCCGGTGGCTGATCTGCCCTCGCGTGCGAGTAAGAGTAGCAGCACCGCAGAGTATAATATCCAATATGTTGCAACTCTCCTCCATGATGTCTCCCGTCGGTGCCGCTGCGGCCTCCATGAACGTAATCTTCTGGTTCACAGGCTGGTCAACAAAAGTGTTCGCTACAAGTAGGATTAGCCCCACGCAGAACTCTACCAATATATTCCGGTTCGGCGCGCCCACCTCTTGCGCGGCGCGTCTTCCCCAGGTTTGCTCTCCGACGACGTTTTGTTCCCCAGCGTCTGCATGCCCGACTCTTGCATTGCAATCTCCAATAATGATCTTGCCAGCGTAAGCCGAACATGCTCTGAAATGTGCGTCCAGCTCTGCGTGAAACTGTCTCCTGTCTCCTCCCTGGCAGCGGCTTGAGATTGCGCGGGCCGCGCACGCAGAACAGGGCAAAGATATTGCGGCCAATTCTAAGCTTCAGTTGACATATGCGATCTGAAATTTGCTGGTGTAATTTTAAGCTTGGCTTTACGGTGGGAGAAATAACGAATCCAACTCCAACCCATGACCGCTCACCTGTGTCAGCACCAGACAATATTACGTAGTGCCCGGTTTGCACGTACTCGGATTATTGTGTTTTAGCTTGTCTGGTCTCCTGTATGCACAAAGCGTGGATACCTTAAGTTTCCAAGTGTATTGTGAGCTCCGCCAGCTTCACATCCGTCAGCCCGCGAACGTTCCATGTAGCGTAGCACAGATGTTCCTCAGTGACGTTGCCAAGGCAGCTGGCATCTTTGCCTATTCCGCCCACGACTGGGTGAACCGATCGTGTACTGCGCAATTCGCCGTCCAACTCTGTAGGTTCTCCTGTTGGGTGCAAGGTATCTTTGCCCTTTCCTCCCAGACCCCCCTTTGGGCAGGTGGTATCTTTGCCCTTCCCGCCCAGTTGACGATTAAGAAATTGAAAGGTTTCGGGGGAAGTGCCCCCGATTGGTGAAACTCCGGCCCTGCGCCCCTGGCACCTTCACTTGCCTTTCCCGGCCCCTTTGCTCACGCTAGCCCTGCTTTGCGAGAGACACTCTCTGTTTTTTTTCTCCACCTCGGCCCACTCCAGTGAAGAGTGGAGTTCTGACCAACTTTCCCAATCAGGGCCCAACCAAGAGATGTTCAGAACGTCCGCCTCCACCGCCGCACGCATGATGGGCTTGCCGCCGGCTTCGATGATGCCCGCGTCCGTGTCCACCTTGAGGTGCCGCTTTTCGAACCCCCACTGCGTGAACACATAACGTAGGCCCAAGAGGAGCGAGGCGACAACCCGCACCTCGATCGTGGAGTGTAGATTGCACCACGCTCTGCTGCTTCCCACCCTGGGCTTCAGCGACTTTGTCGAAAGCCCTTAAAGGTGCGATTGTGCTTGTTGTGCTGCTCCAGGGGTATCAAATTCGGCAAAAACCAAACACTTGAAGTTCTCATCCGAGGCACCCTTTCTATAGATCTTGTTGGCAAGTAGATGTACATCTTCGAGTTCCTTGTTGATCCATGTCTCTGCCTCCCTGAGGACTCATGGGGGAGACCTCCAAGCACTACTGCCGCAGTGCCCGTCGCACGTGATGTAGATGTCGTTGATCGCGGTGTCGTGCTTGTTTGAACTTGTTGTGGGGCTTCCCGGAGTTCTGCAATTTCTTGCTGGAGCTCGCCATGGATGCTGGCGATTTCTTCCCGCGTCGTGTCGATGTCATCCTCCAGGTTGGTGGTCCTGATATTGATCTCTTCTATCTCCGCTTCCATCGTCGTCTTGAAGGCTTGGAAGTCTGTGCTCATGGACTTGTTGGCCCTCATGACAGGAAGCATGTACTGGCGGAAAATCTGGTGCATGCTTCCTACAGTGATCGGCGAATCTGGATTGTGGATGTCCTCTTCCTTCGGAAGGTCGTCGAATTCCGTCTGGTACGTGTTTGAATGGGACGCCGATGCCGCTTCCCCCAGAGCGTGCTGAAGAGCGGTTTGTTGGGCAGCGGCGTCGGCCGGGCCGGTGTCCATGGCGGCACTTGGGCTACCGAGGCGCGGCTGCTTGAGTGCGCTCTTCGGCGGCGGTGTGGCCAGGGCGTAAGACTCGGGACGTTCAGGTCGCTTCGGTCCTCCACCAGTCGGTCGCACAGAGCTGCCACCTGCAGAACCATCAGATCGTGGCTGCAGAACGTCCTTCACGGGCGTGCCGGGCGCACGAGTTGCCATAATTGATTCCCAATGTGTGCGCAGAAAGAAGCAGGAGGAAGTAAGAATGGATGTAAAGTGTGAAGAGATTGGATTGCACAATATGGGAACTTGAATCTTGAGCCGGATACGAAGCCGGACTGAAAAGCTACATTGCGCTGGATGGCCAGAGAAACCGTTGAGAAAACCTGCGTACTAAAAAGGCCCCGCGCGCCCATTGAACCACCCGTGGGTTGCATCTTGCTCCTGAGGAAGGGAGAAGAGAAGCATGCGGGGAAGGGAAGGAGATCCTCACAGTAGACGAAGAACAAAACTGCATAAACATAAACATTCGACGGTCCGCGCAGGGGTCTGCGCTGGACCCCCTCCAGCGCGGAGCGCGCCAGGGGCGGCGCCGGAGGCGCCGCCAGTGGGGGGCCCAGCGCCCCAGCGCGAATCCAAGAAATCCGCGCGGGGCGCCCAAAGTTTACGTTTATGATATTTTTCCTCTACACAAATTAGAGGCGGTCGGGGGTCTGAACTGGTTGGGACCCCAAAGTCTCGTCCGGGAGCGGGGGGCATGAGGCCAAAGCCGCTCGACATCGGTCCCAGGACGCCTCCAGGGATCCATCCCTGGTTCACGTTTCCCGCAGGGCTCAGTTTTTGACGGTCTCGGGCAGACCCCCAGCCCGCTCCAAGTCATCGTAATAACTATGTACTTCTGGGCGCCCCACTGGCAACCTCTTGCCACGATTGATTTTGAGGCGCGACCGGGAACCGAGGGACATGGGGGGGGCAATTGACTGGAGTGAGAAGGGCGGGGGAGCAGGGAGGAGGAGAGAGTGGTGAGGGAGGAGTGGGAAGCAGGAGGAAGAAGGCAGGAGAAGGGGTGGGGAAGGAGGAGGGAACGAGGGCAGAGGAGGAGTGAGGGAGGGAGAGAAGAACTAGGAT
Source organism: Prorocentrum cordatum (assembly GCA_963575745.1). Classification (NCBI taxonomy): domain Eukaryota; class Dinophyceae; order Prorocentrales; family Prorocentraceae; genus Prorocentrum; species Prorocentrum cordatum. Next base: position 10,728 of record CAUYUJ010018580.1, read on the forward strand.
GATGCGTGGGCGGAGACGGAGGGAGGATGAGGGAGCATGACGAGGGAGCAGGAGCGATGAGGAGCGGAAGGAGGAGGCGCGGCCCCTAACACATGCCCCTCCGTACGATACGAAGGCATCCAGGAATCTCAAAATCCCTTCGGATGAATCCTTCCACTCCCCTCGCCGTCCTCATCCTCCCTCCACAGACCTCCCACGTCCTGAACAAACGTATGCTGAATTGTCTTCTGTATAGTTTCGGAAGCTGGGGGGCCACGTGGGCCTGGGGCGGATGCAAAGCCAGTCCCTGCAGGGGTCGAAAGCTCCGGGTCGGAAGCTCTGGGGCCCGCGCTTTGAAAAAACAGGGCACCAGAAGTCTGACCACCTCCCAAGCGTTCATCACATCGCCACAAGACTTGCGGATGCCATGACAAACGACACCCTAACAATCCGATCATTGAACTAAAAGTGTGTTACACTTGGTTGAAACATGTTCTAAACATATGTAAGTTTCAAGCATAGTTTAAACATTTCTTTGACATCTGGAACGTATTTGGCAATATGCTTCCTCTCCATTGATCGTCGTCCACGACAGAAGACCACCTGAGCCCATGGGTATCTGTTCTATCCCAACTCATATTCGCAGCTGACACTACCCGTCGGTTGGAGGAGGCGGGTAGAAATGTGAAGTAGGAAGGCGTTGAAGTAGGTTGGGCTTCAGCCCGCCCCCTGAGGAGGAGGGAAGAGGGGAAACCATTCGACTCTTGAAGTAGGAAGGCGGCCTCACAAGGTCGGGACCTAGGAACCTAATTGTACCTCCTTCCACCGAGCAGCGTGCAACCGTCAGAGCACACGGAGCCTCGACGTGGAGGCGACATTCCCCAACCCTCGCCGTCGTCGTTGTCGTCTTTGTCAACGGCGCAGTCGCCGTCGTCGTCATCGTGGTCGTCCCCGTCGCCGCCGTCGTCGTCGTCGTCGCCGCCGGCCCTCGTCGCCGAACGTTACTGATCGGAAATGGACCGATCGAGGCCTTTCCGTGACTTCGGCCCATGAGGCCGCTATTGGGGCCCCTGGCCTACAAATATGCATGCATGCAGGCCAGAAGACTGCCACTGAAGAGTTGCCGAGGCTTACAGGACGCGTCGTCGTCGCCACCGCCGTCGGTCGTCGTTCGGCGTCGTCCACGTGGTCGTCGTCGTCGGTCGTCGTCGCCGTCGTTCGACCTCGTCGTCGTCGTCGGTCGTCTTCGTCGTCTGTCGTCGTCGTCGTCGTCGTCGTCGTCGTCGTCGTCGTCGTCATCGTCATCGCTCGTCGACGTTGTCGTCGTCGTCAGTCACCGTCTTCGCCTTCGTCGCCGTCGTCGCCGACGTCGTCGCTTGTAGTTCGACGGTCAACGGGGTTGGTGGTCGTCGTCGTCGTGCGTCGTCGTCGTCGTCCGTTGTCGTCGGACGTCGTCGTCGTTCGTCGTCGTCGTCCTCGCCACCGCCGTCGTCATCATCGTGGCCGTCTCCGTCGTCGTCGTCGTCGTCGTCGTCCGTCGTCGTCGTCGTTCGCGGTCCTTGCGGCTCGTCGTCGTCGACGTCGTCGTCCGTCATCTGTCGTGGTCGTCGTCGTTCGTCATCGTCGCTGTCGTCGTAATCAACCGTCGCCGTCGTCGTCCGTCGCAGTCGTCGTATTGGTCTGGTCCGTCGTGGTCGTCGACGTCATCGCCGTCGTCCGTCGTTGCCGTTGGTCGCGGTCGTCGTCGTCGACGTCGTCGTCGTCCGTCGTCGTCGTCGTAATCGCCGGGCGTGGTCGTCGTCGTCGTCGGTCATCGTCGTCGTTCCCGTGGTCGTCGTCCGTCGTCCTCGTCGTCGTGGTCGGTCGGTCGTCATCGTCGTCGTCGTCATCGTCGTCCACCGTCGTCGTCGGCATCGTCGGTCGTCGTCGTCGGTCGTCGTCTTCGTCGTGGTCGATCGTTCGTCGTCGTCGTCCGCCCTCGTCGTCGTCGTCGGTCGTCGTCGGACGTCGTCGTCGTCGGACGTCGTCGTCGTCGTCGTCGTCGGACGTCGTCGTCGTCGTCAGTGCTCGTCGTCGTCAACGTTGTCGTCGTCGGTTGTCGTCGGTCGTCGTCGGTCGTCGTCGCCGTCCTCGGTCGTCGTCGTTCGTCGTTGTCATCATCGTCGTCGTCGTGGTCGTCGGTCGTCATCGTCGTCGTCGTCAGTCGTCGGCGGCGGCGTTCGTCGTCGTCGTCATCGATCATCGCGGTCGTCGTCGTCGTCATCGGTCGTCGTCGTGGTCGTTTCCGTCGTCGTCGTCCCTGGTCGTCGTCGTCGCAGGTCGTCGACGTCGTCGTCCGTCGTCGTCGTCGTTGTCGCCATTCGTTGTCGTCGCCGTCATCTTCGTAATCGTCGTCGTCGGTCGCCGTCGTCGTCGGTCGCCCGTCGTCGTGATCGTCCGCCGTCGTCGTTAGCGACATCGTCGTCGACGTCGTAGTCGTCGTCGTCCGTCGTCGTCGTAGTCGTCGTCGTCTCAGTCGTCGTCGGGCATCGTTGTCGTCGACGTCGCCGTCGTCGTCGGTCGTCGCCGTTCGTCGTCGCCGTTCGTCGCGGTCGTCGTAGTCGTCCGTCGTCGTCGTCGCCGTTTGTATTTGGGGTCGGTCGTGGTTCGTCGTCGTAGTCGGTCGTCGGTCGTCGGCCGTCGTTCGGTGTCGTCGGTCGTCGTAGTGGCCCGCCGTCGACGTCGCCGTCGTCGTCGGCGTTGTCGTCCTCCGTCGTCGTCCGCCGTTGTCGTCGTCGTCGTCGTCGTCCGCCGTCGTCGTCGTCGTCGTCCGTCGTCGCCGTGTCGTCTGTCGTCGTCGTCGTGATCATCGTCCGTGGACGTCGTCGTCGTCGTCTTCGGTCGGCGTCGTCGTCGCCGTTCGTAGTGGGCGTCGTCTCCGTCGTCGTCGTCGTCGTCGTCGTCATCGTCATCGTCGTCCGTCGTCGTCGTCCTTTTTGTCGTCGTCCGTCGTCGTCGTCGCCGTTCGTGGCCGTCGTCGTCGTCGTCGTCGTCGGTCGTCGTCGCCGTTGTCGTCAACGTCGACGTCGGTCGTCGTCGTCGTCGTCGTCTTCGTCGTCGGTCGTCGTCGTGGTCGGTCTTCGTCGTGGTCGGTGTCCTTGGTCGTCGTTGTCGTCGGTCGTCGTAGTCGTCCGTCGTCGTCGTCGCCGTCGTCGTCGACGTCGCCGTCGTCGTCGTCGTCGTCGACGTCGTCGTCGTCGTTCGCCATCGTCGTCGTCGTCACCGTCCGTCGTCGTCGTGTCGTCGGTCGTCGACGTCGTCGTCGTCCATCGTCGTCGACGTCGTTGTCGTCGTCGTCGGTCGGCGTTGTCGGCGCCGATCGTAGTGGGCGTCGTCTCCGTCGTCGTCGTCCGTCGTCGTCGTCGTCGTCGTCGTCGTCCGTCGGCGTCGTCCTCGTCTGTCGTCGTCTGTTGTCGTCGCCGTCGTCGCCGTTCGTGGCGGTCGTCATCGTCGTCGTCGGTCGTCATCATCATCGTCGTCGTCGGTCGTCGTCGGTCGTCGTCGTCGTCTTCGTCGTCGTCATCATCGTCATCATCGCCGTGTTCGTCGGTCGCCATCATCATCGTCGTCGTCATCGTCAACGTCGTCGTCGGTCGGCGTCGGTCTTCGTCGTCGTCGTCGTCGTCGTCTTCGTCGTCGTCGTCCGTCGTCGTCGTCGGCCGTTGTCGTGGTCGTCCGTCGTCGTCGTCGTCGTCGTCGGTCCTCGTCGTCGTCGGTCGTCGACATCGTCGTCGGTCGTCGTCGTTGCTGTCGTCGTCGTCGTCAGCGGCATCGACCTCGTCGTCTCAGGGCGGCGGAGCCTCCTGCGAACGGCGATGGTCCCGGCGAGCGCCGGCCCCGTGCGCCTCGGCAAGGGCCTGGTGGCGCGCATGGCTTCGCCGGAGCCCCCCATAGCCCTTTCAGCGAGAGAGGAGGTCGAGCCCTCTGTGTGACAGGAGGCCTCCCAGATTGGGTCCGAGTGCAGTCGAGGTACTACCAGAAGGACCGCGAACTTCGCCAGCCCAACGGGCCACAGGCGTGGTAAACTCGGGTGTAAGAGCTTGAGAATGTTCCTAGTGCGCGCGCGCGTAGCGACCTCTGGGGGTCCGTGGACGAAAAGTACCCTGGCAAGGTCCCAGCAAGGTCCTGGCGAGGTCGGGTCAGAGATGCCCGAACTCCTGGGCGCGGCCTCGGGCCCCACCCGAGCGCTCCAATGAGGCGCCAAAAGGGTAGCACGCCCCACGGCCTCAGGCCAGGAGCGTCCCAAGATGGCCCACGTTGGTCCTAAGACGGCCCAAGAAGCGCCCACCAACACGCCCCATGAGGGCTCCAAGATGACTTCGAGAGGTCCCGCAAGCGCACTATATACTTTTTATTTATATATATATAATGTATGTACATATTACATACATACGTATATATATATATATATGTATATATAGATTATGCAAAAACATGGTTTTCGACAGATGTTGGCGGTACTGCTTCTTCGAGCTGCCGACCGACATGGACGGCTCAAGAGGCCCCAAGATCGATCCAAAACTGAACAAAAAGCCTCCAAGAGAGCCCCCAAATGGCCCAAGATGGCCTCAAGACGGCACAGGAGGCCTCCAAGACTGCCCCAGGATGGCCCCACGAGGGGGGCCCAGAGGGTGGGCCCGAGCAGACATAGCGAACTATCGACCCCAAGAGGCGCCGAGGAAGCCCCCAGAGGCCCCCAAGAGCTCCCCGAGAGGCCACAAGAGGCCCCCAAGATGCCCCCAAAGAGGACACCTAAAGCTCCAAAAAGCCCCCAGGATGCCCTAAGAGGCCCCCAAAAAGCCCCCAAGAAGCTTCCCGGAGGCTTCAAAATTGCTCCCTCGAGGCCCCCGAGAGCCCTCCGATGAGACCCCAAGAAGCGTCCATGAGAACTCTGATCCACAACCTAGGTACGTCTCGAAACTCTGCTGGAGCTCTCTTGAGCCATTTTGGCGCCCTGTGGGGCAGTCGATCGGCTCTCTTCGACAGGGTGTGAGTCGCATCTCCAAAGATCTCCTCGCGGACAGTCCTGCCTGTTCCACCGTTCCGCATGGTTATATGAGCACACCACCGTGCAGCCACCGTGGTGCGAAATGGGCCGGTGGAGTGAGCGAAGCGATTGAATAAGGAACGAAGCCCCATTTTCGCCCCTGAAGAGCCTAGAAGCATGAAAAGTGACTTAAGGAACAGCGAGCCCCTCCCGACTGCAGAAGACAACTTCGGCATCTTGACTGCAGAAGGGGTCGGAGGATCGCGCCCCATCGCCGATGTATCGCGCTGCATCGGCGACGACGGCAACGCATCGCAGCCGTCGGCGCGGAGAAAATCGGGCTCCAGGGTGCTGTTCCGCCCACCTGCCAGGAACTGCCCGACAGCACGGGGGGCTCGCCTCCAGCTCTCCGGGCAGGGGCAGGGGGGCGGCGACGGCTCACAGGCCGCAGGCACCGAGGCGCGCGCTCGGGGAAGGAGGACGCGCTTGGGGATCGAGACCTTCGGTGAGCGTACTGGAGCAGCTGTTTGGGCATCCGGGGGGTTCTGCAGAGTAGAGTCCAGCTGGAGACCACCACGCAGGGACCTCCTGCGGCCCCTGCTAGCTGGGGCCACTCCTGCCCGGGCATCCCTCGCGGCGAGCTGGAATCACGACTGCAGGTCTTCTCTGTTGGCCTCTGGCAGCCCAACGTCAGGCCCCGGGGACCATCAACAGCTACCTGGGCCGAAAAACGAGCCCTGGGGTCCCCAGGCTGGGGACCCCAGGGCCCGTTTTTCTGGAGCTCAAGACCCCTTGTCCTCAAGCTGGGGATGGGGTCTAGAGCTCCAGTGACCACCCATCAAGAGCGGAGACTCGTCGTTAGTCTGGGGATTTACTGCGCGATTCCATCGTGGCACGTCGTTGGCGGCGCAGAACTACCACGAGCAGGGCACAAGCGGGCGCGGCCCTCACGAGCGCGGCATGGCTGCCGCAACTATGTCCTCGACAAGGTCGGCATGATGGTCAACAGGTCCCGGGTCCCCGGGGGTGTGGGAATGACCTAAATGCGGGGTGAACGAAAGGTTTTCCGACGTCGCTTGCGACGGCGCCGTCGCCGCCGTCGCCTCCTTCTCCTCTTCTTCCTCCTCCTCCTCCTCATCCTCCTGTTAATTTTCCTCCTTATCCAACGCCTCCTCGTCGAATTGCTCCTTCTACTCTTTCTCCTCTTCATCACCATGATCATGACCATCATCATCATCAGCAGCAGCATCATCACCACCACCATGATCACCACCATCATCATCATCATCATCATCATCATCATCATCATCATCATCATCATCATCATCATCATCATCATCGTCATCATCATCATCGTCATCATCATGATCATCATCATCATGATGATCATCATCATCATCATCATCATCATCATCATCATCATGCACTGCATCAGCATCCACATCACCAGCATCCAGCAGCAGCATTCTCATCAGCATCATCAGCAGAACCAGCATCGGCATCAGCAGCAGCAACATCCTCCTCCTAGTCCTCCTCCTCCTCCCCATCCTCATCCTCATCAGCATCATCAGCATCATCAGCATTCTTATCATCAGAACCATCATCATCAGCATCATCATCAACAGTATCATCATCATCAGCAGCATCATCAGCAGCATCAACATCAGCATCAGCATCAGCATCAGCATCAGCATCGGCAACACCATCATCATCATCAGCATCATCATCACCATCACCATCACCATCACCATCACCATCACCATCGTCAGCATCAGCATCATCACCATCATCGTCATCATCATCATCATCGTCATCATCATCATGCACTGCATCAGCATCCACATCAACATCAGCATCAGCCTGAGCATCACCAACATCAACATCATCATGATCACCACCAGCAACATCACCATCACCAGCAGCAGCATTATCAGCATCATCATCAGCATCAGCAACAGCATCATCCTCCTACTCCTCCTCCGCATCCTCCTCCTCATCTTCATCGTCATCATCATCAGCATCAGCATCAGTATCAGCATCATCATGAACTGCATCATAATCATGAACTGCATCAGCATCCACATCATCAGCATCAGCCTCAGCATCCTAAGCATCAACATCATCACCACCACCATCATCAGCAGCCGCATTATCATCAGCATCATCAGCAGCACCAACATCGGCATCAGCAGCAGCAACATCCTCCTCCTAGTCCTCCTCCTCCTCCCCATCCTCATCCTCATCAGCATCATCAGCATCATCAGCATTCTTATCATCAGCACCATCATCATTGGCATCATCATCAACACTATCATCATCATCATCAGCAGCATCATCATCAGCAGCATCAACATCAGCATCAGCATCAGCATCAGCATCAGCATCAGCATCGGCAACACCATCATCATCATCATCATCATCAGCATCACCATCATCATCAGCATCAGCATCAGCATCAGCATCAGCATCATCAGCATCATCATGATCATCATCAACATCATGAATCCTCATCCACCCCCTGCTTCACCTCTCCAGTCGTCGTTCCCCCTTTCTCTCAGCCTCCCTCCCCCTCTCCCTCCTCCTCCTCCTCCTCGTACTCCTCCTCCTCCTCCTTCTCCTCCCTCCCCTCCTCCCTCCCCTCCCCTCCGCTTGCCCTGCTGGCGGCGCCTGCCGCGCCACCGCGTACGAGAGACTCCCACCGCGATTCGCGGCGAAGGCGCGCAGGTGTTCGGCGCTGCCAGGGAGGGGGGGGGGGGGGGGGGGGCGGTCGCCGGCACCGCCGCCGATTGTCGCCATCGTCCTCGTTCTCGTAGTCGTCGGCCGATGGGGAAGAGGGAGGAGGACCAGGAGAAGGGGGAGGAGACTGATGGGAAGAGGGGGGGGGGAAGCATCACGTGACTGAAGGCGAGATCTGTAAGCGAGCTTGGTCAGCCCCTCCCCCCTTACGAGCCTTCGCCTCAGCAACGGCGGGGTGTGGGAGGATGGGAGAAAGCTGATCAAGGATCGAGGCGAGCAGGGAGATGAAGGGAGGGGGGGGCTTCTTCTCCTATTACTCCTCCCTCATCCCTCCTTCTCCTCCCTCCTTCTCCATCTTCTACTCCGAGACATTGCGTTTCGTGGGCGCTTGCCTTGGACTGATGTTAGTTTGGACACGTGGGGACCGCCTCCCCCCCCCCCCCTAAAAAAAACATGTGGTACGCCCTGGGAACTGACTGGGGCTGGTTCGAACCGACCGCCATACCCCCCCCCCCCCCTGGTGCAAGGAAGGGTGATTCGAACCGGGGGGGGGGTGCCTCCCTGAATTGGAGAGAGGGGGGGTTCGAACCGGGCGCCCACCCCTCCCAGCGCAAGAGGGAGGGGGGGTTCGAACCGACCCCCCCTCCTCTGAATTGCAAGGACGACAGCAAGGACGACCGACGACAGCACACAACAGACGGCTAAGCACGGAACATCATCATTACAAAACTGTCAAACAAATCAGCCAGCGCAGATTCCAGATGAACCAGAAGGCTAACATACAGTGGAATGGAACGGACTGAAGTAGACTGGAAAGGAGTAGACTGGACTGGAGTGAACTCTACTCCACACTATTCTACTCTACTCTACTCGGTTATGCCCAATTCTACTCTACCACAGGCCCTATTTCTTTACTCCACTCTGCTTTACTGTGCCCTGCTTTACACTGGCCTGATGTACTCGAATCCACTCTACTCTACCTGCTTCCACTCTCATTATGCGTTGCTTATACTCGACTCTACCCCTAGTCTACTCTACTCGATTCAACTCTACTCTAATGTACTCGGTTGTTTCCTACTCGACTCTACTTCACCCTATTATACCCAACTCTACTCTGCCATCAACCCTGCTCTACTCTGCTCTGGGCGACTCTATCGTACGTTACTCGACCCTGTTATACCCTGCACTCACCTACTTGACTCTACACTGCTTCTCCACTCGACCCTACTCCAGTTCATACTCTACTTTACTATTCTACTCGACTCCCACTCTTTTCTGCTCTAGTATAATGTACTATGCTTCTTTCTGCTCTACTCGATGTTACGCTAGTATGCTAGACTCTACTCTAGCAATTACCCTACTCTACTTTACTCTACTCTACTCTGTTATACCTACCCTAATCTACTCTACTCTACCCAACCCTACCCCGCCCTCTCCTACTCTACACTACACTACACTATTCTACTCCACTCTACTCCGAATATTACTCTACTCGACTGTGCTCTAGTCTATCAGACTTTACTCTACAGTATGCCCTACTCTACTTTGATCTGTACTACTCTGCTCTACTCTACCCTACCCACCCTGGCTCTGTTTCCGAGGCGGTCCTAGCACCGAAGACCATCGGAACGTACTCCGTCGCCGTCGTCGTCGTCGTAGTCGTCGTCGGCGGCATCGTCGTCGTCTTACTCGTCGTCGGCGTCGGCGCCATCGTCGTCATCGTCGTCGCCGTCGCCGTCGCCATCGTCGCCGTCGCTGTCGTCGTCCTCGGCGTCACCGTCACCGTCCTCGTCATTGTCATCGAAGACGTCGGCGTCGTCACCGTCGTTGTCGTCGTCGTCGTCGTCGTCGTCGGTCGTCGGTCGTCGGTGTCATTGTCGTCGTCGTCGTCGTCGTCACTGTCACTGTCACCGTCTGCGTCGTCGTCGTCGTCGGTACCTTCGTAATCGTCGTCGACCAGCCACTGGCGAAGGGTCGGGGGAGCCAATTCGACCCCTCCCCTTGCAACTCTCAAGGAGAGGGGGGAAGGAAGCCCGGTTCGAATCCCCCCCGAGATTTGGACGCCCGCAATAGGTACGGACAAAATTGTACGGTACCCAACAACAAGTGTTGTCCAAAACCGACAGCGGCCGCTGCTGGGCAGGCGGCTGTCTGTCTCCAATGAAAACGTCCGCGGAGGCGCGTACCTTAAGTCCTGTTCAAAATGAACAGGAACTGCTGTCGGGCATCGTACTTATTCTTTCCGTACGCATGTCGATCGTCCCGACGAGAGGGGGCCCCCCCCTCCCGGTGCGAACCTGCCCGTTCGTCCACAAAACGCGCTCCTCCACTACTCTCGATCCTCGTGCCCCTATACTCCGCCCCCCCCTGGAAGAGGGACGAAGGAGGATTGAGGCTGAACATCGATCTCAGATTCCCGGCTCTCCTGTGTGGAAGACCCGCTTTGAATAAATCACGGCTGCTCCTTCCTCATCTCCTCCTGCCTCTTACCTTCTACCTGCCTCCTGAGTTGCCAGGTGCTGTTAATTGCTAACAGTTGCGCGGTTGTGGCAACTTCGTGAGCTCGCGAGGGGATCCGACAGAGTGTGCACCCAGGCTGACCTAAACAAGACCTCCCCTCCGTGTGGCTCCACCTGCCGAAATGCCGCCACTTTCGGGAGCGCCTGGGGTGTCCAATTGAGCGCAGAGTTACCAAGACCCCAGTGGTACGACGAAGTGCCTCCTTGCTTTCCTGCGTGAATGACCTTCCTCCACCTCCTCCTATTCGTGTTTGTCGGTTTCCCCCTACAGATGTTTTCGGGGCCACCCCATACAAGCCACAGACGGCGTGCACACAACACGTTCCCGTGCAGCTTCCAAACGAAACAGCATGCCTATTCCACTGCGCATCCCTCCCAGACGGGCCCGTTGGTATTAACGCAAGTCGTAGATAGGTTTGGCACTTTCCTGGTAAGTTCTCTTTTTTGGGGGTCAGGACAAGCACGAGGAGGAGAATGAGGGACCGACAACAACTTAAGGGAGAGGTTCCCTCCCCGTTCGCCATTCCTCATCAGTCCTCCCTCCCTCCTTCCATCGTGCCTCTTCACTCCAGCCTCCTCCCCCCTCCGCGTGCACTCTCAGGCGCGCAGGAGCGCAGGATGAGGAGGGGGCAAGGAAAAAGGAGGAGGAGAAGGATCGTTTACATCAACGACAAATGACAGCACCCAGATGGGGCAAGAAGAAAACGTCTCGACTGAAACCCCACTCTTCTTAGGGTGGAGGCCTTTGCCGAGCCGCCTCCGATTCCCGTTCTCGTGAGGCTCAGCGACAGGGTTGCGTGCAAGTGAAAGCTTGGCGAGTCGCTCACCTGAGGTGCAGCAACCACACCGACGATAGATGCACACAAAGAACTCGTTACTCCGTGCTAGATTCACAGAGCGATGGCCCAGGTCGCGCAAGGATCGCGGCTGGACCCTGAGGTGCCTGGTGCACCTTCCACTCGGCGACTTGGCGACAGCATGAGCATTGTCAAAAGGCGTGAGGCAGCATGTCGACTAACGCCCACTCGCGTGGCGGTGGCGGAGGGCCTGGCTCCACTCGGGGATTCGGCACGAGCTGGATTCTATCAAGACACGTGCGCGGCCAGAGAGGCCAAATATTGGCCTGGAGCCGAACCACAACTCTCGACACTGGGGAAACCAAGAATACCGATACCGCTGCTCCCCGGACTTCTCCCGGGGTGCGTTCTGACCAGGACATCGAGGCGGATCCAGCCTTGGCGACGAGGGCCTGCCAGGAGGCCCAAAAAGGGGAAAACGGGCGAGGGGGGTGAGGTATAGGTACCCATCGGTCGGAAGAAGCAGGTAGAACCATGAAGTAGGAAGGCGTTGAAAAAAATTGGGTGTCCGCCCGCCCCTTACAGAGGACGGACAATGTGAAGACACTCGATCATTGAAGTAGGATGGCGCTTAAAGTAGATTGGAATCTGGGACTCCGAAAATCTCTGCTTTAAACGACCGATGGGTACCCTTTCCTCCTCCGAATCTTGACCTCGAACCGAACCACAGCTCTCGACACTGCCGCTGCATGGGCCACGCGTTGATTTGCACCTCCTCGGAGGCCTCGGAACGCGAGGCGGCACCCGGCTTCGCCGCACTGCACAAGTTTTACCATCGGCGCCCATATAAAGCTCGTCGGCGCCAAATCCTCCGCCTCCTCCTCCTCCGCCTCCTCCTCCTTCCCCTCCCCCTCCCCCGGGGAGCACCGAACTCGAGATGAGCAGCAACCCTATCCACCCCAGGAACGCACCGTCGCCAAAGGCGTCATGGCCTGCAACGATACACCAGGATAACTACAGCATCGTATGCGAACACCGCTCAGGCCGAAGGAGACTCCAGAATCCCACCACGTCTGCGCAGTCAAAAGGGGAGGGGGAAGAGGATGAGCAGGAGGAGGTGGAGGAGGGAAAGGACGGCTAGGAGGAAAACGGAGAGGACCCACTCGGATGTAGCATTCTAGATCCCTCCACGATCACCGTGGACACCCGCTGCGCGTTTACATGTCCGTGTACATGTACGAATATATGATGCACGGACTCCTATGTGAGCCGTGCAGAATCCTGGTTCACTTTTGCAGCATGTATTGAAAACCTTATTCCGGCCAGCTTCGCGGCTCCACTGCATGGTCTGCACCCCCGCCGACGAGGCCACCTTCAACTCAACACCCACTAAGTCTACCGCACCCGTCTCCCGCACAACATCCACTACTCTAAAACATCCGCCCCCAACCCAAAACCCACGGCTCCTCGGCCTCCGCTGCAAATCGGTTCGATTAGGGGTTCGATGCGAACGTGCTCATATACGTGGATACGTGTGTGTACGTGTATAGAAATAATCACAAAACTGCATCGGCGCTTCGCGCCATGCACCTTGGTCCGGACTGCGCAGGCATACTGAGCGAGGTACGCCGGTCAAAACAGAAATCGTTTTTGGCGGCCGACGTCGCCATCAACGTGGTTACGTTGTTCTTGCTCGTTTCCGTGATTTCGTTTTCGTTCACTTTCTTTTCATCATTCCCGAATGAAGTGGCCGCGATGACTTATTCGTCCTCTTCGGATTCGCTCTCACAAGCTCCTTCGCAACGAATTGTTGGATAGTTTCGCGGAAACATTGTCAGGGCCCCTTTTGGGAACTCTGGACGTGAGGGGGATGAGCGAGCAAGACAGCCAGTCAGCATATATCCACCCCCTGTAGAATGGCGCCCGAGCCTCGAAGGTCACGCGCAGAGAGGTGAGAGAAGAGGACAACTAAGAGGACAACTGCGGGTGCCCCCACAGGCATGGCCCGAGACATGTTCCACGCCCCCCCCCCTTGCGCCCTTGCGACACATGGGTGGCGGAAACAAGCAGAACGTAAAAAAAACCTGGCCGGGCAGACCTCGCAGCGACAGCATTGCAAGAGAGGCGGCGGTAGAACACGCGTCAACATGTGATGCCGTCGGGAAGAATACTGAACATCTGAATTGTGCGAGACGTCAAAATAGCATTGCTATAAATTGAACCGCCCACTGCGCAGTGCGCCGCGTAGCTCAAGATGCGGACCTGGCGGTGGCGACCGAGAAAAAAACGGGATCGCGAGAGCGCGCGAGAGCTTGAGCACGTCGACGCGCGTCGCTCGACGCACGCCTTCGGGGGGGCAAGACAAACAAAGAGAACGGAGGAGAGGGCGGGGGGGAAAAGCGTGTCGACGTGCACCTGCGGGGAGGCAGGGCGCTGCCCATTCGACCTGCCGGGCGCGATCTCGGGCCGACGAACGAAACGGTTGAAACGATGAGAGGGCAACCACTGCGTTCCTCGAGGCCCAACTACCCCGAGGAGCGGGAACGCCGACGAAGCCGCCGGACACCCCCCGACGCGAGACCGCGCGAGAGAGGGAATGGAGGGGAAAAGGGATAAAAGAAATGTCGGCCCCGCCCGAAATGGGCCACTGTAAACGATTCGGGGCGCGCCGGCTCCACCCAAAATGGGTTGCTCATACCGACCAGGGCCGCGCTCTGGCCACCTCGAGCGCGTCTTTTAATGCTCCGCGGTGAGAGGGGCCAGTTTGCAGGGCTGCGACCCCCCCCCCGCAGAGGCCCGCGATGCGTGACAAGAAGAAAGAGCAAGAGAGGAAGGGGACGGACCCGACTCCAGAGAGACGCGGGAAGTGAATTCCCATGACTCCCGGAGGCCGCGGGGCCGGGAGAAAAGACGAGGAATGGATAAGGGGGGGAATGCCCCCCCGAAGAGGGACGTCCGCGCCCATGTGTTGCGAGAGAAGAAGGGTTGAAATCCGCGCGGGGCCGCCGCGGGGCCCGCCGCGAAGACTCCACTTGTAGTTGCGGGTGTTGCGAGCTCTGCGAAGAGTGGCCTGAATGCGATTGTGACAATCATCGACCGCAAAACAAATCAGAAGGTCACGGGCCAGCTGCGGGCACCTATAGGCCCCCGCCGTCGACGTCTCGGAATCGTCTGCGCGCGCAGAGTAGACTCGGCCCCTGATTGCCTGGCGCGACG
>CAUYUJ010018580.1:30000-61311 GCA_963575745.1 Prorocentrum cordatum
CTACTACTACTACTACTACTACTACTACTACTACTACTACTACTACTACTACTACTACTACTACTACTACTACTACTACTATTACTACTACGACTACTACTACCCAAAACGACTATCCCGCCCGCCAACCGGTCATGTCATCGATATTGGTTGCTGGGGCTGAGCACGCGCACAAACTCTTGTAACACACAATGCGAGTAGGGGGGGGGGGCGGCGGGAAGGGGGAGCGACGTAGGGAGGAGGAGAAGGATGAGGAGGACGATGAGGAGGAGGAAGAGGAGGAGGACGATGGGGGAGGAGGAGGAGGAGGAGGAGGAGGAGGGGGAGGAGAAAGAGGATGAGGAGGAGAGGGGGAGGAGAAAGGAGTAGGAGGAGGAGGAGGAAGGATGAGGAGGGAGGAAGGAGGGCTCCAAGAGGGCTCCAATGCCCCAAGAGGGCTCTAAGAGTGGCCCAGAAAGACCCTAAGAAGGCCCCCGAAACAGCCCCTTCCAAAACATATAATATGTTTCGTTGTGTTTCCCGCCCCCTTTCCGAAACATGAAATATGTTTCGGTTGCGTGTTCCTCTTGCTGCCGTTTCGGGATCGTTTGGGGCCCCTTGTAGGACGCCAGTCCACTGGACCCACCAGCACCCCTCGAAAGTGGCGGCAGTTTCGCAGATCGCAGCCTGGGGGATGGCGAGGTCCAATCTGAGCCCCCATAGGACGTCACTCTGCTGGGCCCCCCGCGCAGCCCTCTAAAGCTGGCCCCTTCTAGGGCTTATTCGGGCGCCAAGAAAAGTCAATACGGGCCCCAGGAGGGCCCCAAGAAGGCCCCAAGAGGGCCTCAAGAGTGGCCCAAAGATACCCCAAAAAGACCCCCAAAGCAGTCCCTTCCGAAAAATCAAAATTTGTTCGGTTGTTTCTCCCCGCCCCCTTCCGACACATAAAAGATGTGTCGGTTGCGTTTTCCTCTTGCTGCCGTTTCGGGCTCTTTTAGGGCCCCTTGTAGGACGCCAGTCCACTGGACCCACCAACACCCCTCGAAACTGGCGACGGTTTCGCAGATCGCAGCCCCTCCCCCCCCAGGGATGGCGAGGTCCAATCTGAGCCCCCATAGGACGTCACTCTGCTGGGCCCCCCACGCAGCCCTCTAAAATTGGCCCCTTCTAGGGCTCATTCGGGCGCCAAGAAAAGTCAATACGGGCCCCAGGAGGGCTCCAAAAAGGCCCCAAGAGGGCCCTAAGGGTGGCCCAAAGAGACCCCAAGAAGGCCCCCAAAGCGCACCCTTCCCCGAAAGATTTTTCAGGACGCCCATGGATTCGTAAATAGTCTCAAGGATTCCTGACGGAATCCTGAAGAGTCCTGATCCTAAGGATCCTAAGGGGTCCCAAGGACCCTAGGGAATCCTAAGGATCCTATGGAGTCCTAAGGAATCCCGAGGAATCCTAAGGAATCGAAGCGCTTGTGAAGAAGAAAGAAATACTTCTCAAGAAGAAAGAAGTACTTCTGAAGAAGAAAGAAGTACTTCTGAAGATCCCATGGTTGTAACTGGTCCCATGTATGGTTGCAATTCGCTCCGAACGGTTGGAATTGGGACCAGTCGGTTGTAATTCGTCAGGGGGGAGGGGCGAGGGGGGGAGGAGGGAGGGGGGTTTAGGGAGAGAGGGAGGATGGGGAGGGGAGAGAGGCAGGCCGGAGAAACGCGAGGAGCCACAACCACAGATGGCCCCTCCTCCTCCTCCTCCTCCTCCTCCTCCTCCTCCTCCTTTTCCAGTGGCTCTCGCTTAGCACCCACCAATCTACGACCGAAGGGGCTGCAGAGGGGCCCCCAAACACCACCGACCACCACTACCCAGCACCTGCAGGGCGGAGCCCGAAGGCCAGGACCGCCATGCAGGCACAGGGCAGTGGCCCAGGTGCCTGGCTGCCCCCACACCGCCCGCAGGCAGTGGCAAAGAACGCCCGACAGGGCGAACACTAAGAGAAGATCTAACAACACATCAAAATAGCTTGGTCCACCACTCCGCCTCCTCATGAGGCGCGAGGCTGAGTGGCCAAGGGCTTGTGATATTCTGTCCCCGCGGCCAGGGAAGGTCGCCTCTCAGAAGCTGTCTCCTCTGCTGTGCAAATACTTTACCACAGGGTTTCAGCAGCTGACGAGGGGCCCCAGTACAATACGCCCCATACCTAAGGCACAACACCACTGGCAGAGAAGATTGAACAATTTTGGCGACATGCAGTGTGTGGGGCTTGGGGTTGTCGACCTGATTAATTAAAGACCGCATAGAGGGGGTTAAAGCCGCGCAGGACCCCCTAGGATCCTTAGAATCAAACGCACGGGCGCACTCGAGGCAGCGCCACCTACACCCGTTCCACCGCACACGATGAGCCCTCAGGCCGCTGGGGAGGACCACGGGCCTGGGGACTCCCGGGGCGCGCTCTAGCTTACCGAAAAGAGATCTTGCCTCTGGAAGGCTGTATAAAATAGTGCCCATGCCTACTGCCAAGACTTCCCAACTACTCAGAGCCAGCTCGTACTTGACAATGTTCTGGGCCATCTCAGGGTGCATTTTGGCCCCGTCCTTAGCATACTCGTCGGCATAATCGTTTCCACGCTTGTGAACCCGAGCCGCACCAATCACTTCATCCCCCACATGAGATTTAACCTTGTTCAACACGAAAGGCGGGCGGGGCGAGGAGTAGAGCACTTTCCAGACTTCACTGAGCGGTGTTCTCCCGCTCGTCGATGCCCTCTGATCTCGAGGGCCTGCAAAAAGGGCCTGGCAATCCACGTTCAGCCTGAACGGCTCGTCTTCACCAGTATGTTCAAAATGCTCCAGGGCCTGAAGCAGAGCGTAGTGCTCGGCGAACACAGCACTCTGCGGCAGGAAACCAGGCAGGTTACCACACACAGCTCTAACGAAGTCCCCTGCGTCGTCTATTTGGATGACGGCCCAGCCCGCACGGGCCACATAAACATGGGTGGGGGAATAGCAACTACCGTCCGAATACAGATTTTCGCACCGGTTGAACGTGAACTTAGTTGTTTCCCCCGACCTGTCGAAATATCGAACCACACCATCCCACAAGGCATCCTGGATACCCTCGGGCTGGGCGTCCCACAGGCTGGAGTAGAGAGGATCGTCTGGGCCAGCTTCAACAGCTAGCCGAACAACATCGGCACTCAATGCCTCATCTCGCCTATCAGCGAGTCCTGGACAGACAAAGCAGCGGTGCCAAACTGTGTCCTCGACTCCTCCCTCTGGGGATCTGCAAAAAGGGCACACTGGAGGGATCTCGTACTTCCAATCATGTAAACGCTTGGCCGTGACATACGACCTGCAGAATATCTCTTTGACAGCTTTTTGAACACCACGATGACGCTTTTTGCTGGCCCAAAGGGACCTCACAGGGTCCGTCCACAGACCGCGATGCAAAATATCCAGAGCCCTCGGATGTTCGGAGTCCCTCAGATGCCTGCACATACTCTGGGCCACGTAGGCCTTAGACAAATCTCGTACGAAGTACTTCTCTACCTGCACGAACGGCGTATCTGTCAGCAGCAGCGGGTCCCCGTTGCTCATGTTAAAACTGAGCGGGCCTCGAATCTGCCAGTTCGCCATGCCGAGCCAGAGAATCATGTCTCCTATGGGTCCCCAGGACTTCTTGGCCCACGAACTTCTGGAATGTTCCTGGATGTAGTTCTGGACAGCAGACAAAATCTTGGAAAGCTCCCCCACAGACAGCCCATCGCCATGGCGGTGCCCAGGGGTTGATGCCATCCAGACTTCTTTTGCGAAGCGGCGAAGAGTAGCTGCTGCATGCTTGACAGGATCTCTGGTCGGCTCCAGCGAAAGCGCCAAATTTAAATCGGCTCCGCAGGAGGTCAATCCAAGAAAACCAGCAGCCTGACTTCGTAGCTTGCGAATCTCTCTCGGCGTCCATCCCACCACCTCCTCCCCATAAGTAGTGGCAGGCTTGACACCGCAGAACCATATTTTCGCCCTGGCACGTTTGGGATTTCGAAGGCTTCGAATTTTCCCCAACCTCCTCCTTCCTTTGGCCCACCTCTCATTACGCTTCTGCTTGGCTTTCCTGACGCTCAAATGCTTGCCTGGCGCGAAGTCGCATCCTAGGTTGACAATCGATGGGTCATAAGTGCCAGCATACTGATCTAAGGCTAGACGGGCCTGAGCTACCAGCTCTGGAGAGGTTCCAGTAATGGCGAACTTCTTCATAGAGAAACGAAGGTTAAATAAATTCGATAACCGATCAACCAAGAAAGCTACAGCAAAACCCATATTGATCACACAAAGCTCCAAATCCTCGTTCCTCTCATTGAGACTAAAATCATCCACATGCACAGCCAGTTCGGGATGCAGACGACACCCACAATATTCCGCTACAGTAGGAAGGCAATAACATTTTATCTCATATGTAGCCGTGCTGCTTCCCGCTACGATACCCTGAGCTGGCATAACTGCATCTGCGCACATACCGTCTAGGCTCAGGATCCTCTGCCACTCGTACGTGTGAATAGAAAACCTGAGCACGTGCATCGGGAATCCCCAGTCCAGCGCCGAATTGATCAACTGCTGGTGCTGCACGTGCTCATAGCACTGCTTCAAGTCGGCAAGCAGGCTGAGCACGTGCTCTCGCCTGGAAAACGCAAGGTCACCTCGAACAGTCTGGCGCCAAACCGTATCTGTTGGGCTCCGTCCAGGAGCCATGCTGAAGATACCACCGTCCGAAATTCTTTTTTCCCAAGACTTGCACACAGAGGAGTTCCACCTTGACAATGTCCGAACCAGTGTTTGGAAGAAGCCTATTGGCCTCCGTCCCAAGACAGGTTTCCTGAAGAGCGCGACCACGAGGGTCTGCATCCAAGTAGGGGTGGATCCCAAGATAAGCATAATACCGAAAATACAGCTGAGGCACGAAAGGGCCTGAGAACAGAGAAACTGATAATGCCTCGGGTGGTACCCATCTGCAGCAATCGTGTTCCTCTTGAAGCTCTTGGAGATGCGAATGATCTCCTCGGGGCTCGGGGGCTCTGGGATATTGTACGAAGGCCATTCCAGAGGGCCTCCAGCAGTTTTCTTGTTGGTCCCCCCAGCTTCTGACCAACTCTCCTTCTCCTGAGCGAGCTGGGCGGCAAGGCGCGAGGTCGCATGGCCGTCGTCGGTCGGCAGCAGGTCTTGCTTTCGAGCATCCGCTGCCTTAGTGTAGGCGTGAGCCCACTTCGCTCCACCTGCCAGCGCCTCAGTGCACCAGTCCTTCCACTTGGCCGAACGATCGGCCCTCTCTCTAGATAAACGTTCTATCGCAAAATGATCGGCCAGAGCTTTCAACGCGGCTAAGGCCTGGGCAGGCAGGACCGACTCAATCTCCAAGGGGTTCCAGAGAGGAATCAGCACGGCCTCCAAGGCCCCACACCAAAACTCACGGCCTCCAGCAAAGTGATACTTGAAGATACCGCCTGCTTTTGAAACCTTATAACTCGAGCGAACAAGATCATCATAATACTGCCTATGCGTGTGATACTTCTCTTGCTCCACAAAAGCCAACAGCTCTGCACAGCGCTGCGACAACCACTTCAAAGCACGATAAGGGCTTCTCGACGGGGAGCGCTTGGTGCAGAGGAGCTCGGCCATGGGAACCTCTACCGTCTGATATGGGAGACCTCCAGCCCGACCTTCTGGAAAGCTCTGAAGCGTATTTCGAAGTTCTCCCCAAGACTGCTCACGCCACCTCTCATACTGCTCATCCAATCCTTGTTGGAGTATATCCCGCTCATCATCCCTCGGAAGCCTGATACCCCCATCCTTCTCGAACGGCAAGATGAGGTCCTCAAGAGTCTCCGGGATGCTGCCATAGCTCGGGGCCTGAGGGGCTGGGCCTATTGGAAGATCCACTGGGAGCTTCTGATACTTCAAGAGCCTCTGGATCTTGATGGTGCCCACCCCCTGCTTAAACCTCAGAGTGACTGGTCGGTGCGGGAATAAATCTGACTGCAAGTCGGCCTTCGCCGACTCAACTCCAGCAAGCAAGTTCTTGCTGATCAAAAAGTAGTCGTAACATCTACCTGGCGTGCTGGACAAGCACGTCTGACTGGGGTTCGGAATGACAAGCTGCCCGTTCAACCTATGCGGCGAAAACCCTTCTCTGAAAAGGTGAGGCTCTATGTTGTGGTCCCCACCAGAGATATAAGGTAAGTTGCGCCTGGTGATATCGTTTCCCAAGGCAACCGCAAGACGTAGATTCTGTTCCCCCAGACCGATCCCATCTTTCCAATAGTTACAATAGATCGAGACCACTCCCAAAGACTTACTTCTGTAGTAGCAATGGAGGATTCGGGCCTCAGCCAGGGCCCCAGGCTCTGAAGGGGGTTTCCACACATCCAGATGAGCCCTGGCCAGGATACAAACCCCAGCGTTTTTTCCACCTCGTTGGGTGACTTCGCAGGGAGCCCAAAAACTTTTCCACCCTTGCTTTCGTAGACGCTCCTTGGCTTCTAGCAGGGGCTGACCATGTAGCTTATGTTCTTGAACGAGTACAATATGGGCGGATGTGCCCATCACGAAGGCGGCCGCGCTGGTCCAGGAGTTGGCATTCACTGTCTGGACTAAGAGCTGGCCGCCCTTCTCATACTCACACTGACTGTTACCCGCCAGGCGGGTCCAGGCCCGCGGCCGCAGCCTCCTCCTGGCCCTCCTGCCGCGCACGGCGCGCTGGGGGTGCATTGGCGAGCTCCGCCGCCTCAGCAGATCTGCGGCCCGCCAGGGCGACCTGATCCATCTCGGTGTCCCCGGCGTTCTGCCCATGCACCTCTGCCTGCGCCATCTCCTGCTCCTCCCGACCACCGCTGGCGGCGGCGGCCGCCTGCGACTCCACGGCCACTGCTTCAGGCGGCGGCGGCGGAGGCGCTGGCAGGCCCGCCTCTGCTCGCACAGCGCCCGCGAAGACCGCCATGTGCTCGTTCAGCGCCTGGCGCAGTGACGGGTCGAGGTTGAGCGAAAGATAGTTGAGCCCGTTCAAATATCCTGTCAGATCATGTGCGGACTGCATGCCACTGACTGCCGCCATCATGGCGCCCTTTCCCCCCAACGTGGGCGTGATGAAGGGCGTCATTAGTCCTGGCGGCGACATATATGGGTCGACAGCTGGACGCGCTGGGGCCGTACGTTGAAGATGAACCACCTTCTCCTCAAGCTCTGACTGGGTCTCCTTCGCGCTCTGAATGTCTGCTGCGATGAGGGCCCTCTGCACATCCAAATCTGCCAATGTCTGTTCCTGCTTGTTCACATATTGAGTCTGAGTCTCCAGCTGCTTTTGAGCTCTTATCAGACGGGAATTATGCGCCTGGAGGAGCTGGCTCTCGGTCTTCTCGGAGTCCCTCTCCATCCTCATGCGCTCCATCAAAGCCTCCACTGCATCCTGCGCTGCCAACACATCCTGCGAGGCAGCACACGACTCGGCCTTGGCTCCAAAACCCTTCATGATGTCCAGGGACTGTTGGAGCTGCGTGATCTGCGGGCCGATCGGCTTCTGCTTGGCATCGGTCTTCGCCTTCTGCTGCTGCGCGGCTGGGCCAGCCTCCGAAGTGCTCTCCCAATGCTTACCGCACTGCCAGCACCAAGCATGACGCATGTTCACAAACGCGCTACATCCAGCGCACTGCCACGAAAAGTTAGACGACAAAGTGGGTGCGGCAGGACTCTTGCCTCTCGAGCTTGAGGGCGCGTCGGCCTGGGGCTTGCCCTTCCCTTTGCTCTTGACTTGGCCTTTGCCCTTGCCGCCGCCCCCACGACCTCCCATCACTACACAGAGAAAAACAACGGAGGTGCGATATCCTGCCCACGGCCCTGCTGTGGCCCAGGTCGGTGGTGTGGGCAGGTGTGGTAAGACTGCTGCGCCACCTTGGGCCCTGACCCCCTCCAGAGAAGAGGGGAAATGGCTTGAGCCAGGGGCTGGCTACGGACCCTCCTCCTCCTCCTCCTCCTCCTCCTCCTCCTCCTCCTCCTCATCCTCCCCCTCCTCCTCCTCCTCCTCCTCGCGATCCGTCTGGCCCCTATGGGCCGCCAAACATAACAGAAAACCGAAACCCCGACGCAAACTGAATCCATAGTTTCTCTGATTATGTCCAATATGTGATGACGGCACCAAAACAGAAGTCACGGGGGTGAGGACTTGCGTAGGTCGTATTCCGACGCCTTCCCGTGAAGGTAAAGTATACAGTGTCAAATTCGATAGAATTCCTGGGGGACGCTGTGCTGATAACGGACCGCCCCCCCATCTGAAGCTGTTGCGCCGTCCTTCGATTGCCGCTGCACAACTCGAAATGGGCAAGAATTCGACGAAGGTTACATGGCCCAGAGGCCAAAGCAAGAACGGTTGATAATCTGTGAGAGGAATGAGCGAGCAAACCAGCCAGTCAGCATACACCCACCCCCTGTGGACTGGCGCCTGCACGGGGCACTTGGCCGCAGGACGTTCCCCAGAGACGCGCGCGCCTTGAGGGTCACGCACAGGGAGGTGAGAGAAGAGGACAACTAAGAGGACGCCCCCGCTGGCCTGGCCTGGGACATCTTCCACGCTGGAGGCGGCCGTGGCGCCTTTCGGCGACCAGTGGGGAGATCCCCGAGCCACCATGCCAGGAGTCGTGGTCCGAGATCACGTGCTGCATTCCTGGGGAGGTTGCCTTGAAAACAAGTTGGGGCCATGGCGAGGCCGCCAGTGGGCAGTTTGGGGGCCGTCTTAGGCCCTCATGGGGCCCTTTTGAGCTGTCAGGAAACCCGTCTTGTTTGTTCTGGAGCGGTTTGCGGTATTTTCCCAGCGGTCTCGGGCGCTTGAAGGCTGCATGAGCGAGCGTCCGAACATATATCTATATATATATGTATGTATATATATACATACATACATACATACATACATACATACATACATACATATATACCTATACGACCACCTTGTGGGTGATAAGGCGGTTGTGGGGGGGTGGGGGGAGGGGGGTGGCTCATGAAGACAACTGTGTTGAACGTGGTGTTGATGGGCGATGATGGTGTGGATGACGTGGCGGATTGATTTTTCCCTTCGCTTGGGCGACTTGTGTCGTTCGGTTTGCCGCTGCGCGACGCGGCACTCAGCCGACGACGTCCCAGTCAAGGATGGGTGCACTGGCACTGCCTGGTGCGCGCGTGCGTGCGTAGTGAGACCGATTGTGAGATCGATTGTGAGATTGATTGTGATTTCGATCGTCACTTCCATAGTGAGACCGAATGCGAGATCGATCGTGAGATCCATAGTGAGATCGATTGTGGGGTCGATGGTAAGATCGATTGTGAGATCGATAATGGGATCGATAGTGTGATCGATAGTGCGGTCGATCGTGAGATCGTTTATGAGACCGAATGTGGGACCGATGGTGAGATTGATAGTGAGATCGATAGTGAGATCGAATGCGAGACCGAGTGTGCGATCGATCTCACTATCGATCTCACGACAGGACACCGACGGGACACCGACGGGACAACGGCGAGCCACCGACGGGACAATGCGGGCCCCCGCTTGACAAGGCCAGAGGGGAAACATTTGTGTTGGCGGACCCCTAGCGACAGCAGGGTGAATCCCTCTCGCCCGCCCACGCAGCTTCGCCTCGCCCGCACGCACGGCACGAGCACGAACTCGAAACTCGATTTCCCGGCGGGGGGACTCCGTTACACTGCGATCTCACCCCCCAACCTCCGACATACATATATATATATATATATACACACACATACATATACATACACACACATACATACACACAAGCCATCGAAACAGAAATATTGTTCCAAACTTCGAGCGCCTCTTCCAAATCACGTTCGGGCCGTGTTCGGGCGTCCAGCGGGGGTCTGGGCCGCTTGATGCCATCTTCGTTTTGAAAATCTCTTGGGCCTTGTTCCAGTTGTTTGCAGTCATTTTGGGCCAGTCATGGGGCCGCCTGTGGGCAGTTTGAGGGCCGATTTGGGCCTTCATGTGACCGTGTTGGGGTGACAGGAAGCGCGTTTGGCTCGTCTTGGAGCGCTTTCCTGTAACTTTCCAGCGTCCTCGGACGCTTGAAGGCCCGAATGAGCGAGTACCCTAAGAAACATACATGTTTTTCCAGGTTACGAGCGCCTCTACCAGGTAACATTCCGGCCGTCTTCGGGCGTCCAGCGGGGATCTGTACCGCTTGATGCCATCTCCGATCGTTTTGGGAGTCTCTTAGGCTTTGTGCCGGTTTTTGCAAGCATTTTTGGGCCAGTCATGGGGCCGCCTGTGGGTAATTTGGCGGCCGGCTTGGGCCCTCATGTGACCGTGTTGGGGTGTCTGGAGGCCCGCTTGCGCCGTCTCAGAACGGATTTCAATGCTTCTCCAGCGTTCTCGGACGCTTGGAGGCCTGAGTGAGCAAATAGCCGAACATCAAACGAAAAATAATGCAACATCCATATATGTTTAGGGTCGAGCTCTTCGTGAGGGTGACATTCGAGCCGTCTTCGGGCGGGCAACGTGGAACCATCTTCGATCGCCCTGGGCGTCTCATGGGCCTAGCGCCGACCGTCTTGGGACTGCCACCCGCCTGTGCACTGTGTGCACGCCTTGGCATGGATTGCTAGACCGCCCCCCGGTGCCAGGGAGGGCGTCTGGCCAGCCCAGAAAATTCCAAATTCGTTCGGGGGGGTGGGCGGGGTGGTGGGCCTTTTCCGTAATCCCCAGCCGTATACAATATATGAATCGGAATATGCACGCGCTTCCCGCACTTAGGTTCTAAGCGCAAGACATGGTAAGGTCATGACACTATGAACATATGTCGCGATGCAATTTGGGATTGGCACAAGTTTGCGCCGGCCTTGGGCCATCTTGTCTCCATCTGTTGGCTTCCTCGCCGATCCTCGCGTCCTTTCCGTTCGTACTCCTCTCTTTTGTAGTTGTTCCTCCTGGTGTCTCCCGAGTCACGTTGCATCTCTCTCCTCCCCTATCACCCCTCGTTCCTCCCTCCTCCTTCCGTCTGCGTCGCTCTTCTCTCCTCCCCTTTTCGCTCCTCTCTCTTAGACTTCCCTGCTCCTTCATCGTGTGTCCTTTCCCCACTGGCTCCTCTCCCGTCCTCCCTCCTTACCCCTCCCAAATCTCGCTTCGCTCCTCCCTGCTCGCGATGTCTACCCGTTCACTCCTCGTTCCCTTCCCCTCCTCGTCCACCGCCTCCTCCTCCTCCTTCTCGTCCTCCCCGGGAGGAAGGGAGGGGGAGGCGGGGGACTTTCGGGGGGAGAAAAAAAGAGGATGGGGAGAAGGAGGAGGCTGAGGAAGAGAAGGAGAAGAAGATGAGAAGGAGGAGGAGGAGGAGGAGGAGGAGGAGTGAGGGGAGAGGAGGGAGTAGCAGAAAGAGTACGAGGAGGGAGGAGGGAGGCGTGGAGTCAAGGAGGAGAGTATGCAAAGAGATGGATGATGTAAAAAAGAAAAAGGACATCCATATGACAGGAGATAAGGAGGGAAGAGGATACTTCCCCTGCTGCTCCTCCACTCCGTGCGGCAGGGAGCTGGGTGAGGGAGGCGGAGGGAGGAAGGAGTGACGGAGAGATGAGGTGGAGGGAGGAGGGAAGGGGACAAAACGGGGAAAAGGGAGGAGGAGAGAGGGATCAGGGAGGAGGGAGGGATGAGGAGAGAGACTGTCTCGTGGCAATCTGCCCGGGGCCGCTCTGGGGCATCCTCAAAACGTTCCTGGAGCCTGTTGCGGGCGTACCGTAGGGTCTCGTGGGGCCTCTGAGGGGCCCCTTTGGGGGTATCAAGGGCTCTCGGGGGGCTCTTGCGAGCCTCTGGCGGCTCGTTGGGGTCTCTTCCGGCGCTCTTTAGGTTTCTGGGAGCCCGTGGGGACGGACCTCCTGGGCGGCTCCTGGGGGCTGTTCGGAGCCTCTTGGGAGCCCCGCTGAGGCCTCGTGGGTGCCTCTTCGAGCGTCTTGGTGGGGTCTCTTGGGCCGCTTGGGGCGTCTCCTGGAGACATCTTGGAGCTCTCGCGGAGATCATGCACAAGCCTCGGAAGCGCTTCGGAGGCGAAAGCGCGCGAACCCAAACATCTGGGCCTCTCGAGGGCTTCCTTGGGAGGTCCCCTGGGCGGTGCTGGGCGCGTCTCGGAGGCCTCTTGGCACTGCCTTGGGCGCTCGTGGGTGTCTCGTGGCCCCGGACGCTCAAAGGCTCAGAGGCTTCTCAGAAGACCCCGAACGGCACCCCAACCCTCCTCCTCCTCCTTCTCCTCCTCCTCTTTCTCCTCCTCCTCCTCCCCCTCCTCCCCCTGTTTCCCCTCGTGACCGTCAGGAAAATATACAGGGCCGTCCGACAACTCTTGTGGGGTGTCTCCGAGCCTCCTGGGCCGTCTCAAGGCCTCCAGGGGCTTACTGGGAGGCCCAGGAGGGCATTAGTACGGGGGATGTGCCTAAGGTGTCATCGAGCTGGCCGGCGCCCCCTGGAGGGAAGGGGGATTGTGCTTACATTGTAAGTACATGATGTTTGCAAACATCTGCAGTGGAGGACAGTCCACGAGAGACCATCCACAAGAAACCCAACCCTGAAATCTTAGGACGTTCATTGATTTTTGGTGTGGTAACGTCCCGCGTTCCATAGCAAAACCATCGAAACCCAGGGCACCCTGGAGGCAAGCAGGGTGTTTCTTGGCATGGGTCTCCACTGTATGATGTTTGCGAACTTCTATGCATCTAGCATCTCTGGGCCTTCTTGGGTGTCCTCTTGGGGCCCCTGTGGACCACTTCAGGCACTCTTGGGCAGTCCTGCGACCCTTTCTGAAACGTCTTGGAGGGCTTTGGCTGTCTTGGGGCTTTGTTGGGGCCCTCTTGGGGGGCTCTTGAGGCCTTCATGGGGCTCTCTTGACGCAATTTGGAACCGTTTGGGCCCTCCTGGGCCGTCTTTGGGCCAACGTGGGGCGCCCTTGGGCCTTCTTGGCCCGTCGGAAACATGAAGAGCCCAGAACGAAACCCTTCGAAAACCTTAGACACATGTGATGTGTCACCTCCTGAAGGGCCTGGTGGGACTCCTGTTGAGGGCCTCTTGGCCGTCCTCAGGCCCCCTTGGGCTGTCTTGACGCCATGTTGGGTCATCTGTTTTTGTGTTTTTCTTTATTTTTGTTCACCCAAGTTGGGCCATCTTGAAGCCCCCTTGGGCGGTCTTGGGCTCCCTGAGAGCGCTTTCAGGACATCTTGGAACACCTCTTGGACGTCGTTGTGGGCCCTCTCGTCGCCCCCCTGCCCCTCCTCCGACGCGCTACGACGCTTGCGGGCGCGTCCAGCGCGGCTGGGTACAAAATCAGTGCTCCCCAGTGCGCCTGGGACCCCCGCTGCATTCACACACACAGACACACGTACACACAGACACACGCACACACACATATACATGTATACATATATGTATGTATATATATATAAAGTATATATATAAGAGAGAGGCATGCCTACATACATACGTACATACGTACGGACGTACATGCATGCATGCACACATACATCATACATGCAAGCATACATGCATGCAGGCAGCCATACGTACACAGATGCATACATACACACATACATACATGAGAGCATGCATGTATGCTTGCATGCATGCATTCATACGTGCATATATCCAGACACATTTATGTACGGGCATCCATCCATACTTACAGTCATACACTAACACATGTCTACATACGTACACATAGACATACGTAGATGTACAGCGTGTGCATGCAAACCTACACGCACATACATGCACACACAAGCACAACTATATATATATATATATATATATGCATACATGCATACACACATGCATGCATGCATACATACATGCATGTGTTAACACATACGTACGTACCAACACAAATCCATACACACACGCATGCACGCATGTGCACATATGGATAGACATACATGCAACCATGCAGACAAACACATACAACATACATACATGCACAGATTCATGCAACCATACGTGCATACATACATGCATAAACATATCTACATATATGCATACAGACATGCATACATACATACGTCACAAACACACATGCATGCATGCATACGTACACACATACATATAGCATACATACCTTCATAAATCCAAACATGCAGGCATACATGTGTGCATACACACAAACATACAATCATACATACATACATGCATGCATGCATGCATGAATGATTGCATGCATGCGCGCGTGCATACATACATTCACAGAACAATGAATGCATACGTACATATACCTGCATGCATCCATCCATACATACAGGACACACACGTGCATACATTACATACATGCATACGTACATGCAAACATTCTCACATACACACATACACATGTACATGCACACATACGTATACACACATACACACATACATGCGTACTTACCTGCATACATATAGGCATGCCGACATACGTACGTACATACATACATGCATGCATACATACATGTATACATACATACATACGTACCTGTATAAGTACACACATACAGACATACAGGCATACATACACACAGACAGACAGACATACATTCATTCATACATACATGCATCCCTTTCTTGCCCATCGGGGAGGCTCGTGGATGAGAACCCGGTCCTCCTAGGCCCGTGCCCGAGCTCGGCCACGTACTGCACCAGCCACTCCTCGCTGCACACCGGGGACCGAGCAGGGAGGATGACGGGCGCGAAAAAGGAGCCGGCGCAGATGCAGTCGGAGAATCGCAGTGCATTTTTACCTAACAGCTTTTGCTGATAGGTTTCTAGTGGACTCAAAAGAGAGCAGCAGATGACTCCACAAGGGGGTCGGGGCGGCATCCGGGGAGCTGTATCCGAACTCGTGTCCGAATGCGCTTTTCGCAAACAGTCACACACTTCGTGCTCTTCGACCTCCCAGAACTCCATTCCCGGGCCACATTCTGAATGCCTGGAGCCAACTGTAGGCCACTTCGTGCTCTTCGACTTCCCAGAACTCCATTCCCGGGCCACATTTTGATGCCCGGAGCCAACTGTAGGCCACTTCGTGCTCTTCGACTTCCCAGAACTCCATTCCCGGGCCACATTTTGAATGCCCGGAGCCAACTGTAGGCCACTTCGTGCTCTTCGACTTCCCAGAACTCCATTCCCGGGCCACATTTTGAATGCCCGGAGCCAACTGTAGGCCACTTCGTGTTCTTCGTGTTCCCAGAACTCCATTCCCGGGCCACATTTTGAATGCCCGGAGCCAACTGTAGGCCATTTCGTGTTCTTCGTGTTCCCAGAACACCATTCCCGGGCCACATTTTGAATGCTGAGGCAGGCTGATGCAGGCTGAGGCTGAGGCAGGCTGAGGCTGAGGCCGAGGCTGAAGGCAGACTGAGGCTGAGGCTGAAGCAGGCTGAGGCTGAGGCAGAGGCAGGCTGAGGCTGAGGCAGGCTGATGCTGAGGCAGGCTGAGGCTGAGGCTGAGGCTGATGCTGGCTGAGGCTGAGGCAGACTGAGGCTGAAGCTGAAGCAGGCTGAGGCTGAGGCTGAGGCTGAGGCAGGCTGAGGCTGAGGCTGAGGCAGGCTGATGCTGAGGCAGGCTAGTTCCCAGGGGCCACATGTTGAATGCTGAGGCAGGCTGATGGAGGCTGAGGCAGGCTGAGGCTGAGGCAGGCTGAGGCTGAGGCTGAGGCTGATGCAGGCTGAGGCTGAGGCAGGCTGAGGCTGAGGCCGAGGCTGAAGGCAGACTGAGGCTGAGGCTGAAGCAGGCTGAGGCTGAGGCAGAGGCTGAGGCTGAGGCTGAGGCTGAGGCAGGCTGATGCTGAGGCAGGCTGAGGCTGAGGCTGAGGCTGATGCAGGCTGAGGCTGAGGCAGGCTGAGGCAGGCCGAGGCTGAAGGCAGACTGAGGCTGAGGGCTGAGGCTGAGGCTGAGAGGCTGAGGCTGATGCAGGCTGAGGCTGAGGCAGGCTGAGGCCGAGGCGATGGCAGACTGAGGCTGAGGCTGAGGCAGGCTGAGGCTGAGGCTGAGGCAGGCTGAGGCTGAGGCTGAGGCAGGCTGATGCTGAGGCAGGCTGAGGCTGAGGCTGAGGCTCATGCAGGGTGAGGCTGAGGCAGGCTGAGGCTGAGGCCGAGGCTGAAGGCAGACTGATGCTGAGGCCGAGGGCTGAGGCTGAGGCTGAGGCAGACTGAGGCTGAGGCTGAGGCTGAGGCTGACTGCGACTGCCGTTGCCACTGCGACTGTCATCGCGAATGCGACTACGACTGCGAGAACAGCAGAATTCTACAACTGGCTTCTCATCTGAATCTTAAGGGGAATGCTTCCAGATATGCTCCTACAGATCGCTGTTAGGTTGCTTTGCCGGGATAATTTCGCACTGCAGGAGATTCGCACTGCATTGTCGCTGCATCGGCTAATTGACCGTGCCCTGGAGCGCGCCGCGTCGCCGAAGCGCGGCGGTGCTGCGCGACCGTCCGACCTCAGCGGCTCCAGCCGCCTTTACGCGGCCTGGACAGGAGCAGACAAGCACGCGAGGGATGACGAGGAAGGGGACACAATATGAGGGCCAACTGCTGCCCAAGATGTTTCGATCGACGTCAAGTATGACTTCACATTTGCACGGGGTCATGCCCACCACATCCTGTACGTGTGTGGTAACATCGCTGGCCACGCCGGCGCGCTCGGTGGAATTATTCCGCGTCTAAGTGCCATCCGCCTCCTTCTGTCCTTCGCGGCCGCCCCATCTGTCTTGCCCCCCCCCGTGCATATGCCCGCCCATTCGCGCTGCGGTCGCCCCGATCGCTCACCGCTGGTGCAGCTCTTCTGCCCCGCCGACGAGGTGCGAGGGGCGAGGAATCGCCTCGAGCGCAGGGGCGGGGGGCGAGAGGTCACCTCGAGGGGCGAGGGGCGAAGCGTGTGGCACCCCTCGAACCCAGAAGGGGCGAGAACTTCCCTCGCGGAGCCCAGGGAGGGGGGCCCGCGGCGCTGGGCGCCGCAGGGCGCCACCGAGAGAATTTAAACACTCGCGGCGCGCCCGGCCGCACCCGGGGGGGCGGCGAGGGCGGCAGGGCGCCGGCCCCGCCGGGCCCCGCAGGGGGGGGCGCAGCAGACGGGCGACGGTCGGCGGCGAGCGAGTGCGGGGGGGAAAGCGGGAAGAGGCGGCGGAGGGGGAGGAGGGAGGAGGGAGGAGGGAGGAGGGAGGAGGGAGGAGGAGGAGGAGGAGGAGGAGGAGGAGGAGGGATGGAATGGAATGGACCTATCGCGAAGCGAAAAAAACGTGATCGACCCACCACCCAAGTCACTGCTCGGGTATAATTAGGCTATTTATATTTGGGCCAAAGACCCCTTTGAATTCTATCCAGGTAAACCCGCCCCGTGGGCGTGATGGTCCTCCTGGGGCCATCCGACTCAGAGGAAACAAGACACGGCTTGACCAGAGTGGGCCTGAACTGGACACTAGCGGCTTAGCGAAATACCCACACGAGCTTCAAAACCAAAGAGACAATACAGGGTGGAAAAGGAGCTCGTGGGAGGTGTGGGTGTAACCTCCCCCTATATAAATTGATTGACCCCTCGGAAGCCTCAACACTGACGAATTAGACATGGTCTGCAGCTCACACTCAGTTTTCCTCCACTCGGTCAAGGCGCCAATGGACGAGTAACTGTGGTTGCAACTCCTGCCGTCAGCGGAAAATGCGTGCAGGGACCCGAAGAAGGCGAGAGATGCAGCAGACGGCGGAGGCCGTCGGTCTTTTTTTCACGGCTACTCTCTTTTCCTGGGCGGCGGCTTCCAAGTTCGCCTTCAAAAAACGGGTTTGCACCATGCTGGCGTTGTGCTCGGCCTGGGGCAGACGAGCCTCCCGCGCAGCGATGGATGCCACCTCGTCGGCGGCTTCGTTGCCCATGGCGAGCCAAAGTGGCGCCCCCGACGCCTCGAGGGTCGCTCCTATCTAGTGAGAAGCGACTTGCAAAACCACAACGCCCGAGAAATCTCGAGTGCGCCTTTGGGCGCCAGTTAGCCTCCAGAGGTCCTGGTTCGGGCCCCCGGGTCAAGAAACAAACCTGCATGCCAGCCGTCCATCACGGCTTTGTTATCAATGACGTACACCAGAAATCCTGAACTAAATTCGATTGCTGCCCACAGCGCGGCCAGTTCTCCTCGGCACCGTCTGCTTCCTTCCAGGCAGCGGGCTACGGGGCGAAGCAACGTGGAACGGATCGAAGCTATCTACGCTGACCAGGCCAATGCCTGCCCTGCGGAGCCGCTCGTCTCGCGAGTCTTCCTCGCCACTGGCATCGCCGAAGACAAATCGGGGTCGGCTAAGCGAGCCGACCCCAAGGGTAAAAATCCTATGTATGCCTGCAGCTCCGCTGGCACTCCAACTGAAATCAGACTGCGGTGGCTCGACGCAAGTCCAGCCCGCTGGAATGATGCCTCTGAACCAAAATCATGCTTCCGACTCGTGCTGCGAGTGAACCTGTGGTGACAAAACGTCGGGGGCCGAAAACGCCGCCGACCCTGCATTGCACCTGCAAGACCACGCTCTATGACAAGCTGTCCCGGGGGCCTCGCCGCAACGGGTGCGCTGGATGTCTATGTCTCCCCCGATCTCGTCGTGGATCTTCTGTCTGGGCCAAGTGCCTCCGACAGCCACGCATGAGATCATTTCTGCAAGCTGGCGCCCGTGCCCTGCGCGCCCAAGGGCCATGGGCAACTTCCTGCAGGAGACGTTGTCCGCGCCCCCATTCCAGGCCAGCGCCGCAGAAATGGGTTGCCGCCGCGCGCCACTGCTGGGTGCGCACCGACGACTCGAACTCGTCAAGCTGGTCAGTGACGTCGTCGTGGGGCTGCAGCTGCTCGAAGATGAAGGCCTCTCTGCCCTCGGCCCCAGCTGGCCTGGTGCCCCACCCCGCGGGGGCCACGGGGCCCCAGTCGCACTGCAAGAGGTAGCAGATGACCGCCCCCATGGGCCCCCCTGATGTGCCTGGCGCGCTCCTGAGTGGCCAGGGCCCGAAGCTTACTCGCGGCCTTGCCCCAGACCGCGCCGGCTGCCACATGGACCTTCGGAGTCGACGCCCACGCGGCGAGCCAGAGCCTCAGGCACTCCCGAGGCAGCTTGCGCCCTGGGTCCTGCCCAGGGCATCGAAGGTCCAGGACGAAGGTGAGACAGCGCCCCTCCTCGCCGATCTGGCCATTTGGCCGAGCCGCCTGCGCATCGCCAGGAGCCCGCTGCCGAAGACGCCGTAGATCTGGCGCCCGCAGTGCCCCGCGGCCTGGGCCCCAGCCTCCTCGAGGCGGACCAATGGCCGATATCGTCGAGCAGCTCGTGCAAAGCGACGGGCCCTCTCGTTCATGCTGGACGCCTTCACCACGCGCTTCCTCGCCGTGCTCCTGGCTGGCCTCCCCGCGCCTGTGTCGACGCCGAGGTGGCCCGCCTGCAGCGCGGGGAGGATGGCAACGCCCTTCCCCCCGAGGATGGAGGCGACCTCGCGGGCGTCGCAGCGGTGAAAGCATAAGAGGACACTCTTCGGAGCCATCTCCAATCCATCAGCTGCAAGGGCCCGGCTGGTGAGGAGGACAACCTTCAACAAACGCTTATTGACGCAACTCCTTGCACCTGCAACGTACTGTGAGAGATCGTCGATCCATATCCACGTCGACCATCGGGCTGCTCTTGCTGATAGCGTCGGGGATATAATATGTCATGCACCTGGCGAGTCTCGCGCCATTGCGCAAAGCTCGAATGACCGAAGCCGCGGGTTGGAAAGCTCCTGAGTAGCAGTCCTGCTAAGCAAGGACTCTCGGCCCAGGACACAACTGGAGCCCTAGCAATAAAATCGCCGGCGGGAGTCCTAATGAGAGAGCATTATTTGCCAACGCCATCCAACACATGCTGTCGTAGAACGATTTGATATCGATGAGGCCACGGCCTGAAGCGACCCCCATGGTCGAAGGACTTCTTCGCCGAGCACCCGCGATGAACCCTCGCGGAGGGCGGAATTGCCCGCGACTGCTGCGCCCCAGCGTGGGCAGGGCGCGACAGCCCACTCCTGCACGAAAGGCCCCTCGCAATGGACCGCGCCCTGGGATCCGTGGAACGCATGCCGATAGATAAGCCTCCTCCACTTTTCTCGGCCAGAAGACGGCCGATCGCAAGCGTGAGCTGCCACGACCAAGTGGAACAAGACTCGACGGCCTTCAATAAGTCAGCAAACTCGCGTAAGCCTTCTGGCGGAAGGCGCCCGGCATCGAATGGAGACAGTCTGTCCGCTCCTGGACCAGCACGTGGTCTCATCATGTAGGCTGCTACTTGGAGCTGAGGACCTGCGGGCGCGGGGGGGAGGGGGGGGGGGCTCCACCTCGGCCGCCTCGCGAATGGCATCGAAGGTGTCGCGCAACTTGTTATGACCCAAAGGTTTGCAACACCCGAGCCAATGCCAATGCCCTACAGTAAAAAAAAAGCGATGCCATTAGGATGGGAAAGAATATTGCCCTGCAGCGCCAGCTTCTCGGCTGGCTCGGGCGCGCCCTTGATAGAACGATGCAGCACTGGCAGTGCCGTCTCCGTCGCCCTCAAGGACCTGAGCTCATGTAGAGACCTGCGCAGCGTTCGGCCGTGGGCCCGCTGGGGCGCCCGTTCGGCAGCCCCCACCATCGCCGCCAAGGTCCTGGTGGAGGTGCTCAGGGGGCCCCTCCGACAGCCGATCCAGAAATGCTAGTCCTTGTCGCTGACAAGCGTGAAGACTTGGGCGGCGGGTAGTCGCCGATCAGCCTGGCGGTGGCCTCCGCGAGCGCCGCGCACTGCCGCCTGCCGTTGCCCCGCCCCCGATGCTTCAGGAGCCGGGCCAAAACAATGTGAACGCGCTCGCACCGCGCACCCGCTTGGTCGCGCGGCGGCTGCGCGCGGGCCTTGTCCGTCATGTGAACTCGCCTGGCCTGGGATCTCGGGCCCTCGTCGCGGCGCCGCGAGATGCTGGGCGGGGCCTGGCCGCGGTGATCGTAGATCGTCGCTACCGCTGCCGTCGCCCATGCCGCGAAGAGGCCCCTCACTGCTGTCGCGTGGCGACTGCCAACGTGGAAGGCGAGGGGGTCCCTGGCTACCCCCCAGTCGCAACCCGCAGAAACAAAACCAACTTGGGCGCGATGCTCGAGCCAAGATGAGGACGGAATATAGAAAGAAGGGGCGGCAGTGGCACCAGCGCGGCCCCCTTGTGAGGCTCCGAGGGGTCGTGAAACCTACCTGGTTCGCCATTGGGCTGGTGACGCTGGGGCCTCTCCACGGGCTGCTTAGGGCGCCGAGGGGGGGGGGGAGGGGGGGGGGGGGGGGGCACTAAGCCAGCAAGGTCTAAACGCACGGCCCGCCCTCCAGTACGCACTGCCGCCGACGAGGAGCTGGCGGGAGACTGCGCGATCACGGGCCTCGAAGTTGCCCTCGCTAGCCCAGGGGTCCTCCTCCTGCTCCAGCCACCCAAAATCATGAAAATTCGCGAAGCGAAATAGACTGTTTGGGGCGAGACGGGTGCGCCGCAGCCTGACTAGGCGAGCCCGACTCGGCAGGCGACGAGGAAACGGCAGCCCCAAACAATGCAGCACGAGCGTCTCGCATCTTCACGCGAGACAGCGCAGTCTGCCGGGCCCGCTCAGCCTTAGCTACCGCAGACTTGGGCCCAGGAGTGGGCAGGGGGGAGGGCAGGGGGGAGGGGCGGGGGGACTGCGGCGGCTTAGAGGGCAGGGCAAAAGACCGCGCCACAAATTGGGCCCCAGTGCCACGGGAATGCATTAATAACCCGCAATGCGTTTTCCATGGCACGTCGACCAGAGCACGAACACTCGACATGTACGGACTGAAACTGTTGGAGGCCAAGGCGAAATCACGCTCCGTGCCCTCCGACTTAGGGCTGAATGTGACTGTGACAACTGCGTTATCAGCCCTGACAATGTGGCCGCCGACTCTGCTGACAAAACCTTGCCCGGCTAGATCGGCCGAGGACATGCCCCAGCCGGCGAGGACAACCCATGACAGAGACAGCGACGTGAGAAGGGCCCCCCAATCTAGAGTACCTGAAGAGATTGCGGCCGTACCACCCTTCTCCTGAGTACCCTGAAAAGAAAAAGGCGACGAACGACGAGCCTTTCATCGCTATGACGGACGCGCGAAAACCATCGAGCATCTGATGTCCGTCAGCCCTGAAGGCCTTCCAGGACTCAGATGACAGAGAATGAGCGGCGCGGTGACCTGCTGCTGAAACCCACTCACCGCCCTCGTTGGACCGATGCGCATTGTCTCCTATGGTAGCTTTCGCCGACGGCCTGGCTGGGTTGGCGGTGAGGCGAAGGCCTGCCTTCCTAGCCTCCTTCCTCCAGTGCGCCAGGCCGTCTGGATCCACGTGAGATTCGACAATGCCCGTGACGTGAAATCGTTCATGCGGAGTACTCGAGATAATGTAGCCCCGCATCTTGGGCCCCGCACAAGTAGCTGGCGAAGAAGAGGGTGGACAGCTCATTATCCGTTCCCTGGGTGGTGACTGCCGACCTCGAACCCGAACTCGAACCCAAGGTCTGGGCCGAGGGAGAGGCTGGCGTCGATGCAGTCGTCGAACTTCTCAGACTAGCGGTGACGATGGCCTCCTCCCTCGGCTCTGGCAAACATGGTGGCGCAGGCGTGGACACCGCTGTCTGCTGCAAGACGGCCTTGCCCACCTGGGCTGCCTCCTTGGCTGCCTTGACCGCTGCGAACTTCGCCTCCGACAGCTTGGCTGCAGCTGCGGCATGGCGCGCCTCAGCAGCCTCAGAACCTGCGCTGTCGGGCGTCGCCGCGGTTGTCGCCGTTCCCCCACCCCCCGCGGGCTGGGGGGCACTCGCTCCGCCAACGGCGTGGGTGCCCTCAGCAGGGGCGTCAACCCCTGCGCCCGCGGGTGGAGCTGTCGGCGACGGGGCGACCTCACCAGCCCGACGCTTCTTGACGAGCCTCTCGGTGATGGCTACCTTCAAGGCCGCTGTGCGCTCCTGCCACTGCTTCACCTGCGCGTGCTTACTGCTGACCATCTCCTGGGTGGAGCGCAGCTGGGCCTCGAGCTCGCGAAGGGCGGTGCGCTCGTGCTCCTCACACTCCAAGGAGTCGAACTCCGAGAAGAACTTGTCGTCGATGGACAGCTGGAAGAGCTCCGCCGTCTCTGGGACGCAGACCTCGGACGGCTTCTGCTCCTCAAAGACGCCCATCTGTTGAGCCAGCACCCGAGCGGCCTTGCTCCTGGCCTCACCGGCCCTGGCCAGCTCAAGGGCCGCTGCCTTTTCCTTGACCTCCGCCTGCCGGAGGTTGTCCTTCGCTTGCAACACTGCTGCAACTGCTTGATCGTGCTTCATCGATGCGGCCCGCCACGCGCCCGAAGTCTGGCGGACTGCCTCCTCGGGCGTGATGTTGGGTTTGGCCGCGTCCTTCTTTTGAATCTCTCCCTCGAGCAGCCTGCGCAAGAGCGGGTCCTGCGTGGTGCTGAGGGTGGGCACCAGGAGGTCTAAGTCTGTCGCCGTCGAACCGCCTGACTCTCCTGGCTTGGAACCTTTGCCTCCGCCTCCGTTGGAATCGACAATCTGGAGCTGGTTGCCGAGCGAGCGAACGAGCGAGGGGGGGAGTGAAAAGGAGAAGGTCTTCTCGGAAGGCGACGGGGCTTTTCAGAAGCTCCCCCGCGCCTCCTGAAAAGTTTTCTCTGTGTCTTCGGGGCGTGCTCAGAAGAATTCTCAGGAAGGGCCCGGGGGACTTCTGAGCCTCCTGAAAGGCCCGCCCCTTCTCACTTTCCCCCCTCTCGCTACCGAGACCAATACGGCACCTGGACCCTCACAGGGATGGCGAGGTCTGGCTCGTGCCTGCGTAAGACGCTACTCTCCTGGACAGGCCCCCAGGGCCACAGCCAAGTCGGGGCACGTGCGTGCCTGCCAGCAGCAAGAGACGCAAGAGACGCGGGGAAAGAGGACAGAGGAGGGAGGAGGCGAAAAGAGAGAGGAGAAACAACGAATACGCGATTCAAAACGGGGACGTAACAGGCGAACATAAACAATCCCAAGAGAGGGTTCCAAGACTCCGCGGGCCCACGTCGGGGGGGGGGAAGCATACTTTTCAAGCATGCCAGCCATTCATCCTGGCTGATAGGATGCCAAACCCGGGCCAATGTAATACCGAGCCTGATGAGCTGCCGACCGCGGCGACAGCTGCAACACCATCCAAGAGAAGCAGCGAACCTGAAGCCAATGTGGGGAGGGAGGAAGGGAGAGAAGGGAAGGAGCGAAAGAACGACGCAGACCCCTGCCGCCCGTGCTTGTCCCACACGTGGCCCTTGGACCACCTCTCGACCCCTTCCCTGAGCTGGCTCTTCCTCCCGGAGCACCGTCCGATGGCAGCAAGACCAGTGCTGGGCCTCCAGCCGCCACGACCGGAAAGGAACACTCTGGGGAAACTTGAAAAAAGGTACCGATGCATTTCGAGGCGAATCCAGCGGAGGCGACGAGGGCCTCCCAGGAGGCCCAAAAAGGGGAAAACGGGCAAGGAGGTAGAGGTATGGGTACCTTTTCCTCCTCCGCATCTTGGCCTCGAGCCGAAGCATAGGGCGAAATCTGACCAGCATCTCGAGGAGAATCCCGCCGTGGCGACGAGGAATCTCCAGCACGAGCATTATGTTGTTCCCATCCTACATAAGGACCACATCCCAGAAATGAAAGTGTCAAAACAGTGTCGAAACAATGTCGGGCGAGTGTCCCCCAGGGACCGACACGTGAAAACTCTCGAGTTTCGGTACTTTTTGGGGCGCTCGAAATTCTTTCTGGTGATCAAGGCTAAAGTAGGTTGGAGCATCACAGCACGAGCAGCGGCACCGGCACCTCCTCCTCCGATCCTTCGGCCCGTGGGCGCCTCGTGGGCGCCTCGTGCGCCGGGCGGGTGGAGCGTGGTCGCCAGGCGAGGAGGAGGAGGAGGAGGAGGAGAAGGAGGAGGAGGAGGAGGAGGAGGGAGGAGGAGGAGGGAGGAGGAAGAGGAGGAGCAGGAGGAGGAGGAGCAGTAGGAGAAGAGGGAGGAGGAGGGGGAGGGGGAGGAGGAGCAGGAGGAGGAGAGGGAGGAGGAGGGGGAGGCGGAGGAGGGGGAGGAGGAGGGGGGGAGGCGGAGGAGGGCCTGCCGCCCGTGGGCGCTTCGTGGGCGCTGCGTGGGCGCTGCTCGTGTTGCGGGGCGGGTGTGGTGGCCACACGGCCTGCCTCGCAAGGCTTGCACCACATCGTTCTCACACAGCCTGGCTTCAACCACACACGGCGCACACCACACACACACAGCTCACACCTCACACAGCCTGCACCACCCAGTCTGCACCGCCCAGCTTGAACCCCACACGGCTTACGCCGCATAACGTGGCACCGCATGGCTTGCACCACGCATCTTCCGCCACATAATTTGCAGCACATGTATGGTACCACATAGCTTGCACCACGTGGTTTGCCCAGCTCGTCTTGTAACACCACGCTAGAAGACATATAGCGTTGTAGTGTATACATCGTTGAAAAAGCGCTCTGGCGCCCATGTTCGGACAATTACGGACCCGACTTAGGCCCCAAATCGGGGGCCAAACCGGCCCAACGCAGGACCTGGGCGATTAGAGTTCGGACTGAGCTCGGGTCAAATTCGGGGACGCTCGCGCTTGGGCCACCCAGCCATCTAAAAACCTCCCAAGGCCCTCGTCGAGCCCTTCTGGCTACTTTGTTGTTGACCGATCTCGAGGCCCTCTCTCAGGCTCCTCGTGGCGCCTCTTGGGTAATTTTCTGGGGCGTCTTTGTTCGGGCTGCCGTCTGGCTACCTGCTGGTCTCCTGTACAGTGAACCTGTATCATAAGGATGCGCGGTAAGGATGCAAGGGCCTTGGGAGCCATTTCGAAACTTTTCGAGCGGGGCGCGGCCAAAGAAAGTCGCCAAGGATGGACCGAGGAGGCAAGGATGCAAGGGTGCCCTTGGGAAGGTTGTCCATCCCTACTATGCGGGTTGACTGTATCTCCTCGTCTCCTCTTACTGGAGAGGGGCCAGCTGGTGAGGATCAAGGGGGCAAGCTTCTGGTGGCACTGACGACGGACCCACAGTCAGACGATGATCGAAACGTCGATTAGCCGCGCTGCATGAATCCGGTCGGCGACGGACTAGGAAAACATGGAGCGTAGGAGGGGGTACAAGATACTTGCGGGACCGCCTGCACCTGCTCTCAACGTGCACACACCCCGACCTCGGGGCCACCTTCGGCTCGACCGGCGAGAACCAGACTGGGTGGAACGCGAAAAGCGCCATGGAGAAAGACCGCGACGCTGGAGCTCTCTGGAAGCCGTTTTGCACGTCTCGGCGATAGTCCAGGCTATCCGGTAGGGGGGCGAGAGGGAGGTGCTGGCCGAGAGCCACACTCTTGCGCTTTGAGCAACCCCTCGCATGCCCGCGCGCACCGACACTGCGCGCCCCCGTCGGACCTGCGCAACCGACAAGGTCCGGATAGCCGTGGGGGGGGGGGGGGGCGGGCGGGGCCGATGACCCGTCGTACAGCCAACCCGCCAACCCGTATCAGAAGGATGCGCGGTGAGGACGCAAGGGCCTTGGAGGGCCACGCTGGCGTTCCTCGAACGAGATTGGCCAACGAAAGTGGCCAAGGATGGGCCGAAGAGGCAGGGATGCCAGGGTACGCCTGGGAAGGATGCCCATCCTAACTATGCGGGTGGACTGTAGCGCCAGACCCTCAACACCAGAAACACCGTGGGCCTTCCAGGAGGGCCACGACCGCTCCCCGGAGCCCTCCAGCCTCGCAGCTCTCCGGGCGGCGCGCGCACCGGCCCGCTCCTCGGGGCCCCGGTCCGTGGGCGGCTGCGCCGACATGGAGGGCGCGGCGGGGGGACGCCGCGCGCAGCTGACCAGGGATCTGTCGCCCCCTGCCTGCGGCCTCGTGGTGCTTCGAATGGACTAACAGTTTTGAAGGGGCCCAGGGACACACAAGAAATACACACACACACAAATCCCACGATTCCTCCTATATCCTCATATGTTCTGGATTTTCGTCTTCCCCCCCCACCCCCCCGCGTCCCATATCTTGCCACCTTTTCCGGCGGATCGACGATTCATTGTGTATGGGTGCATTTTCCCCCCCTTATATTTAAAGTTTGGGGCCCAAATCGGGGATATACGATGGGGGGCGCCCATCCTCGGTAGGGCTGCGTCCGAGTAGCGCCCAGGGCGTGCATCCCCGAGTTTCCCTCGTTTTGTGCGCGGCCTGATGTTTCTTGAGGACAGCACAGCAGGGCTGGGCCTAAACTTTGTTTTTCGTTTTGTTTCTCATTTTGCTCTACCTGTTTTCCTGTACCTCCCTGCCAAAACCCAAAAACAGAGCACAGCCGCAGTTCAGCAAAACAGCGTTTAGGTCCAGCCCTGTTTTGACCCGCAGACCCCCACCAAAAAACACCCATCCTCAGCCAGGAACTCCTGGATCACCAGGTTGGGAAGGAGCGCCCTGGCTGGGGGTGAGGGTGCGCGGTGCTGCCCTCATGTTTATGAGAAGTACCATGCGGAAAATCACGGGGGGCCTCGCATTCCATCTTGCCGGCTCTTGCGAATCGATGCTAATCGAACCTCATCGACGCAAACTCGACGCTAGTCGGCACTCATCGAAGCGAAATCGGCGCTCCTTCTTGACTGCCAGACGCAAGTGCACGGTAGCCCAATTCTCAAGACGGAATTGCGAAGACACAGAGAAAGCTCCGATGAATTGGCGGAGCGCACGAAGGGGTGGATGGAGGGGTACAGGCTTCTGAGAAGGAGGCTGATTCTCAGAAGGCGCCGCCAATCCATCTACAGGTAAGGCCCGCGCCTTCTAAGAAGCAGGGGTGGATTTTGCGAAGCCCTCCCCACTCCCTCCGCCCCCCATCTGCTTGTGGCTGAAGCAAATCCATCCTGAAGACGGAATTGCGAGAACACGCAACAAAAACAAGAGTTGCAACCGAACATGTACGGGGGCTGCTCGGGTGTTGCTAGAGAAGCCCCTGACCCACAGTGCCCCCTGATTTCCGCTCCATTTGTGCCGCCCTCCATCCTGTGGTGTTGGGTCCTCGCTTTGAAGAAACAGCCACCCGCGTTGAGCTTCCTTCTCCGTTCCCTCCCCCCCCATCCCATCCTTGCCTCTGCCCCCCGCACGTCCACAATTTGAGCGCACCCAGCCAACGCTTCGTTGCCCCATGGGGAGCTCCGACGACGGCCTAACTGACTGCGGCCACATGCGTCCGCGCCACCCAATGCAGCGCTTCGTGGCCCCATAGGGAGCTCCACCGCCTGCGACCACCTGCGACCGCGCCACCCAACACAGCGCTCCGTAGCCCCATAGGAAGCTCAACCGAAGGTCCCACTGGTTGTGACCACATGCGTCCACGCCACCCAGTACAGCGCTTCGTGGCCCCATAAGGAGCTCTACCAAAGGCCCGAACGCAGTTGTAACCACATGCGTCCGCGCCACCCAATACAGAGTTCCGTGGCCCCATAAGGAACTCTGCCAAAAACTCGAACGCAGTTGTGACCAAATGCGTCCGCGCCACCCAGTACAGCGCTTCGTGACCCCATTGGGGGCTCCACCGACGGCCCATGAATCCCACCAGCCCTCTGGGCTTAGGTGGTATAACGCGTTTTTGTCTTCTCTCTTCCACTGAAACCCCTCCCCCTACCCACTCCCCTGGGCCTGGACGGGGCGCGCCGCGAGGCGTTAGAGCGTCCAAGATGGCTCAAGACTGCTCCAAGCGGCGTTCAGAGTCGCAAGATGGCCTCCAAGATGGCCCATGTTACTTCAAGATGGGTCAAGATAGCCTCCGACATACCCCCAAGAGGCCCCAAAACAGCCCCAAGACGGATCCAAGTGCCCTTCGAGCGCTCCACGGCGCTCTCCAAAATGCCAAAACCCTTCAAAAGCCTAGGGAAAATCAATGGGTTTGGCATTCTCGCCTTTTCGCTTCCGATGGGCGTTGGAAGCCTCAAGATGGCACCATGATGGCCCAAAAGGGCCCAAAG
The DNA here is from genome assembly GCA_963575745.1 of Prorocentrum cordatum. Lineage (NCBI taxonomy): Eukaryota > Dinophyceae > Prorocentrales > Prorocentraceae > Prorocentrum > Prorocentrum cordatum. The sequence goes on from CAUYUJ010018580.1 coordinate 59,016, forward strand.
AGGGGTCCAAGAAAGCCGAAGACGGACCCAAGATCGCCCAAGAGGCGCCCAAGAGCGCTCCAAGACGGCCCCAAGACGCCCAAGACGCCGTTTGAGAGCCTCCGAGGGGCAGTAAGGCGCTGGATCAAGTCACGGTCACGGTCACGGTCACGGTCACGGTCACGGTCACGGTCACGGTCACGGTCACGGTCACAGTCACGGTCACGGTCACGGTCACGGTCACAGTCACGGTCCCGGACCCGGGCCCGGACCCGGACCCGGACCCGGACCCGGTCCCGGTCCCGGTCACGATCACGGTCACGGTCACGGTCACGGTCACGGTCACGGTCACGGTCACGGTCACGGTCACGGTCACGGTCACGGTCACGGTCACGGTCACGGTCACGGTCACGGTCACGGTCACGGTCACGGTCACGGTCACGGTCACGGTCACGGTCACGGTCACGGTCACGGTCACGGTCACGGTCACGGTCACGGTCACAGTCACGGTCGCGGTCACGGTCACGGTCACGGTCACGGCCACGGCCACGGTCACGGTCACGGCCACGGCCACGGCCACGGCCACGGTCACGGTCACGGCCACGGGCATGGGTTTTGCCGGTGTAATGGTGACGTCATCGGCGACAAAGTCGCTGGCAGCATCGGTCATGGTCTGGACCCAAAGCGTGGCGCCGCACAGCGGCGCGGAACACAACACCGCACCGCACAGCATGTCATGGCATGGCGCCTGACTCCTCGGAGGGTAAGTGGATCGTCGTGGAGAGGTCTGGGCCCGTCTGGAGCCGCGGCTCCATGTCCAGCTCCTCAGGCTCCCCGAAAAGCCCCTCACAAGAAGGGCTGTCGGATAGAACCCGCTGGCTCTGCTTTCAACATCGCCTGTTCGATGCTGAAACAGGGCTCCTGCTTGATACTGCTTCAGAACAACGACGACGCCCCCAAAGGGGGGGGGCCTTCAAAGCCCCAACAACTCAGCGAATCGACTCCGGATGTGCTATCACGACCGATGCTCTTTTCGGAGGGCTTATCTTTAGACCGTGGGCATTACTGGAAGGACCGAACACGCCAGTGCTGCCGCGGGAGTTCGACGTGGAACAATTGGAGGCGCGGAAGCGGGGCCAGCCCTGCAGCGGGAGCAACATTTTGAACAACCGAAAACAATCGGAATGGAATAACACATAAAACATATCAACTGTTCAAATCCTGCGTGAAACAACAATACGCGGACAAGGCGGGAGACTCTCTGCACAGACTCGGGGGAGAGAGGAAAGTAGTATCCATATTGTGGAATTGTGTAACGGGAGGGGCAGAGAGGGGAGGGCGAGGGCGGGGGGACTGGAGGGAAAACGGGGGGGGCAGGGAGGGCAGGAGAGGCAGGAATGGGCGGAGGGAGAGGGGAGAGGAAGGGATTCGAACAACATATCCACGGATAGCCGTTCAACCGCAGAGCGACCGCTCGTCGCTCTGTCCAAACAATGCTACGTCACGCCGTGGAGACATCGTCGCGGCGCGCCCGAACCGACCCGACTAGCCCGTTAGGGTCCGCCCGCCCGACCCGACCCGCCCGTTAGGGTTCACGCGTGTCAAAGGCACACGCACCATACTTTAATGCCCCGCCCGGCCGGCCCGACCCGCCCGTTAGGGTTCGCCCGACCCGACCCGACCCGCCCGTTAGGGTCCGCCCGCCCGACCCGACCCGACCCGCCCGTTAGGGTTCACGCGTGTCAAGCGCACACGCACCATACTTTAATGCCCCGCCCGCCCGACCCGACCCGCCCGAATTAGGGTCCGCCCGAGCCGACCCGACCCGCCCGTTAGGGCCCGCCCGCCCGACCCGACCCGACCCGCCCGTTAGGGTTCACGCGTGTCAAGCGCACACGCACCATGCTTGAATGCCCCGCCCGCCCGACCCGACCCGCCCGTTAGGGTCCGCCCGACCCGGCCCGACCCGCCCGTTAGGTCCCGGCCCGCCCGACCCGACCAGACCCGCCTGTTAAGGTTCACGCGTGTCAAGCGTACACGCGCCATACTTTCACGCCCCGCCCGCCCGACCTGACCCGCCCGCTAGGGTCCGCCCGGCCCGACCCGACCCGCCCGTTAGGGCCCGCCCGCCCGACGCGACCCCGTACCCTCCCGCTGGGTTCACGCGTGTCAAGTGCACATGCATGCACCATACTTTAATGTCCCGCCCGACCGACCCGATCCGCCCGTTAGGGTCCGCCCGACCCGACCCGACCTGCCCGTTAGGGTCCGCCCGCCCGACACGACCCGACCCGCCCTTTAGGGTTCACGCGTGTCA